>CM065662.1:2367205-2409705 GCA_033220385.1 Triplophysa yarkandensis | reverse complement strand
TCTCTGGTCTCTCTCTCTCTCTCTGGTCTCTCTCTCTCTCTCTGGTCTCTCTCTCTGGTGTCTCTCTCTGGTCTCTCTCTCTCTCTCTGGTCTCTCTCTCTCTCTCTCTCTCTCTCTCTCTCTCTCTGGTCTCTCTCTCTCTGGTCTCTCTCTCTCTCTCTCTCTCTCTCTCTCTCTCTCTCTCTCTCTCTCTCTCTCTCTGCTTCAGTTCCTCGATGGTGGAACGATCTGCCTCTGGCTTCACACTTGTCAGGACTCGGTCTCTATCTTTAAAAAACTCCTAAAAAACTCATCTTTTCCGGCTACACCTAACTCACTAACTCACTTCTTTTCTAACTACTCACTCTATCAAAAAATAAATAAATAAATAAAAACTTTGTAACTTCTCTCTCTGTGTAACTTGGTAACATTGTTGTAGCACTTGTTTCACCTATTGTTGTATCGGCTATTTACCGCTTCATTGTCTCCTCGACTATTGTAAGTCGCTTTGGATAAAAGCGTCTGCTAAATGACTAAATGTAAATGTAAATGTAAATGTAACATCCCCATGTCATTATGAAGCGTCTATAGAAATACAATACAGTCCGGATATAAATGTAGTTGTGTTCAGATATGTTCACATTCTGTGTTCTATTTCAACTACACAAACATACAAAACTTTAATTCCAGTGTGAATGTTTAAATTCTGACTGACTGAAGCAAACATACATACGGATACATTTCTAAGCCATTTAATGATGATCTAAATAACATGAAATTAAATAGTAAATACATTAAAAAGCATAAACATTTGTTCCACAGAAGCCATGAATCACATGACCAGCAGAGGACCCTCCAAGCAAACTTCTGCTGGAGAGATTCCTGTGCTGCTCAGGATTTGCTCTCCTTTGAATCGTTGGGAATATCTATACATTATTTGTATTTAGAAACCCTGAAAAAGTTACAGAGAATAACAAAAGATTATTTCTTTTTTAAACACAAAATAAGAAAGTATGAAGAATGTAGGACAGCAAAAAGTTGTTCACCTATTGTTGTATCAGCTATTTACCGCTTCATTGTCTCCTCGACTATTGTAAGTCGCTTTGGATAAAAGCCTCTGCTAAATGACTAAATGTAAATGTAAATGTAAGTTCTGGGGTACCAAAAAATGTTCCGGTTACAGGCCTTCGTCTTAATATCTGTCTCTGTGTTCAACCAAACAAAGACATTCTATAGATTTAGTACAACTAAAGAGTGTGAAACACTTAGAGATTAACTATCTCTTCTGCAAACTGCATTTTATTTAACCTGCCAATGCATATACTAATAATAGTTATAAATAACAAAACCGACTTTATGATGAGAAAGGGATAAATATATAAAAAACAGAAGAAACCGGATTAAAGAACCACGTCAGATATTTACATTTAGATGGGCTTCTTATATCACTTCTAAATGAATAATATTAGTGCACCCGCTTTGACATTACCTCTCCTCTACCACAAACCTTCCTATCTCATATGTTAATAACAGTTTTCCTTTTCACGTTCACTTTGATCTCGTCTCAGTTTCACAGGTTATCATTTCCACGATTTCCTTCAGTCGTGTTTATCTGAAACCGAGAAGCTGTAATTGTCAGAAGGAGAGAGAGACGTTTCCTTCAGACCTGCACTTGAGTCTAAGACAAGTGGATCAGCTCACTGGAGAAGACCCTGCCATCCGTTGAGAACCATGAGCTCCTGCCCATCATGCATCCCCTCCTCCATCACCCACCGGGTTGGGGGGAGAGGGTGGCCAATGTGGGGGAGGAGCTCTTTTGTCCTGAGTGGCGTTGTGGCTAATCTAAAGACCTGTGATGGACGCCTCTCTGGCGGCACCGGCCGCTGGACTCCACCCCTCAGAGAGGGGGATGGGGTAGCGTGAGAGGGCACAGAGGAGGGGCAGGAGGAGGCACGGAGGGCTGGGGGAGGGGGGAAGGTCATTAGTCAGCATGGAGAAAAGGAGAACAGCAGGACACAGTGCCACACATTACAGCCCCACAACCTCCCGCATTGTCCTCTCTCTTAGGCCGAACGACTGCTGCATGATTCACAGAGTTAAGTTTCTAATCTCTCTGGAGGGGGTTGGGGCTCTGGTTTTGTGATGGTAATCTACAGCATTGGGCAGGTACAGTATGTTACACATGTAAATGAAGGAGTCCTCCGCTTGTTATCTGCATCTAGTTGCATGTGTCTGAAGGGCCTCGCATCTCTCTGCGACCTGCTATCTTTGGATTTCTGAAGACCACCCCCGGGTGTGTGACTGTGTGACGACTAAATGCAATATTTGTGCCCAGCTCCATCAAAAATGACCTTTACTGCTCACAGCAAGACACGGGAGCAACAGACACCTGCTGTGTCTCTCTCACACATTTCTGTGCTTTAGAAATGGGTTTGAGACCATTGGAAGAATTGAACAGGTTGAATGAGAACTTCCCTGGCACTGACGAGAGCGTTGGCTTCTGTTTGGACGCTCATTCGTAATGTCTCGATGTGAGAGATTCAGGAAGCAGCCAGAACTCGGGGCACAGATGTGAAGCAGACGTGCAGCTGGGTTTGTGTGTGTGACGCTGATAAGAGATGCCACTGGACGGAAACCAGCTTCAGACGCTCCAAGACAGAAGACAACATGAAACACCAAGGGTCGGAAGGAATGGATGAACAGAAAAAACAGGCCTTTCAGCAGAATCAAGAAGCTTTTTATAGTGAAAATTAATAAAGTGTATCGTAAAAAGATTGACAGACCAGAAGGTGTTATCGGACCTGACATATTTATGAAAAAAACAAATCTCAAATGTACTAAAAACTAAAAAGCTCAGCGTTTAGAGGAATTAAATGGGTCATGAAAATGACTACACGTGGAATATACAGATATAATATTAATATGAGATATCTGGAAGCTTTTTTTCTATGTATTTTGGTTTGTTTGGATACAAGAATTTTCACTGATAAATACTTTTTCCAAATAATTTAGCCCAATAGGTACCTTTAACATTCAGTTTCATACAACCCGAGGGGCGAATAAAGTAAAAGTTCACCTAGTATCTAAAGTTGTGTCATTATTACTCACTCTCTTGATATTTAAAAATGTTTGACTTGGCAGAACACCAAAGGAGAATATTTTGAAGAATATTGGTGATGGAAACGGTTTGTTCCCATGACTTGCATTATGTTTGTGTCTATAGAAGTACAATTCAAGTCAACATTCTTCAGAATTTCTTCTTTTGTGTTTTGATCAAGAACAAAAGTCATGAAAGTTTCAAATATGAAGAGTGTGAGTGATTGATGACTACTTTTGTATAAGTTTTTAGTTACTTATAATATTTTCTTTTGAAGCCTCAACGGAATCCAACATGATCTTACTTGCAAACCCTTCAGATAAACAACACAATCACGATAAGAACGTTATATTTGAACAGAACTGTAAAAAGTTCCTCATTCACATATCTCTAACACTTAAGAGGAGAGGGAACATGTGAACCTTCCATGGTAAAGAGGGTGTTTGTGTAGCACAGAAGCGTTTCATTTCACAGTGAAATACAGCCGCTCTCTGGGGCCACACAGCTCACAGACACTTGATTTGGGCAACATGGCATCGGATGAGTCATGCCTGTAGTGAATAATCTGTCTTCATCTCAACTGGGTGACAAGCACAGTCCAGCCGGGCCAGAATCACAGCAGAAATCAGCCGTGAAAATATAAACAATTTAAACTCTTTTTGCATATAAATATCATTATGGCACAAGGATTAGGAATTTGTGAATACTTTATTTTGTTTATAGAATTTCACATATAGAATTTTCTTAAAGGGACAGTACACTCCAAAATAATCCCGATGTTGTTTATTAACCTCTGTTATAGCAAAGTTCCGATACTTTTTAAGCAAAATAAATGTCAGAATTCTTGCTCTTTCACAGCAGGTTATTAGTAGTCATCTGTTCACACTGCTTCTAGCTCACTATAGTGCACAAATGTGTGCATATGTGTGATGCACCGGGCAGCTGAGCAGTCGGCATGACACTCATCACCCAGCCTGCGATTGATGCTCTGCCTCTCGCCCTCAATGTCACGCACGACACATCCGTCTCCGGGGGAAACAGGAGGTGCGAGAGCGTGTGACAGTTTTAAATCCCCTCAGCCGGCGAGAAGGACATCGTCGCTGCATCTGATAGAGCTCAGGCACATCCCTCCCCCTACCTGTGTCACCGGCACAGGATACTGTGATCAATCACGTAACCAAGACGGCAAGACACTAGGTCGTCAAGGCGACCGCAAATCGCTCTTTATCGAAAGCTGCAGAGACAGTCAGCCAGGCCATGTCCAACTGGAAATGACATGTTTATTGGCTCTGAATAAGAATCAGCTGGCCAAAGCCTGACATTTTGGGAAAACAGCAGTTTTTAGGATCATTGGCTGAGTGGTTAAGCCGGGTGGTCAGAGTGGAGGCTGTATTACTCATGCTTTTTGTGACACATCCCCTGGAATGGTGTGAAAAGGAAGACTGTAGGCCATAGATATCGCATTCCCTCGGATTACTAGAACCCTAAAGGCTCACTGCGTATGAATATTAAAACAGTTCAGCTGTTGAGCGTGACACACAATGTAAGAACACACGTGTGAGAAGATCCGCTTACAAGAAGTGCATTGAGCTGCAGGCTTACAGAGACACATCTGTCACAATAAAGGAGTGTCTACGCCAATTATGTAATAACAGTTTTTATTAGTTGCACCTCAATGCCTCAGGTCATTAATTTACACAGATCAGTACTACAGCCATTAATGGGTTTTTATACAATATGTGTCGCACAACTTTGGTTATTAAGGCCAAGCTTTTCAGCAGCCTACTGACCACTATCATACTAAGATCAAAATGATTTGATTATCTTTCACGTCAGATGCTGAAGGAAGCATTTAGTTTGGACTTTCTAAAGAGGTCTCTCCCAAGAGGAGGATGCCAACTCTGCAGCCGTCCTGCGTTTGTGAACTGTGACTCGTTGCCATGTTTGACGCTCGGTGGCTAACCACAACCAGCCTTTTCGTCAATGACAGACTTCACACCCAGCAGTCAGCGGTTTGTGAAGGAGGCGAGATGCCGGCGGTGACGGGCCCAAGTGAGGGATTGTGCCATGTGTCAAGATAGAACATAATAACAGGGAACTACAGAAGATCTTCACTGCCACTGAAACAGCTCTGAAAGCACCAGAACTTGCTTTTTGTTATAAAAGCAAAAACTTAAATATTACAGCAGGACCAATAAAAAAACTTTCAGTATGCAAAACTGCATTGTTTGTTATCTTTAAGTATGATATGCATTTAACACCATTAGTGCAAGATTAGAGAGGCAAGATTTTTACTGTTCTGTGCAAGAAGCGCTCATCCAAAACTTCAGCTTTTGCCAGGAGCTGCATGCTGGGTGCACAAGAAACCTATGGATTTCACTAGCCACTTCATCGGAAAGTGCAATTATGAAAGCCGTCTATGGAGAGGGGGGAAAAAGCCTTGTTCCAGGCATTAGGCTCATAATGGCAGGCTACTGGAGCGGACAGAGAGCCCCTGCCATGTCCTCTCGTCCTGTCAGAACATGTTATGTCAGCCGCTCCACAGGACTGATGGTGTTTAGAATGGTTAGAATAAACAGGTCTGACCGAGTCTCTTCTCCCTCACTGGCTATAAGGCCATGTAGCTCAACTGTACTAGAGATTTAGCATGGAATCATTTGAACTGTTAAATTAAATAATTCTGTATATACTTGTTTATTTGCTTTTAATTTTGTTTAACTGGAACTACTGAATCCAAAGTAAATATTTTGCTAATGGCAACAAACAAAATATAAATAGACACAAAATATAATATAAACAAACTGAATTTAAGTCAAACTGTTAGATGATACATAAAAGGTCCTCTGTTGTCAAAATCCTGACACCAAATGTTACTTGTCATCCCCACAGAGCTACACAAACAACATTTTGGTTTACTAGGCGAATATGGTGAGTCACTTTTATTAAAAGCATCATTACTACAGTTGGCAGCAATTTACAGTTCATCATACATGATGGTTCAAAAAAAGGAAAAAGTAAAGGACACTCACAAAAAGAAAAATAACATTTACAACATTTATGTCTGTAAACTTCAAGGCTAGTTAGAATTGAGGTAATGCTGTTCAGCTTTGTGGCTAAAGTAACAAAAGTCCATTCAAATAGATAAAGGTACCTGATTTTATTCTTACACCAGTGCATTAACATGGATACAATGAGAGAGTTTTGACTGCAGTAATTTATTTCATTTTCACACTTTTCGGTGTTTAGTCAAGAGAGTAAAATTGAACATTCAAAAGCTGCCTTCGTTATTGCTGTCTCCACAGGTTGAGAGGTCTCCTCACCCGTTTGGATTGTCAGTGTGAGAGACTGGGAACAGTCCGAGTGTAGGCTATGATATGTGAGAACTTCATCCGCTCCACTCAGCAGAACAGTACAACAAAAACCGAGATCCTTTTCAGCAGCGGAGTCTTAATGCCGTTAAATTGTACACCACTGAAAATTATGAGATGCTACTCCTTGTTACAATATAAACAGTAGAGAGAAAAATAAACAAAACAAAAAAATATTAAAATAAAAGAGAGCAGCATAGCACTATTGGAACGATTAATTCCTATAATATTTCAGGACATACCCATCTGATCTAGAAGGCACCCAAACAGTGCCAAAGACTTGAACCAAAACAAAAAGAAAAATATAGAGGGGAGGGAAGGTGAACACCCTTTTGACATCCACACGACTAACTTCTCGTGGTTTCTTCCCTGGCTATCCTAATAGATACAGAAACAGCTTATTTGCATTGCTGTTACGTTACCAGTCAAGAGAAAACAAACAACCAAATTCAAAAAGTGTTTTGGATATTAAGTTGCCGTGTAAACGACTGGACAAACCATGAGTTTCAGTCAATTTCTCATCAGCCCCGGAGAAATGTAAGAAGGCCTGTTTCAGTCTTTAGTCACTTTTGTCATCCTCATCAGCAGGATCCCCGTCATCGTCGTCGTCATCGTCATCATCGTCGTCGTCATCATCATCATCATCGTCATCCATTCCACCATCCATTGAATCCATTTCCTCAGCTGGTCCAGCCAGGTCATCCTCTAGTACTGATGAATCAGCAGTCTTGTTCTGGCTCTCCTCTGAGTCACTGTCTTCAAGAGTGTTGTCAGCAGTTTCTACATTAGCCATAGAGTTGTTCTGGTCCTGATCAGTGTGGGGTGCTTTCCCGGAGTCCTTGTCCTCGCCGGCACCCCCTAATGCCCCTGAAACGGCACTCTGAAGGTCAGCTAGAGATGCTTGGGGAAAGCCTGGAAGGCCTAAGCCACCAAGACTGGGGGGTAAGAACATGGATGGGTAGAAGAGTCCTGGGGCCATGGTGGAAAGCAGGAAAGGGTTAAAGGCCAACGCGTTAGTCGACATTCCAGTAGCTGCAGCTGCATTTAGCGCAGCTGAGTCTCCTGTAGCATCAGTAGACTCAGTTTCACTCGACTTCCCTGCTTCCTTGTCATTTTCTTTTTCCTCTTCTTCTTCCTCTTTACTTTCCTCATCCTTCTTGGTCTTTGGGTTCTCCTCAGATTCAGCCTGTTCTGTGCCTGAGGCACCGTTGGTGGCTGTAGCAGCAGCAGCCAGGTTTCCTCCAAACAGTCCCCCTAGGTTGAACATGTTGGGTATGCTGCCCATGCCTGGAAGCATTAGAGGCAACATGGCAGCAGCGTGCTTGGCATCTGCCCCTCCTCCTAGAGCAGGAGGAAAGCCCATGAGGCCAGCCGCCAGCTGGAGGCTCTGGAGATTCTGCAGGCCTTGCAGACTGGTCAGGTCCATGCTTCCAAACAGTCCGTTCATTAACAAAGGATTAACGCCCGAGGTGGAGGCCGCCGCTGCAGCAGCCTGTGCCGCTGCTGTTGCCTTGGCGATCTCAGATTTGGGTCGCCTACCTCTGCGGCGCACACCTTCCTCTCTTACCACTGGCCCTGTCAGGAGACGGTCAAACATGGACTCTGGGAGAAAGCCCTGGAGAAAGAATGAAAAATATTTACGTTTGGATATAAAAAAAAAATCACACGCTTTAATTAGCAGGATAAAGGGACTCACCGATTGTTTAACAATATCTGTCCAGTCTGGGGAGATGGCAAATTCTGGATTTTCAACTAACCAGCGTGGCAAATCCTTCATTGGAGGGGCCATGGCTCCTCCCATCTGTAAAAAAAAGAGATAAAATTTTATTTACATATCTTTAAACATTTCTAACATACAATCTTACATTAACACAAGTTGAATGCAATACTTGCCTTTCTGCCATTCCTTATATTAACCACCGGGACCCTCTCTTCCCCAGTCAGTGTGTTAATATCTATCTTGTTAGGATTGCGACAACGGTGTCTTTTCTGTTTCGGCTTGGCAAATTGGGAGAGTAGATGATCCTCGTTCTTCTAAAAGGTGAAAACAAGACACTGTTAAAAAAAAACACTGAGAAAGAATTTCAGCAGGCAAGTGGTGGGATTAGAGTACAAGATGGATGTGTGACAGAAAATTTCACTGACTGGTACAAATCCAGACATATCCATAGTGTAGGTGGGATGCTGTCTCAGCCATTCCCGAAGGTCCTTAGTGCTGGGTCCATCTTCTCCTTTAAGATGGCTTCCTTCTTCTAGACCATCAGCAGGAGCCTTCTGTGCAGATGAAGGAAGGTGTCTGAGTGCCTGGCCCGGCATGTGTGCCCCATCAACAAAACCTTTGGTCGCATCTGAATCGTCCTGTAAAATCAATGAAAAAATAAGGAAGAGTAAAAGAGTGTTTTTTTCAAACAGTACAACACGCTCCAAAGTGGACTAGAAAGAATATGATGCATACATTGAGCTGTGCTCTCTTGTTTCCCATAAAAAGCAGGTCCAACCCCTCCACATTTTTCCTACGGCCTCTTTTTCTCCGATTGGGCAATTCGACATCGAGCAGAGACCCATTGGCTCTTGGTCTGGAGGAAGCTCCTGCTTGGAGCAGCTCCATCTGGGCCTTCAGGGCTGCAGATGAGGCCATGGCTCCAGGGAAATTGGTAGAGGAAGGGGACGAAGACATGCCGTGCAGGGCCTTGGTCAGGTCCATGGCTTGAGCTTGGCCATCAGCAGCATGGGACTCTCGTAACTGAGCTACCATCTCCATTAGATTTCTGCGCTTGGCAGCACGCTCCGCCTCAATCTCCACTTTTCTCCTCCTACGCCTGCGCTGGCGAGGTACTGACAGACTCAATGCATCATCCTGTCCATCAAAAATGACAATGACCAGTAATAAGGCATTATTCTTCAATCAATCCATGACAACCAATCACAAAGTAGGCATAACATAATAGCATTTTAAAAGTCATTAAGCAGACGGCCATAGCATGGGCGGGACTTGCCTTGTTGACCTGTGGTGACATGGTGAGATCCTCACTGCCACTATAGCTGGCCTGACCCACCATTGAGAGATCACCGAGACTCCGCCTTTGCAGAGGGCTGTCCGTTGCCATGGAGCTGTAGCCTGGCAACAGGCCGGGGAGGTCAAAGAACTGCCTCCTGTTGGAAGGCCACTTGCCCTTCAAGACCGCTTCACAGATGTTGTCCATACGATTGATCATTACCCTGTCCTAAAGTACATACACAAGAGTGATATTACATTAGAACACGTACATTATAAGAGGAAGTTTGAAGTAGAAATCATTTTTATCTTTAGCACATGTATGTTTAAACGTATTACCTTTACACCTATAGAATATGATTTAATAAAAAAAACAGACAGCATAATCAATAGGCTCAATTGCTCAACTAACCTTCGGCCAAAATGAGAATAGAGAGCGTTCACTGAACATCTGAGAAGCTGACGGCTCCGCATCATCCACACTGAAGCAGTCTCGGGTCTCATCGCGGGCAGTGCTCAAGGAGGCATTACTCTCCTCATCGAAATTCTTTCTCTCAGAAGTGGCGCCAACTGCAAACAAAATGAACATATATTGCAATTGTCCACCAACACTTACATAGATACAACATAAACCTAGGTAAACTAATCTTCTTTTGTTTTTTAAGAAAAAGAGAAAATAAAACAATAAACCATATATTTATCAAATAGGTTAAATACAGAGACTAATATTAATATTAACCTTCAGCTTGTGAAGACTTTTCTGATTTGTCATCCTCATCCATCTTGTCCTCTTCATCGTCTTCTGAGGTTTTGTCAGTAGAAAGTTTTATTTCTGTGTTTAGGGGAGGCTCCTTTCCCCCCGGCGTGTTTTTATCCTCACATGTAGGAAGCATGTCTGTGAGCTGCTCAATGGGCTTTTCTTCATCCATGCCATCTTCAAAACAGCCTTGCTCCCCCTTGGTTGTCTTAACCTCCATCTCTTCTTTCTCCACCAGTTCCATCTTCTCCACCATGGGCTCCTGCTTAATATCTAAATCATTTTTTGTCTCCTCCGTCTTCACTTCCTCGTCAGGAGATAAAGTTTCGGTTTTCTCCTCTTTGACCTCATCTTCAGGTCCGCCGTTCTTCACTTTGGGCAACACCACATCACCATCACATAATTCTTCCTTCACCTCTTCATCTTTGACCAGAGCCAGAGGGGTGAGAGGGTAAGGGATGTTGGGCAGCTCTGCACCCTTGCCCTGAGTGAACTTTCGATGGGCCTCTAGGAAGCTCAGTTCGGGGTCATTCAGGATGTGGTAGTCTGTTCGGCTGACGCCGTGCTTTGCCGCACCCCGTAGGAGGTCTCGGTCATGGCGTCCCGGCTCCCACCAGGCTGGGAGGTCAGGGCTGGGTTGGCAGAGGCTCAATCTCTCCTCCAGCAGGGGGTGCACCAACACCTGCTCCCTGATTCGTCGAAGCAGCTCAATGCGATACAGCGTCCGCGAGGCCCGCTCCTCTGTAATGGGGTCAATGATCAGGGTGGGGTCTGGCAGCTCTTTAAGCAAAACAGAGAAGAAATATTTGGCCATATGTATGATTGGGGTACTTAGCAGCAGTAGTTTTAACAAAAAAACAAAAGTTAACCACAGGTTTTACCAACAGACTGTTACAATACAATCCAAAAAACAGCTATAAAAATATTTGCATAGATATTTCCAATATTCCAATGCTAAGTAGCAACAGTATTAGATTGGGGAAGAAAGGTAGACCCACCAGAAAACAAGACCAGTCAACTCTATATTGTGACCTAGATAATATTATATACCAAATAAAACTTTGTGTGGCTTGGAGTAGGAATTCAATGTTTGACTGGAAAAAACATGTTAGTAGAAAGGAGACATTAAAGTTAGAGAATGAGGGCATTTAAGGGTAGAGGAAGCAGACATGGTTGTGGGTACTGGGGAAATGCAGGAAACCAAAAAACTACTTTATGACAAACTCTGGATTTAAACATCTACATTTAAAAGTATATGTAGTTTTATTAGATGAGGTTACCTGTCTCTGATTTAACCTGCATCCTGCACACTCTCTTGCACATGGCCACAAATGAGTAATAATATTTTTCCAGGCTCTCATCAGTCTTCTTGTCTAGACGGGCAAAAGCACGGAACTGGGACCAGTCAAAGCACTGTTTGTGCACGTCATAAACCACACCAAATGTGGACACCACACGATAGAAATCCGCTTCTTCACGCCTTGTCCATCTGGAAAACAGACCGTGGTGGAGCGACAGAAAACAAATGAGAAATATGAAAGAGCTTTTCAAGACAAAGAACCTTAAAATAAAACAAATTTCAACGTCACAATACTTCTTATAGGTATATATGCAATCTAAAAAATTGCTATGGCTTAAACAGAAGCTACAAAAACAGGTTAAGCTACTCTGTTAAATAGTTTTTCCAATAAATGGGTATCAGAGATAGCTCACCTCTGTCTTCTTTCTTTAAAGTAGGCTGCTCCATCAGCCACCAGGGCGGCGCTATCTGGGATGAAAGGTGAACCCTTCACCATGAAGGTTGAACCTTCTGCCAGGTAAGCCAAAGCCCCCTCTGGAACATAAGCTCCTCCCTCAGTAACCATGGAGAGGATATCATCACGTGGGCGGCGTCGACGGCGATCAGGTTTGGTCACGGATTCCTGTCGTATCTGCTCGCGCTTATGAGTGCGCTGATAGGCTGTGATAAGGCGGCGTAATCGGGCGGTCAGAGCCGAGGCTGGTGGCCAGTACAGATTGCCTGCCTTCCCATTCTCACCAAGTCTAGGCGCTGCACATGAATAGAAACGGGCAGCAATGATCAGCGTAAGTAAGAAAGTAGAGTAAAAACACAATCCGAAAACCTCAGACCAAAGACATACCTTCTCCACCCTCTCCATCAATTCCATCATCCAACGGAGAGTTTGTAAAATCCTACAGATTGGAAGGAAACAATGATGTAACCCATTTATTAACAAAACAGGAAAACTTGTGTTCGTGTCTTTATGTCATGAACTTACATCCAGATCGTCTTTAAAAGGCATGCGGAGTGGCTTGTATTCAGGGTCTTCATCCTCTCTGTTAGAGAAAGAAAGTTGCTATTAAATGGGGACCAAAACAAAGAAATGAAGGAAAGACAGAGGGTGAGAGCCAGAGAGAGAAAGAGAACAGGAGGAGTCCCTCTCGCTGGGGCTGTGATTTCAGGCCAAACTTACCCCTCGACACCATCTGCCATCATGTCCGCTCCCCTCTGCTCAGCAGCAATGGCCTTGGCATCAGGCATGCCCACCCTCTCCAGGAAACACAGGGTGGGGTCAGCACGCATTGAGTTGTACTTCTCATAGCCTAGTGGAAGAGAGCAGCGGCAAACATAAAATATGCATAATTACAAGCTGAGCTTTGGGCTAGAGGGCTATTATTTCCCTGGTGATGTTGGCGGCATAAAAAGATCTGTTTATAACTAGTGTCAAATCTAGTTTTAGATCAAATTGGAATTTAAAAAAAGAATACTCATAATAAAGATTCCCTGTAAGACATTGTGGGATGAAAAAATAAAGCAGACAAAGTGGTGAGGCATTACTACTTACACAGGAAGTCAGTGCGGGACATATCAAAGGGGTAATTAAAAAAAAGTTTAAAGCCAATAATAGATCACAGCCAGGAACCATGATTTTCTACTCGCTTATCAGCAGCAGCTTGATTTCATGGGAAGGATATTTTCCATGATAGAACACTATTCACTATTAGGCTATTTACCGCTTCATTGTCTCCTCGACTATTGTAAGTCGCTTTGGATAAAAGCGTCTGCTAAATGACTAAATGTAAAAATGTAAATGTAGAACACGATTTGACTAGACAAAAATCCATATACTGAAAGAGACCATAATTTTTATTTTTTATTTTTAATCCTTTATAAGCGAGGAGAACATGAACATATTGACCACCATTCAGACTAAATTTAATTTCTAAAAAAACACAATCTTTATTTAAAATGGTTTGAAATAACCTTGTGAATCCGATCCCTATCAAATATCCTAAAAAGAGGAAAAACAAAAGGCAGAGCTGGTGGAAAATGCCAGTTGAAACTGCCCAAGCAGAACAGATTTGAGCCTGCAGATCCCGACAGCGCACGACAGGGGAGCCGATTGGCAGACCGGACCCACTTCAGCTGAGCCTCTGATCAGACAGGGCTCGAGCGTTCCCCCCTTCCCCCGCCAGAACATCACATTTCAATTAGGATTTATGCGGTGACACATTGTTCCTAACTGCTGCCGCGCCCTGAGCCAAACTGTAATCATGAGGGGGTTTATAGGCCATCACTCTTTCCTCTGCAGTCCAGGCCCGCCACCTCTCCTCTCCCTGCTTCCACCCCAGACCTCCCTACTGAATTGGGATTATGATTAAGAACAGGCTGCCTGTGTTATACACACGCTCCTGTGTGTGTGTGGAGGCCAGCAGTGTTAACTACGCCGCACAGAGCACCAGGAGAGAGAGAGAGATCTCCGTACACACATTTAGACCAATCGGAAAGAAAATGCCTCTTGCCAAGATTAATATTGGTAGTGAGAGCCGGCAGCTGTTATTAAATGAAAAAGTGGCTATTACTATATTTAATACAATTAAAACTCAGCAGTTGAGAAATCCCTCTTTCTCTCTCTTTTTATACCGCTCTTGGCCCATTTGCCCCAAAAGATAAATCGGAACAGCTGCGCAGCTTTCCGAAAGAAAACAACCATGTCCCATTCCGGGACTTTAGCAGGTTCTCCCAGAACACTTTTTAACACCGCAGGTCAATGTTAATAAAACGCGCTGAGAGGTGCCTGTTGCCTCTGATGGATTATATAGCCATGCCGATCATCCATTTACATTACATTTAGGCATTTAGGCATCATCCCTGCTCTGTTTCACATTCATTTTTCTCAGCCAACCTCCATCAAGCGCAAGACCGGTCATTTGGTAAATATCACCAATCAATCACCAGGAAAAATGACAATAGGTCAACATTAGCAATTACAGTCACCTATCAACACCAGAGCTCCAAACAAAAGGTGGCAGCTGTAATAGATGTGAAAATAAAAGGGAGGCGGAGCTTACCATGCTTAAAGACGCCGATGAGGAGGGACTTATCTGCTTCCACGTCCCACCAATCAGTGGGGACTTCAGCATGGAAGGGTCGTGGGATCCAGACATCAAGCTCACTGTAAACGCAAGACAAACAAACACAGGAAAATGTGATTAAGACCAGGAGATGGCCGCAGCAGCACATAATCTAATGAGTGCTGCATTAATGTCTATCTGTCGACATCTGGTAGGAAACGCAACCATTAGCAAGCCGCATCTCATTAAGGACCGTTTTTTCCACTTTTTTATTTGGGGCCAACCTGATTATGTCCAGAGATCTGAGCTACTAGCTTATCTCACCCAGTGCATGCACATGCCCCTCGCAGTCATTAGAACTTTAGTCGAGTCCTTGAGAGCATTAACATGGCAAGCACGTTTTCCTATTATAAATGCATGCACATCTGGTCAGGGGGGCTTGTCAGAAGGGGATGGGGGAGGAGGAGAAGGTTGATGGAAGGAGAGGAAAGATAACAGCAGGCAGGATTTTGTGGATGGAATGAAGGAAGATGCCAACCTTGAATCGGTACCCTCCAGGATTCTGTCTGCTTGGTCTCCGATGACTTCTTGACGCAGATAGTACAGCATGCGGACCCGCAGCAGCACTCTGTAACAGAATGAGAGCAAAAAAAGTAGAGTTAGGGGGTTAATAGATTGACACACCAAGGGAGTAACGGATTGAAAGCAAGAAAAGGACAAAGAAGAGAAAGCAGAAACAAAAGAGCGAGCAAGTTCGGCCAGCAGCTCTTAGCTGTGCCAGCAGCAGTAACAGTGGCTGCAGCAGCTCTTTGGCATGTGCCAGAGCTCATCCATCATGCTGCCAGGGCTGATTAGCCACGCTGTGCGGCAGCCTCCACGCCTGACAGATGGCTGCACATAATCACCTCTGTGTGTGCCGCCTTTCACCCGCTTCCAACAGGTCTGCCTGGCACCTGGCCTGGCACTGTGCCGCTGCGCTTGGGGAGGCGCCCGTACCCAACACACACACGCGCACGTTTTCATTTCCTTCCTAACGCTGTTAGGGAAGTTGGGGAGGTGCTAACGGGATGCCTCCAAAGTACAGAGGCAGAAGTTTGTAGTGTGGCAAGCAGATGGCGGGTGGTCTAAGCGCATCGCATATATCGTCTCGCAATTTCCTCAGCTGTTGCTCTGGTTCCCTTCTTTGGATGCACATCAGAGCCAGGAGTGTAAACCTTGTTTTCCTTTCTCTGCCTCGCCATCCCTGCCTAGCATTTGACAGGACACAACAATACTGGCCTGGCAAAAGAAATTATTTATCAAATGAAACTAGAGAGGCCTCGAAAGACAAAAGAGACGCGAGGGTCCAGCGCACGTGGCATAATGGACATGTAGGGCGAGAGACCAAATCATCACGTGCAGCCCGATGAGTAAAACAATAAATTATTGATAGATCTTAAAATCGCTGAAAAACGATTCCTCATTGCCTGTCATTCATTATTTCATTCGCTTGGCAAAAGCCCTAGCCAGAAAGATGGGACTGTTTTATCTTCCAGAATCTCCACAGCTGGCCTTTTATAAACTGACATTCATTAGTCAAAGCTAAACTACTGAGGAGCCAAGAGACTTAATGAAACATCTGCACAACAAGGTAACAGCAGTAACGCATGCTTGTAAATGTTCATCTTAATTCCTAAGTTTTCTCCAATAACTTTTCAAGAGATCTTTGAAGAACTTTCAAGTTCCAATTTAAAAACACCTGCTCCTACAGATATCATATCTGAAAGTAGAAGTCACATAGACAGAAGGTTCTCACTTCTTGACGAATGAGTTTATTCTAATTTCTTATCTTTAACTGTGCTGCAAAGAGACCTGAAATATTTTAAGAACTTCATGCAAAAGTGGAAAGTCTTATTTTATAGAAGGGTACATACTTGTTGCAGTGGTGTTTAAGGTGTCTCTTGTAACTGTCCTCTTGAAGAAGGATGTCAGGATTACAGTCAGCAAGCCAGTCAGCCTGTGGCATGTGAGGCTGGGCAGCCTGCAGCTTTCCCTTTTTTCCTTTCCGGCCCCGTGGCACAGGAGCAGACAATCCTAAAACCAGAGAAAAGCTATGGTTAAGCAGACAAAATATAAAAGTACATAATTTGGTTGCCTTGTATTTTACATGTGCAATAACAATAAAGTTGAATCCAATCTAATCTGACAGCCAAAAAGACTATATCAAGGTTGCCAATTCCTACCGGAGTGATTGGTCAGTGTGCGGCTCTGCCCGTCCTCAGTAGGGGTGATGAGGTCCCAGATAAAGCTCTTGATGTTCTCATCTCCACGGTAGTGGAGCAGGCAGTAGGCCAGGAGTGCGCGGCAGATGGTCTCCACGTCTCGCTCCCTCAGTTGGCGCTTGAAGCGTCCGTGGGACAGGATGTCACCCCAGCGGCCCCAGCTACGCATAGCAGAGAATACAAGTTAGCCACAGCTCAAAACTAAGCACACATCAACCTTGGTTTGTTTCCCACGGGATATTTTAAAGGTTCATGTCTATTAGAGTCCATATTTAGAATTCCAGATTTCCAGATTGTGTAAACCAAGAAAAACAAGAGTTTTAGAACACCTAGTTAAACTTTCAAAAAACAAATTTGAGTTGTTTGGAAAAAGCAAATGGAGCATTGGGTCAAGACTATTACTTCATTGATACCTCCCAATGTTTTTAATGGAGGAAATGGCAACGCTGTGGAGGAGACCCCGTGCCCTTGATATCTGATGGAAGCACTCAAGCTCTCTTTAGGCACAGGCCTGCAGGGCTTAAGGGAAGAGCGAGATGTCTGCTTTGATTTTAAAGCGCTACAATGCTTCACCCCCAAAAAAAGAAACCATCAGATGAGACAAAGCCCTCAGACTTGATGGATCTAATTTGCCATGTAGCCCAGAGGTCTAGACCTGTCTGCCTGAAAAGAGGAAAAAATACTGGTCAGACATGGTGCATGCAGCCATCCATGATTAGTGCCGAGTGCACTGAGGCCTGGCGCTTAATTAACTGTGCAAGTTAGATAGCAGCGTGTCTGCCACTGCCCTGGGACAAGCCAGTGTTACAAACTCGGCCACTGAACTGGTGGGCTGCAAGATTAGATATTCTCATCCTAATGGAAAACGAGATGAGACAAGCGTTATTGGATGGTATTGAAACAAAGCAGGAAGCTGAATATCCAGTCTTGTGGCACTGGGGTGGACATCCTGCTTAAGCTGGTTTCCTTAAGAAGCAACAGCAAAGAAACTAAAAGTGACATTTGTGGGTTAGTGGGACATGTCTAAGAAAACCTTATGAATTGAAGTAGGGAAATGTGCAGAAGTGGACAGAATTTGTTTTATGGTATAAAACACCTGGGATAAGTGAAAAGCAGTCATTTAAAACAAATATAAATTTTCTTCCTTTCACATTCTGTTACAAAGTAGAAAGACCTTAAAACACTACTACCACTCACATAAAATGTATATGTAATATTTCCTGACTGCACTTACCCATACACCAGCAGATTTTTCTCCACTCGGAAGCACTCACTGCGGGGATAACCCTGAGTTCGGTCCTGAGGCCTCCTAGGTTTCTGAATGGGCTTGTCCTCAGAGTCACTCTCTAGCTCAGAGTACTCCACCAATTCATCTTCTTTCATAGAACTGTAGTGACGAGTCTGCTTCCTTACTCGTGGTGTGTCAATTACCAGATTATTCTGACATGAGATATGATCATAGGTTAGACAGCTCACTGATGCAATTAGGACAGAGGAGAGGGAGCTTCGTTTTTAATATTTGCTCTAATACTACAGTAAAACCAAAACATTAATGATGTACATTTACATAACTGTAAAACTTGACCTTGAGTTAAAGGCATGCTTATAAACAAAATAGTGATAAAGCACTTTTTGCCATATAGTTGTATCATGACTAGTCCCCTAAAGCTAATATTAGCTGCTTACGGCATCAAATTCTCTTGAGTACAAAGAATAGTGGTAATTACAGAAAATGCTTCCCATGGCCAAGTTTAAACAATTTAGCCTTTGCTCAATTAAAGCAACATTTAACACACTGTTAGCCTGGGGAAATAAGCCTCATTAATTATGCCCAGATAGCATATTTATGAGGAGTGACACCACTGAGCCCCACTGACAATAGAGCTGCATTCTCTCTACAGTTATTAATTCTCAGACTTAATTTTTAACATGATCAAAACCTGTTGATGATGGATAATGCATGACTATGGCATGAAATAAATCAAACAGAAGAAAGTTACCCAAACAGGAAAACTGTTCTATAGAGGTTTAATTTCACAGCAAATGAGAACTGTTTCTTTCTGTTAAAATCCAGCTTACCCTGCCATGGAGCACATCTAGGTCCAGCTCTGCCTTCTTTGCCCATTTCTGCCAGAAATCTGGGTCCTCTAGAGAAATGTCTGTTCTGTTCCCAGAGGACACAAAACTTGCCTGGTAGGGAGAAAAAAAGAGAAGAAAATTAATAGCGAGATCAGACACGTTTTACCCTTTAGGAATCTCTATTTTAAGAGCATGATGGAATGGGTGGCGAATACATGTGTTGGCAATTACGTAATGCTGATGCACTGTTTTGTGAATACAATGTGTTTACAAAAGTATTTGAACCCTGGTGTGCAACATGTTATCACCTTTGCAAATGTTGAGCCTTTGCCCTCTGATTCAATGGTAATGGTCTGTGTACGTCTCTGCAAAATCTGATCAATGTCTTCTTCACAAAACTTAGATCCCTCATCCTCTTCATCCATTAAAGCTCCATACGCTCCTTTCCGAAGGAGGTCCTCAATCTCCTTCTTAGAGAGCTGCTGAACCTAAAAAGTAATGAATTATTGTAACTTAACAAGTTATCATAGATATACTGTTTTCATCCGGGGTATTTTTATGAAGTGGACACATTTAGGCAGACGGTAAAAAGGAATTAGTGGTCCATCCACTGACTGCCAATAAGTGGAAAGTATGTTTGATTAATGAACCATCTGGAAGTGAAACTCAAAATGATGCCGCTGTGTGTAGCTCATACCCCGTTGGCGGCGTTCTCCCTCCCGCTCATTGACTGAAGTACAGCCTTGTCCAGACCTAGCTTCAGACTGGCCTTGTCAAACATCTCCCTTTCATAGGAGTTTCTGGTGATAAGGCGGTAAATCTTCACAGCCTTGCTCTGTCCAATTCTGTGGCATCGGGCTTGTGCCTGAAGGCAACAGCTCAAATTGGTCACAAACACATTCAGAAAAAAACTACTTGCATAATGTGATAGCTGCATTCCACACAGTAACTCTTTGTTAAAAGCTTATAAATTAACTTTGTGTGAATATCCAGAAATGTCGGTTGTGGTGAGGTAACGTGGCTTACCTGCAAATCATTTTGGGGGTTCCAGTCAGAGTCAAAAATAATGCAGGTATCAGCTGCAGTCAAGTTAATACCAAGGCCTCCAGCCCTGGTGCACAGCAGGAACACAAAGCGGTCCGAGTCTGGTCGTGAGAATCGGTCAATAGCTGCCTGTCGGAGATTTCCTCTAACTCTGCCATCTATACGCTCATATGGATACCTAGAGTGCAGACCACAGAGCACACTCTTTGTTATTATTTGGTTATAAATCATTGATTAGTTTATTACACGTTTTCTCTTAAACAACTAGTTCAGATGATATACATAAAACTATTTAAACACCAACAAAGAAAAGATCAAAATCGCATTCAAAAGGTGAATTTTTCCAAATTGTGGTCTCGGCCATCCTACCGTCTCTGGATGAGGTAGTCCTCCAGGATGTCCAGACAGCGCACCATCTGGGAAAAGATGAGCACACGGTGACCCCCAGCCTTCAGTTTGGGGAGCAGCTTGTCGATCAGCACCAGTTTTCCTGCCGCCTGGACCATGGCCTGGAGATGGAATTCTGGTTGGTCTGTGGGGTGGCTCTCTCTAAACTCCTCCATTATCTTCTCCTCGGCACCTACATTACACCAAAACAGCTAAGAATTAGCTTTGCAATCATATTTTAGGTTAGCAATTACACCACAACCGGTCTTCATAAGCTTTTTAAAAAAATAACGTTTTATTTCAAACCAGCATAGTCAGCTAGTTTCTTTCTTAAGGGTCGATTTAATTTTTGCTCACCATTGATGAGGTAGGGGTGATTGCAGCACTTTCTCAGCTCCATCATGGTGTTCAGCAGGTTGGGAACATTAGATCCTCCTCCTCCTCCTCCTCCACCACCACCTCCTGCTCCTCCTCCTCCTCCTGCACCGCTCTTGGACAGGAAGGCAAAGTTCTTCTCCAAGATTGCGCGGTAGTATTTCTTCTGCACATTGGTCAGTTCCACCTCAATGATGGTTTCCTCTTTGGGTGCAAGATTTTTCTCCACATCCTCCTTCAGTCGGCGCAGCATCATGGGTTTTAGAATGCCTTGCAGATTTTGCACCTGAAACCAAAATATGAAGTCCATCAGAGATTATCAAGCCCTGAAGCGCTTCAAACAGACACGGTCAAGGGCTAAAATATTTTGTACCTGTTCTTCTGTTTTAAGATCTCCAAACTCCTGCATAAAAGTGGATTCCGAAGGAAATCTATCTGGCTCCAGAAAATTAAGGAGACTGAAGAGCTCCTCCACTGTATTTTGGAGCGGTGTCCCAGTCAGCAGGACTTTGTGTTCCTGTGTAGTAACAAAACACTCATTAGGTTACGATTAGAAAAAAATTATAAAATGGCTTTTCAGACCATGTGACTAGTGTATTCAAAGAGCTATATATAGATTAGCATATTTATATGAATAACAGGAAACCATCTATTGGATCCAGGGCAAGGACTAACAGCAGCTTAGTTTCAGATTGTGGGGAAAAAGAAGAGACACCAACCATGTCCATCATCTTAAGGCCCTCGAGCAGCTTGCAGTTCCTGTTCTTGAGCCTATGAGCCTCGTCAATGATCACACAACGCCATGGCACGCTACGTAACTCAGGGCAGTCCGTCAAGATCATCTCGAAAGTGGTGATGACTGCATGGAATTTGTAAGCTCCCTTTATCACACGGCCCTGCAGGAACAAACATTTTGTTTATGATAAAGTGTCCTAAAGGACAGATTTAATTTAATGACATTTATTATCTCTCAAGCCTCACTGATTAAATCTTGTGTAGTTTATATATTAGTAGTTTAGACAATTTTACCTGTGTGTCCCGGTAGTACATCTCATAAGCCTGAATGGTCTTCCTGCTGGCCTGGCTACCATGATAGACCACTACATTGAGCTCTGTCCATGTCCTGAACTCTCTCTCCCAGTTTGGAATGGTGGAGAGAGGAGCGATCACCAGGAAAGGGCCATGAATTCCCTTCAGGTAAATCTCATAGAGGAATGTGATGGACTGGATTGTTTTGCCCAGACCCATTTCATCAGCTAAAATACAGTTTCGTCTGACATCACAGGAAAACATTGTTAAAAAAATGTCAATACATTTTTTTTAAAATAAAATCCTGCATTACAAATGCATTATGCATCAGTACAATTTCAGCTTAAGACCATGAACAAGTGCAGCTGGATGGCTGGGTAATTGTATACATACGTGTTGTACCAGTTGAAGAGCAGCCAGTTGACTCCCTCCAGCTGGTATTCCCTGAGCGCATTGCTGTTTTTATATTCTCTGGAACTCTCGGATTTTTGCCAGCCGCTAGTCGGAGGTCGCTCCTGTTTCAAATAAAACAATTCCCGTTAGTGGTTTCCGTGCAACCGCAAGAACGTGGCACTCTACCCTAAGCACTCAAAAGAGAAAATAAAGAACTAGACAAGCAGCAGCTCTTACCACACGTTTTGGCTCTGGCTCACGCGACATCACCCTCTCAAACTCTTCAATCTTCCCTTGATCAATGTCAGCCTTAAGCTCCCACGTGCTGTCCTCGTAGGGCAAGGAACACCACTTCACCAGGTACAAAGTTACAAGCTGCAGGAACATGCATCAACAAGACAGAGTTCACACATCATATAGAATTCTCATAGGGTGGTCTGACTGATATGTTTATAGCGGTAACCCATCAGGCAAGATGAACTAGATGCTGTACCTCTCCATTTTCATCTGTGCTTTCAGACACATCCAGAACCCTGTCAACCTCCACATAATCTGGGTTGAAGGGCTCATCATCCATCTGTCAATGAGAGCGTGATTGATTGATTAGATGAAGGACTCCAAAACGATGGTTTCACTGCAGCTTGTGCTACTTCTACTACAAGCCTTGAAATGAGAATCCACCTGGTGGAACATTTTCTAAGCTTTCTGATGTGGGTGGAATTAATGTATGGAGGGAAAACCCCATCAGCGTTTGATTCATTGAAAACCCCCTTCAAAGGCAATGTGGAATTACATGCCAGAAATAAAAATCTTGCTTATTGTCACACATTTTATTGCTTCAATTACGTACTTGAATTAAAACTAGTGAATTTAACTGGCCACTATGCCCACTGTCATGCTGGAAGATTGCACGTGTCAGAGATAAGGGCTTCAAGAGAGGCGTTTTATTGCCCTAGCGTGGATGAGATTGTTCAAAAAGCCACCATAATACCAGCACAACACACCACAGTTGAGAATACATACTGCTGCCATTATCAGTGAGGGCCATAAAATGAGCAGCGAAAAAGCTGAATGGAAAAAGAAAACAAAATGGTGGATGACAAGGAAAATGGAGGGTGGATGCTAACCTCGGTTAGGAAGTTATTGAGGGCTTGTTTGGCTTTAAACCTCTTGACCTTCTGTTGAATTCTCTTGTCCTTTTCCAGCTCCTCAATGTCTGCCCAGCGACAGTGCAAGTACGAGCTAGAAAAATCAACAAAAGGTGAATTTCAGAGTGACCTCACAGAGAAGTAATTCCTCATAACACTTAAAAACCAATCCAATACATTCAATACAAACTAAGTAGGTATATAAGGTCTTGTTTGTAAACACAACATGAGCTCCATAATAAACACTTATTGGCAAGATATGAATCACAGTTTAAAACTTCCTCGTAAAGCCAAGTAAGGCTGGTTTTATAATAATTTAATAGGGGCACAGTACACCAGCAGCCGTGTTTGCACTATTTGACATTTAAATCCCATTAATGATTAACTTTAAGAATACATGCTTTCCCAAAAGACGCAACAGTGCTCATTAAACAGAAAGCACTTTAATTTTTTTATATAATAATTTCAAGAACTCTATATTCCTTACACATGAAAGGAAATTAGATAGATACTTACAAGCCTTTAAATTTGACATAAAACTCTTCAACTTCAGCCTCTTCACCAGAATCAAGCTGCAAAACAAATACAAAGCAGGAACATTATTTGATTTCCAAAATGTATGTGTCTATCACGCCAAGAGTCTACACATCACTAATTCAGGCAGACCTTGCAAGAGTAAACCATTTCCTGTCACAAACAACTTGCAAAGCTCTGCATTTGGGTATTGATATCCACTCACAAATTTTTTGCCCTGAGGCATTACAGTTGTGTGACATTGAAAGACAGGGAGTGAAAAAGAAGTGAGCAATCCACCTATTTTGTTTCTCTTGCTAGTAGTACGCTGTGTGGCTGAGTCATGAATCACTTCAGCTCCTCTACCACACACAGCCCCATTCACAGGGAGCTGACCCGGGGCCTGGCTTCCTGCCAAAACCACAGCGCTACGGCAGACGCCAAACCTACCATTTCCTCAGGCGGGAGACCATTTGCAGCTGCACTACTAAGAGATGTGCACAGTGTATTATTTTTGGCTGCCGAGCTTGGGGAGCTTTGTTTTGTGGAGCAGTTTCAAAGGAGTAACTTTGTAGAATATGAGATTAATCATGCTGAAAGACAGTTTATTCTTACACAGCCTCGTCTCAAAACCTTGCACAAACTTAGCTCTGAACCTGACATGACTCTGGAGCGTGGCTGGCCTGCACCAGATTAATACTACTACTGTGAGCTGAGGACACTATCAGACCACTCAGATGTGATCTCGACAATCACTGGGTCAGGAGCAGGATTTGAGACAGATGTTAGGTGTAATCTGCAGTGATCCAGTACAGAGTCGTGGTTAAAGCTTGTGCGAGAGGATTTTCGGCCTGCTTAGCTCACCTCTTTCTTTCCCATGCGCATTCCCATGATCTTCTCCACTACGGGGCCTTCGGCATCCGGCATCTCCTAAAACAGGCAGAACAACAAAAAAGTGAACAGGTGAACATCCATCATGCATTTCCATTTCTGCAAACATGATGCTTTAAGCCACTGATATGGACCTGCTGCTCTGAAGTCGTTGAAGGAGACTTAGGTCCCGGCGAGTCATCTCCATCATCGTCATCATCTGAAATCTTAAATTCCAGGTCCTCAGTGTAACGCTTTCTTTTGACTTGCCGGTTTGATCGTCTTTTCTAGAGTAGACAAACAACAAAGAATGTCAGCAAAACATTTTTTTTAAGATCTATGCTCCCTTGAAGCTTTCATTCTTCATAAACATAGATCAAGAACCATTCTAGGTGTAAGAACATTAATGTTTACCTGTACGCCATCATCCTCTTCTTCCTCTGGTGAATGTGGAGGTGTTTTCTCGACATCAGAGGTGACTGAGGGCTCTCTCTTGCGCTTTGCCTCTTTCTTGTTGCTGTTACTGGACTCATTGTCAGATTTCTTAGCACTGTGGGTGACCAAGAGATTGGTTAAGATAAAACATCGCACCAATAAACCACAGTTTCTGGTTTGAATATCACTGGTTAGTAATTTTTTAGCTGCCAAGTACTGAAACTTTGAGAAGTTTAAGCTCTAGAGTATAGATTTTAGTAATGTAAATGAAGTTTCTAAAACAAGATGAACAACTAACAAATATATAAGGTCTTCAACCTGCAAACATATCTTGAACTTTTCTGGAGAAAATACAAGGGTACTCTTAAGAGTAAAATGGTTACGCTTTACAGCTTTTCCCCTTCATACAGTCAGCTTAAGACACAAGAGGGAATGTCAGAGTGGAGAGCAAGAACTAGTTAACTCCACTTCCAGTTCAGAGTCACGCTCTCCCTGCCACAGATTACTCAATACCCTGGAGGCACTTGTGCTCTCTCGCTCTGGGGCCCCCCTCTCTTTTCACTCGCACGCCAAGAGCAATCAAATCGCCCTGGTAACCGGCGGTCACGTGACCCGCACCTGTTCCTCTGGCTGGACGCCACTGGCTAAAGCCATCTGCTTGCCTCAGTCAGAGTCTCTCTTTCCAACACTCCTCAAGCACCTGCAGCCGCACCGCACCGCTCTGTGGCTTTGGGTTTCACACTGTCACTGCTCGGCAAACACGGCCAGAAGGAGAGGAGAAAAAACAAGGCACGAACAAAGAGAGGAAAAAGATCTATGAGGGCAGGAAGAACGCTCTCAGAGGAGAAGGGAAGACAGGTTTCCTTCCCATTTATGAATCACAGAAGGCAGAGAGCTGCAAAGGGACACAGACGACACATTCTGCAGCAGGCCAGGTTGGGTTGAGCCGCGTGTGGCCTTTGAGATGAAGGGGCAGAGAAAGAGGGGCTAATTGGCATTAGTAGGGGAAGGACACAGGCCCTGTTGCAGGTTTGTGTGAGCTGCTCCGCTCTAGTGCTGACACTCAGGAGGGGGAGAGAGGGCCGGGGGGTTAATGGGACACCTGCCGCCGCCAGTGAGATGACTCATCTTCAGCTGGACCCCCCCATGGTGCCCGCTCTAACAGCAGCTGCTCACACACATGGGCACACACACACACACACACATGGGCACACACACACATGGGCACACACACACACACACGCACACACACACGGGCACACACACGGGCACACGCACGGGCACACGCACGGGCACACACACACGGGCACACACACACGGGCACACACACACACACACACACACACACACAACTGTTTACTCTCAACAGCTCTTTTGCAGCATCGCACAGGCGCAAACGTAAACATGTATATGTTAATAAGAACGTGAAATTGTTAAACGAACATGCCACAACAGGTTTACAAAAGCAAATGGAACATAAAGGACGTCTACGTCCTTCAAAAAAAGAGGATAAGGGATAAGACAAAACATGAGGTTATAAAAGACAGAAAACAGACATCCAAAAGACAGACAAAAACACACCCTGTTACAAACACAGTGCTATCAAATATGATCAAAGGCAGCGTGGGATCAAATTCGCGCTAAACTGAGCCTGAATATAAGGAGGGGTAATGCCAGCCTGTCCAAGAGTGCTGGACTGTGCTGAGAACGTGTGGAAAGAGGATGTGTGTGGGTGAGTTGGGATATGTGAGAGAACAGAAAGTGTGCCATGGAATGAGAAAGGGAGGGACAGAAAGATAGGCTAAGTAGAAGGACGGAGATAAAAGGTGGAACAGGACGATGTAGGCAAGCAGGAGTTTGTGAAAGTGTAAGGCGCCAATCAAGGAGAAACAGCGTGCGTGTTCACAAATGTGGAGGAAGAGAGTTGAAGGTAAGCTATGGCATCACAACTTGGGCTCTCAGAGCAAGGTCACCCATGCTGCGGATCCACTCAATTACTCACCATCACTGAGAAGGCAGGTTTATCAGACCACTGCTGAGAGCTGCAGATGCATGCATGCCACAATCAGACAGACAAATGTAATACTCTGACCCCTGTGTTTCACAGACCAGCTCTAAACAACGCAACTGACATCCTAGAAGTTTAATTAATAAAGAACTGTTATGGGTCCAATGTATAGAAAACTCATATTTCAACTCAACTTCATATTTGGATGGTCATGTGACCTATTAAGCATCCCAGCCCCATGTTCAGGCCGATAAGCTCAGATGACTTTGAAATTCTTTAAAATGAAACAAATTACTCGGTCCACCTTTTGGCTTATTTTATTATTTGGTGACCATTCAATTAACTTTCAAACCTTTTATAAAGTCGTTTGAAAGCAGAGGTACTTTTAAGTGCACAGTGTGTGTGGTGGATTTGCCTTTTGCTTTTAAGCTCTCAATGCTCTGTTGAAAGGGTGTAACACCAGCGATGTATATCTTCCCTCTTGCTTGTCTCCCAGTGGCTACGCATTCATCGTTTGGGACACTTCTCAAATCTATTCACCGCACCGCCTCGCGATCTTTCTTTTGAGGCAGTGGCATGTCTGATCACCAAAGCATCAACACACAAGGCTTCACAGGAACTGAAAACTCCCAACCCCTGGTGGGCCAGGCCTGCCAGTCTTGGAAGGATCAAATAAACAGGGAGTATATAGTTGGATGTTTAGCCTTTCCTTCAGTTATGCGATCAACTTCTTTGCACTTAGAGGTTCAATGTCACAGAGAACTTTTTTCACAGCGGAGCCTGAAGAGGAAACATGATGGGCTTGTTTGTTTGAGGACAAATAAGCAAGTGTTTTGGTGTAAAGGTGTTGTAGAAAGACTTGCGAGTAAACAGGCATGTTGGTCCCACAAGTGAAGCGCTTTAAGTACACACATTGCAGCACTTCCTATGCAACCATGACTGTTGTGGTTTTCATATCTGAGTGCACAGGATGTAGCTAAGATAATCTGTGAGAAAGAGAGAAAGAAAGAGGCTTTGACACGAGACCAAAAGAAAACCAATGCGCTGGACGAACTGTTCACCAAATTAGATGGTCATACAGTTAGTAAACAATCTCACTAAAATGGGAGGCTTTGCTACAGTTGCTTGGGAACCTGCCAATAAATTAAGAATGAGACGTGTGCATTTGCAATGCAAAGCAACATTCATGGGGGGAAAGAGCCACATGCAACAACACTAAGGAGGGATCCTTCAGAAGTGTTTGATGTGTAGAAAACAAACCTGGGCTTGCAGACACTCACATTTTACCCTGGATGCAGCCTGAGAATCACTATTTATAGTTGTGCTTTTTTGCCAGGTAGGAACAGCAACAGAGATGAAGTCTTTAAAAAGTCCAGCTATGTTACTTTCATTTTTTGTTAACAAGTGTTAGTCCTGATTAGAGGGATAGCAAATGTTGGAAACATGACAACAGGGGAAGAGAACTTAATGACGAATGTAGGATAGGCTATGCAGATTCAACCAGGCAGTCCACTTCTAAGAAATGAGGACACACTGTTGAGGACCATCCACAGGGGCTCACAAACCCCACGCATCCAGAACTGTGGCAGATTTGGTCAAATTCAGGCCGGCATGATTAATGAGACAGCATTGTGGACTAACTAGCAATAGGTGCCATTTTGAATGGAGAATTTCCCCTCCTATATTCCTCACCCACATACACACGCGCTTCCCCACCCCTCCCCCTGATGACCTACTGCTCCGGCACGGTGCTGCAGATGCGCTGCTGAGTGCTTGCATTGGCCCGGCCCTTTTCCTCTGGATGAAAGGGACATGGCGGAGGAGCGTTGGACATTTAGATGGGCGGGGGGAGGAGAGGCAGGTTAAGGGGGTAGGCTGACACATTCCTCAGCCGGCTCAAGTTACTAGCACAGCAAGAGGAAAAATAAGCATGCAACCTTGTTGCTTTGCATTTTCAGGCTGATGCTATTTTCAAGGAGTCGAGGGTTGGGAAAGGAGGGGCTTGAAATAGGAAGGGGGCATCATTTGAAGTCCTCATTAGGTTTGGGATTTGTATTGAAAGCTATATATAAACTTAAGATGATAAGGATGGTGGCTGGTAACCATACAATATAACACGGAGTACAAATGACCAGAAAATGACTTGTGAAAATTTGCTATCTTTCACAAGCATCAGCATCAACCTCAGGAAAGTGGGCGAGACTTCACAAGAAAGCCTGCGTTGTTTGTGGTTTAGTGCTACAAGCTCAAAAGAAAAGATACTTGGTCCACAAAGCCTTTGTAAAGACACAATATCTTAAATGTCTTGTGTTAACGGCAATACATCTGAATTGACTGATGTCAGCAATGACACTAGATGAAAGAAGACCTAGAAAACAACTACTAAGCAGTTCGATGAACCAAATCACACGCGACTCTGGCTCTCTATCCACATTTTAAATAGTAAACAAAAATACTAAAACACAAATCGCACAACATTGTGAATACGAATGTGATGCCTATGAAAACCCTGCTACTTTTTTGATTAACTGATGCTTCTCTAAACATTTTCAAAGGCAGTCAAATTACTAACATATAAAAGTGATTAGTAAAAATGAAAAAAACACACCGAAAGATAATTTAAATGTAAAAACTCTGACACATACCTGGGCTTTTTGGAGCTTTTAGGCTTTGGGGTGGTGGTTTTCGCTTTTTTCTCCTTAGGTTCCTTGGGTTCTTTGGGTGTTTTGGGAGTCTTCGGAGTTTTAGGAGTCTTGGGCTCTTTCCGCTCCTTGGGCTCCTTCTCTTTTGGTTTCTTCTTGCTCTTCTTTTCAACGGCAGACTGATCAATGGAAGTCATACCATAATCTCCATCATTTACCAGAAACGATGCTCCTTCAGCCTCACCGCTGATGTCATTACCATCTTGGCCCTCGCTTGCCTTTGCTTTCTTCTTTTTCTTCTTTTTTGGCTTGAGCTCACACTCCGTCTGTTCGATGTCACAGTTGGCTGGTAAAAGGTTCAGGCCTGAAGCAAGTTTCTTACTTGGTGTTACCATCTCCAAAGATGGGTCTGTTGGGGAATGCTGAGGAAAAGGAAAGACAGACAGGTTAGAGAAAAGTAAAAACAATAGGAACAATAACCAAAAAAAAAAACACAGTCCTGCACAAAAAAATGGCAGTGACAATCTTATATCTCATCTCATTACCTCATTCCTCTAAATCACTACACCCATTTTTTACACAACAAAAATTGTTTTTACAGACAAGTTAGACAAGGTGGGGTATTGAAAGCATCTACACATTTGACAGTATTACTACAGCTGCTACTTTCAGGTTTGATTCCATTTGCCTTCATTAGTGCCAGAGCTAGTTATTAACATTGCAACCATTCCTTTTCCTCTTCTTCCAGTATCTCCAATCCCTTCTTCATTCATGTCAAAGACAGAACGACAGGAAACACACTGGCAGCTATGTTAAGCGTCCAGCATCTCGAAGTCCCAGCAGCAGATGGGAGTGAGGCATTATGACACTAATAAATTATATCTATACTTTAAATTAGCTGATGTCTAAACCTGAAACACGGGCATTTGCCATGCAATAAAGGCATGAACCATAAAAAACAAGATTGTTTAATGACAGCCGTTTTCTTGGTAAACTGGAACAGAATATTCTCTATGAATCGTGTGTTGATTCTACTCTAGCCTTTTACTGCAAACTATGCACTTCGCTTTATAACAAAAGACTTTGTAAACCACATCATTGCGGCGATGAAATGCATATTTCCTGTAAACACACTATGAGAAAAATGGGTGCACTGTGAACACTGAACAGAGGCAAGGTCACAGAAAATATTTAACACCCAACTCATCGGTGGTCATTAGAGCAGCTTAAAGCGCAGAGTGTTCTGCTGCTGCTTTAACGGATAAATGTCTCTCCTCTTGCCAAGTCTACCCCAATAATCAATTGCGTGAATGACAATAGGCCCACCACACACGCTCTCTGCATTTCTAATTTGACAGCAGCAGTCCAGAATACAATATGTTCAATATAGGATTTCATCTCTCTGAGGGGGAGACTGGCGTGTCAGTTAATCTAGCAGGCAAAGTGCTCACTCGGAGAGCTAAATACTCCCTGAAGGAGCCCTGTGCCTCCTCTCAGCATGGCAGGCTTTTTGCAGGGCCAACCCATGAGTTAACACCCAATTCATCTGATGAAAAGCTGACTCCCAAACAGAAAGCCTGACCTGAGCTCAACTTTATCATCAAGATTCAAAGCTCTTTAAACCTACAATTCTAAGACACAGTAAGCTACTTACTAGAAGCTAACATAAAAAAAACACAGACTAGACATGCTTAAGCAGGGAATGCCAAAATAAAGTTAAGTGAGTTTAAAATTCTTTGGGCCTAACATTTAAAGGTAAAGGTGCAACAGTTATACTATTAAAAAGTCAAAGAGAGGGATGACAAAACACATATCTACCAATTTAAGAAAACCGTGTTACAACTTCCTTTTCACATGAGTAAATTACGCATAACATGCTTTGTATATTTAGAAAGCACTGCATTGCTTGAACTTGACCGGAGTGATTGAGAGAGAGAGAGACATTGCTAAGATGGCAAGCAGCCGCTGCCAGCCGAGTCTCCGGAGACTAGCAGCTTGTATCAACTGCTAAATGGGAAATAAAGAAATCATAAACATGGCTGTCCACTTTTCACCCACAGCGCAACTGGATTTAAGCCATGACTAAACATTGTGCAGTCCTGTCTGCACTTCTATTTTAGTTTTCAGAGAGCGGTTTAATGCTGTGAACACTTGCGCATGGTACCAGATCGACTACAGTTTCTGGAGCCACAATGAATGATCTGTTCCGTCAGTTGAATCCCTGCTCTACTTTAAACCTCACGTTATCTCATTCTAATCGAACTTCTAAATGCTGGATAAGTAAAAGTTTTTTGTTGACAAATATTGAACGACAATGTGGATGCTGTACATTCTGCTATTTCTTTGCCTGAACTTGAACCATGAGTAGACAAATGTTATTAATCTTTTTTTTATGCATGTCGCAGAACAGAGTACTGTTTGACTTCTGGGCAATATGATGGGATAGTCTGTTACTACAAAATAAAATGTTAACCATAAGAGATTTTTCGATTCTGTGTATTCCGCAGAACGTAAAGGAACGTAAGTAGGTGTGTTTAATGCAGTGATTTGTAAGTATGGAATCATGGATAAATTCCCTCATAACATATTAAAATTCAAATATTCTTTTTGTTTCAGTCTTTGGTTTTGCGTTATGCTCCAGTTTTCACTTACTCGCCAGCAGTGCAGATAAAAAAAAGCTCTATGTATTTCAGATATCAGGTTGCCGTGTAAAGCTGTTTATAGTTGTAGTGTTAAACTTTAGGAGAGCCAAGGCAAAACTTGTGTTGAAACTCACGATTATGCTCAGCATGTGCCTGATGTGATGTGACATGTCCCTTACTTTCGGGAGACGCACGTGCAAAGATATATGTAAGACTAAACAACCCTTAAGACAGAGTTGCACTATACGATAACTGCACATCCAATTGAAAAGCTATTAAGACCTAAAGTCGCAACACACTGAAAACCAGTTTATGAGACCAGTTTTTTTACTCTTATTGGTTGTGCATATATTCATACTTGACTGTTATAAATGTCTTCGTAGATATAGGTTCACATATGATACAGCCTGAAGATAAATATAATATAACAATATATTGTTATCAATACTTAATGTGACATCTTTAGTGTATTTTCATTGACTTGCCTACATATTTTTTTATTTACAACACATTATAATAGTAGATTGAAATGTACCGTGGAATGCATCATGACCAAACAATAAAATGACACATTTCGTGAAAAGAGTGTTGGTCATTTTGCCCACCCCTTGTACTACTGGTCATAAACGTACTATATTCTTGACAAAATATTTAACAGTCCCTCTCAATTAGAGAACCTAATATCACTAAGTAAAGCTGCCTCAGCTTCTTTAAGTGTGGAGAAAAAAAATGAATCTAAGAATCAAATTTCTTTAGGCAACAAATGATCCAGACACAGACATGTCTTATCAGCCCACAGTGAGAAGACAGAGAGTCACTAAAGCGGCAAACACCACCTAAGTGTATGAGTTTCATCTAGGTCACAAAAGAGGTGGACAATGTAATGCTGGCACCCTAAATGTGAACCACAAAACTTTGCTATTAGGACACAATCAAGGAGACGCCGTTGCTGAGCCACAGTTGCAGGCTGCTGTGTGAGAAAGAGAAACAAATGCCACCAAAAAATGCAATGAGCTGGATATGCATGTTGGAATAACAGCCGCCATTGTGTGTGAATGGGTCACCAGAGAAAGAGGCTTTCAGTGCAAAACAAGCTAATGGCATCAGAAGCACGTGACATTCACAGCTATTGAGAGCTGCTAACCTCCCTTCCCTACTGGCTCCCTCCTTCACCCTCCCAACAGGACGCATCCTGCTGTACACCATTAACTCACGCATGAGTCCTCCGAGACAGGCAAAGCAAACAGATAGGGGAGAGAGAGACAGACAGACAGAAACGATGCAGAGCAGGGGGGGAGAGAGAGAGAGAGAGACAGAGTGTGATAGAGGGAGGGGGAGAGGGAGGGAGGGAGCGGAAGGAGTGCAGACGGGGGAGGAGAGTGATGCTTACTGCGAGCAGGAAGGGAGCATTTCCCCTTCAGAGTGAAAAGGGGGAGGGGTGGGGTTAGGAGATTAGCACTATGGCGCCTGTGTCTTGGGGAGGGACGGGATATGCAGTACAGCTGTAAAAATGTATTTTCCACACACTTGTTCATCCAAATGGGAACAGGGAGTTGTGTATACCTCAAACATGCCTTTCACCACCCAAAAGTTTCCAAAAGCAAGAACAACATAAGAACAGAGGGAAATACTTTTGTTACACTCACCTGCATGTGAGGCACTTTCTGCATGGGTGGAGGCGACTGATGAGTAGGTGCCCACGCCTGCTGAGATGGAGGGGAGCTCTGGTGGTGTGCAGCCAGGTGTGTCTGTGACGGGGGAATCGTGGGAGGGGTGTGCACCTGCTGCAGCTGTGGCTGCTGGAAAGGCAATGGGGGCGTCTGCAGCTGCTGTCGTTGCGCTTGTTGTGAAAGAAGCCTCTGGTCTTGTGGCGGCTCTGTGTGGTTTGTACCCAGCCCAGTCATAGGTCTTCCTTGAGCGCCCGTGGCCCGATGATTGGGTGACAGAGCAGCATACATCTGGGCAGGTGGAGGATGTTGATGTTGCTGCGGGTGTGATGGCAGCTGTTGATGGGGATGCTGCTGTGCTGCATTCATTGGACCAGATCCTCTCTGGGAATGGGCCATTGGGCCTTGAGATTGATGTGGCACACCAGGGTAGCCACTCACATCAGTTACCAACCCAGCACTGGGTGGGCGCCCCTGCTGGGGTGGAGGAGTACCCGCAGGGGTGGCCAAGTTTCTCATTGGTGACATGGAAGGTGGGGAAGTGTACGATCCCTGAGATGGAGGTGGTAAATGCTGTTGCTGCAGCTTTTGCTGAGCTGCAGCCTGGTTCTGTGTTGGATGCATAGGCTGGGCATTGATTTGGTTCACATGAATGGGCTGCTGGTGCATTGGTCCCTGTTGTGGCCCAGGTGTTTGATAGCGCTGGGGTCCTGTTTGGGCAGGATAGCGTTGCACCTGTGACATGGGCGCATTAGGGTTACTGTTGCTGCTGGTGGTGGTAAGGCTCAAATTGGGACTCATCCCTGAAGTGGCTAATCCCTGATTAAGGTTGCCGTACGGAGTAAAGGGAGGAAACTGCCCTGAGCTGTTTACAGTGTTTGAAGGGACTGGCTGGTTGTGCATGTTAAATCCCATATTTTGGTGGGGTCTTCCAACCATGACTTGCTGCTGCTGCCGTGAGGGGCTTTGTGGAAATTGGGGGTTATGACCAGCCACAGACTCCGGATGAACCGTGCCTTGGCCAGGCCTGTGGAGAAACTGCTGATTGGACTGCTGATGCTGTTGCGGAGGCTGTGCTGGGTGGCGCATGGCAGGTCCTGACATACTGGGATTCTGTGCCATGCCAACATGACCCATAAAGTGATTGGCTTCCTGAGGGAGGCCTTGTGGAAAGTGGTTCATTCTTGGAGGTGTTTGGGTCTGGTTGTGCCCTTGCATGGCGTATTCACCACGTCCAACAAAAGAGCCCATTTGGTGAGCATGGCCCTGTGGTCCAGCAGGGCCATGCTGATGGGAAGCTGGTTGTGAAGGTTGCTGCTGAAAAGGGGGTCGAGCCTGTTCAGAGACCGGTACCGCTTGCGGGCCCCACGCATTTCCAGCATCTGGGAATGACTGACCACGTCCATCACCTTGTGCACCTTGGTAGACATGATGGCCACCAGCACCTCCAGCACTCGCTGGAGCACCATGGTAGCGGGAATGAGGTGAAGACATGCCATTTACTGGTCCATTTCCCATCATTCTATTCCCTTGCTGTTCCATGGGATGCATCTTGGGCTGTTCGTACTGACTGAAGTGGTCAAAATGGTGTCCAAGTTTGGCCTGTCCAGGGACAGCAGGAGAGGAGAGGTGAAGGGAAGAGGAGAGCTGCCCATAACCTTGGTGCTCATGAGGCATCTGTTGACTCATGGGATTTGTCTGACCTTGGGGGTAGGCACATTCCCCTAGGCCTTCCAGCTCATCAGGAAACAGATTCCCGCCATCCCCAAAAATGCTCATCATGCCTGGGTCAGCCATGGCTGCAGCGTTCCTGCTATGCTGCCAAGCTTCAGAAGCAGGACAGGGAATGTGTGCTCACACAGAGGTGGATGTCCTCAAAGCCGCTAATCCGCTAACTAATCTGCAGCATGTCACTCCATATTTCCTTAATTCTCTCAGAGAACGCAGCGTCAGGCGAAGTCAGGTTACAGGACCTGGAAAGGGAAAGAGAGAGGAAACATTAACACAAATAGCTCTAGGTGACATACATTTCACTTACATTTTTTTCATGCTTTATTAAATGTTTAGCCAGTGATTATCAGCTGTTGAGAGATACAATAGCAGTAAAGGGGAGGGCAGAATGCAGATTTTTTTTTTCAGTTAAATCAGTTGTAACTGACTCTTTGCCAACCTTTGATCCCACCCCCACCCCTGTTCCTTCTGCTTCCAAACAAAAGGGCCAACACACACACAGGCACCAAGCCTAAATTCATTCATTCTTTACAATTCGATGATGGTGGAAAAAGAACAAAGGATTTTGGAGTGAGGCAGCAGCAGAAGCAGTGGTAGTTAAACAACAGCAGCTGCCAGACCAGGCAGGCAGATGTAAGAACACAATCAGGCAGCCCACCTGCTAAGGCCCAAGTTTTAAAACTAATTCTGTTGTCGCCTGCATGACGCTTTCAGTATTTGTGAACACATCACAGGAGCAATTTAGAGAACTGTAAAAAGTATATATTCTTGGGAATACTGTGAGCTTAATCTTCCTGTAGCCTATGCAGGCTAATCAGATGAGCAAGGGGAATTATGTAGATGCGAGGTAAACCAGTAAGGGTGGGGGAAAATGAAGGCTTGCTAAAATCACAACTACCTCCATGCATACATGGGTAAGGTAGGTGAATGTGTGTGTTGTGGGGGGGTGGGTTAGGAATGCGTTGCCTCAACATCAACTAGCATACTACAAAATGTTCCCTTTCCACCTCATGCTCCTCCCTTGCCGTTACGTGTTCAGCCTTTTTCCTACCAACCCCCAAATTTTCCTCTTTTTAAAGATCTCAGCACATGGCTGTTAGGCTATTCTAGAGAATATCTAGATTGACCAGCTCAACTAAAGGATTAGAGAAACAGTACAAACAGGGCTTCAGCATGATTGGGTTGACTTTATGAAAAGTTCTGTATCATGTTCTGCCAAATAAAAATTCTGAGTACATGGGTTCTGGATTCTTATCTACATCATATTGGACACTGACAATTAAATGACAGAAAAGAACAGGACACTTTCCAGCCATAAATGAGGCATACAAAAGAGTGAGTACAACTAAATAACAGCGGTCATGCAACATTAGGTGTCAAGACTTCCTGTAAGGCAATTTCTCTGTATAGTTACCCTGCTACAAACCACAGAGCAAATAAACATTTCACACTTACACAACCTCACCAAAACCAACAGGCCTTTCTTTTGACTCAAAACTATCAGCCAATACAAAGCATATAAACTAGGAAACCAAAATAGACTTTAGCAGTCTCTACCTGAGCGCTAAAAATTGTGAAAAGGGGTGGCCATTTCCACGGACGGCAATGATTGGAGGGAGGAGAGGTGTCAGCTTGTGAGTGACGGGACCACAGCTTTAATCTCCTCACAGCTTTAGTTAAGAGCAGGAAAAGAAGCCTCAACACCACAGCCATGAATCAGGCTGTTCACCCAAGGCAGCACTAGTAGTATGCCAATCTTGCTCCTTGCACACATGATAGCGGCAGGGGGAGGAACGGAGATCCTACACAGTCATGCCAAAAGCCACAAATTTGAATCCCTATGATCAGATTTGGAGTCTAATCCGGCAGGGCTGACCGTTCACCCAATTCTCTTTTGAGAGTGACAGATGTGGCTGGGCGCCAGAGCGACTCTTTCTGGAGCTCCACACCCTCTAAGGAGGAGTACAAACCCACAAGTCAGAGCAAAGCAATTGTGACGTGAACATCGCAACCACAGAGTGGGTGGCCCGGCTTGCCCCTGACCGGAGGGCAGAACATAAAGTGAAGTTTGGTGAGGATGCCAGCCAACAAACCGGGGACGTACATGACATCACTGCAAGACTAATTACCTTGCTGCGCCAAAACAAACATATTGAAGATGTCTAAGTTGTGGCATCTAAGATAATGCCCATAAGGCACAGGTTTTAAGAAGGCCCAAATAAACATGATAATGGGGAATGTGTTACAAAACACTTCCTGGCCCTTATCAGATAAGAGATCTTTGAGAAGGAAATATTGAGTTTTCGAACACTGTCAAAAAGACAATAGTTCAGAACAAATTCTGAATGTTCATCTCTTTACTAGACAAGTATTGTAAGGCACTTTCTCACAAATCAGAAAGTTCTCGCCAGAAATTATCGAAAAATTTTGCCATTACAATTATTTACAGTTTTATAATGTTAAAAATGGATGTTACAATTTTGCTAATAATTTAAAGCAAAAAAAAACCTATGCTGTTAAATAAATCTTTATATGTAAAAGGCACACACTACACAAGTTATCACCACGAATTTCAATTCCCTCACTGAAAATAATTCCTACTGGCAATGCACGACTGGTGTATTCTAAGAAGCCATGTAGATCATGTGAGCAGTTGGTCACTTTTGACTTCTAAATCCATTTTCTATGACAATACAGTTCACATGTATCAATGTCGTAAATCTTCTATAATTACAAGGTTTTTCCATGGTAGGAAACTAAAATACTAAATGGAACTCACATATGACTTGCTGTGGACACTCAGGTGTCAATTCAAAGTATTAATGCTCCTCAATAACTTATGAAACTGATTTTAAAACAGATAATTTAGACAACATGTAAAATAGCCAATCAGTCCCAGGTCTAACTTTAAATACCAAACGCATACTATAGACTGGTCGAGGTCACTGCTTCTCACTACAGAGAATATGAAGGAAACACATGCATGTATGGTATTTTTGGAACAAGCAAAAGCAGCATTGGGCTTTCAAATACTCTTATATACATATCTGACAAAGACCATGCTAACATTTCATTATGCAAATACTTAAAAATATTATCAAAGGTGTAAATGCAGAATGTTATATTTAATGTGAACTGTGATATTTTGACATCAAAGCAGTTTGAGCCGGTTTTCGAGCCATCTGTGTAAGAGCACTAACCCGCATTGTTTTCTCCTGAAACCAAACCAACGTGGCCTTGCCAAAAGAGCAATGCGCCTTGATAGCATAGAAGAAAAAAAGACTAGAGGAAAAAGAAACAAGTGGGGGAGGAAAAGGCCCACCAAGTGTGTGTGATTGCAGTCATTAACACCGACAGTCTCTTTAATGCAACCCGCAAGAAAGTCACTGATTAACCAATCCTACCACCCCAATTTTCCCATTGCACTGAGAGCTTTAAAACCCTGTTAGAGGAGGGCAGGTCTATGGCCACCTGTGGTTTGTCTCTTGGGATTAAGTTTAACATACGTACGGTACACATCATTGCAAAAAAAAAAGAGGAGGAGCCACACTCAAAACAACTCTGTGCACAAATGCTCACCAGCAGCATTCCTTTTATTTTATTCTCCTTTTCAACAACCCCCACTAGAAGCTCTGACTGCAGCTGGGCATAATTTATATCTGTGCTATTCTGTGAGTGAGCACACATTATATGCATAGGCGGGGGTTTGGAGGGGGGGTGTATCTGTGGCAAGTAACGGAGCACAAAGACAGTGCGAGGGTGACAGGATGTGAAGAGTGGGCCGTAGGAGAGAGCGGGGGTTAGGGCCGTAGAACTGTTCTATTTGTGCTAACCGGTTCTTTTAACATGGGCTTCACTAATTAAACGGACAACTTTTTTGTTCTCATATTAAAGCACAAGCTGGCCTACGAGTGGAAAACTGTTGATTTGGAAGAGCTCAGTCTTAATTTAGCAGATTTTGCTGCAACTAAAGAATTCATGCAGTTTTCTGAAGGGCATCATTTATGTGACATGAACGAATTTGCGTGTTAAAGAACACAAGACAGTCAGAGAAGGCAGATATGGAAAAAGAGGAAGAGAGAACTTTGACCTTCACTTCCAGACCTGCTGTCACCAAGTCTGCCTCCGGCGCTTGTCTGCTCACTGGCTGAGGACCTGCAGACGGGTCATCTGGGGCAAGAACCTAGGAGGTCCCTCTATTCTACATGCTTTAAAGCTTTTAACTGTCTCCAACAATATGATCACGAACCACGAGGCTACTAAATCGGCTGCAACCACTTCCTCCGATCATCTGCTGAACTATCCTAATCCTTTGGACTCGGGATCTATTCTGTAGAGTTTCAGCATTAAAATAGATTAATGTAACGGGTACAGAAGCGTTCAGGTACAGACTAAGAGTGATTGACATTTCCTCAAGCTCGATGATTTTAAGGTTGGGTAACCCAAGGCTTGTGATAACTGCATGTAGCCACACAGGACGGGGAATTAGAATCTCAACAAGGAGCCTTAAGCCGAGTTTAAGGATTTTGAAAATGTGTAGCTTCATGAAATTATGACAAATACACTGGGAATAAGCCGTTCTGTTTGACACAATAAAAAAAAATGGGGAAATGGCACATTTAAACAACAACGTAACCACATGCATGGCATTAACAACGGATGCGATTACGAAAGCTAGATGATCTATATAGACTACATACATTGAGCTACACAAGCCAGGAAAGAAATAAAAACGGATCGTGAGCTCTGAAGTAAGACTCTGATGAAACTTCTTTACTTGCTCCATATTAAAAACTTGATGTCATTTTATGACGATGTCATAAAACTTAAAAATAAATGAATGCAGGAGTAGTCGGAGGACATCAAGCTCTGCAGCAAACACCTTCAACAAGAAAGAAACGGCTTCAGCCATTAAAGGCCAGCGGTTTTCATTTGAATACTAAATTCACCCATTTCAAACTATTCATCTAACACGCTTCCTCCATCTTCTCTGTGGCAGGAGAGAGAGGGGGATGGTCAGCATAGGGGAAAAAAGCCTGCTTGTTTTGCAGCACAACAGGCCACTGCAGCCCTCCTGCTAACCCATGGCACAAGAGGAGGGGCCGGAGGGAAAGGGCCCGTACACAGCAGTGCTGTTCCTGTGGACTGAAAGCATGTTGTCAGATCACTGAAATATCAGCTTTGAAAGCAGCGTCCATACTAGTGTTAGTGTGCACATGTCATTGTGGAGTCGCCACATCCACTGAGGTCCTCTGGATCAGTTCTTGGCTAATGAAGAAGTAGAATGCGGGAGCAACAACATGATCAGTAGTCGATCGTTTTTCTTTGATAATTTTTCACCCATACATGAAAGACATGCGTTTTTATTTATTCTTTCAAAGTGCAGATAATACATTCCGTCCAGGCATATACTCAATATAAAGATTAACACACAAGAAGGCGTGCAAAGCAAAAGCAAAGTATAAACCTAAATAAAGCAAACGCAGCAACCCATAACTTGTGTAACTGACTAAATAGTTTATTTCCTGAATAGTTTGGCTACAAATAAGTGACAAACATGCTTTAATTTGCCTAATACAGGTAAAATGGCCGACAAAGTCCTATTACTCACACGAATGAAATTATCAACGTACATATTAATGCAAATAGGCATTCTATAATAGATGTTTTCGTATTTAATGATCAATTAACATTAACATTACATTTAGTCATTTAGCAGACGCTTTTATCCAAAGCGACTTACAATAGTCGAGGAGACAATGAAGCGGTAAATAGCCGATACAACAATAGGTGAACAAGTGCTACAACAATGTTACCGAGTTACACAGAGAGAGAAGTTACAAAAAGTATATATATAAAATCTTTTTTTGATAGAGTGAGTAGTTAGAAAAGAAGTGAGTTAGGTGTAGCCGGAAAAAGATGAGTTTTTAGGTGTTTTTTGAAGATATTAATTCAACACTATGAAATAATAGAAGCTCGCAAGAAAGATGTATTAAATATGTTGAGAACTCAAAAATACACCAGATTAACATGAATCTTCCGGATCTTTTAGCTTAAACTCTCAAGGTTATGTAACTCGAGGTCAGGCTGTCGTGAAAAAGCCGACAAAGCAAACCGAGATATTCACACTGGAGAAGAAATGAATTGGCACCTGATATCAAACTTCACAAGAAGTTCTAATCAAACTTTGCAAAAGAGGAACCGGCACTCGACGTCTTGATTTGAAGCAACCAGTGAACAAACCACAAGAAAAGACACACGAGTTAAAGAGACGACACAGCGGCCTCCATCTCCTCCAAAGGTCTTCACATCTGCTCATCCAGTGATCACTAAGAGCTGCCATCTTAAGTGAACCACTAGAAAGACAGCAAGTGCACGACACAAACAAAAGCAAACCAGGAGAAGTGTTGAACAAACAGAAATATAACACAACACATTTAAGACACAACAGCCACACAAACCTGTGTTCCTCCTGTGTTAGTGAGGATGAAAGTTAATCTCACTATGACTTTATAACTAGTCAAACTGTTAAAAGGGAACCCCCCCTTTAACCCATCTACCTGTTGAGGGGGGGGGGACAAAAGAAACGTGAGTGTCCAGTTAGCATGTTAGCATGTTGTGAGACAATGAAGTCTCAGGGCAGATCGGCCACACACACACACACACACACACACACACACACACACACACACACACACACACACACACACACACACACACACAC
>CM065662.1:2357205-2362205 GCA_033220385.1 Triplophysa yarkandensis | reverse complement strand
CTCGGTCAACGTACACCAAAGCAAGAAAAGATAACTTTATATACAGAAGGTGAATGATAAATACAGATTTAAAACAGTCCTGCTTTTTTCTTCTTTTAAATTCTTCACTTTGATAATAGCTGGTCCTTGAACACAGCACTGCGTTTCTTTTATTTTTACTTCGGGGTTCACCACAGTTTTCAAATAATTCAACCACATAAACTGATTAAAATACTATAGATGACTTTGTAGTGTTTAATACAGTTCAGATTGAAGTCAAACGGGCAAAAACAAAACATTGAAAAAAACAACAACTCGCTGAGAAACAAACATGAATATATTTACCATAATAATTCCAAAGCTCCTAACTTTTTCCTTACTACCAACCATATAATGTCTGCTGTAGCCCAAACAGGCTTCAGGAGTTTGTCAGGAGGTTTGTAGTGGACCTGGACTTTATAAATATTTTTGGGCAGCCACCTTATATCTCATTTGTATCAGGGGCATGGGCTGTGGGAGGTTAAGAAAATGTTAGTGAGCCCAACCAGTCCAGTAGAAACGTAAGGGGCAGGAGGGGCTGGAGAAGACTGGAGGGTAAAGGGTAGTGCTCAGCAACATCCGCCTCCAGCTTGCTGTCCTCCCTGACTGCCACCCATCGTGGAGTTGGTGGCAGCGTGCTGGGGTCCAATCTTAATACCGTTAGCCTGCGCACACAAAATGAAAACATTGAAACACTTCTTATCATTAGGGCTCTACTGTGAACAAGACGCATGACACAATTTAAATTTTTACTCACAAAAGGTATTAGGGACTCATTTAATATGATTATATTTTTGAACTGTAACACAATGCTGTTTTAAGCAGAAAATATCAATCCCTGTAGGCCTGAATTAGCATCTCACTTTTGTCAGCAGTGTGGCAAGAGAACCTCAGGAGTGTTATTCCAGCGGTAATACAGAGGAGCAGGGAAATCTGCCAATGCTTTAAAACCAACATGCACTAACAAACACGCGCGCGCACACACCCAAGCTGTTGGCACTTTCATTCATCACACAAAGGCATCCAACTTGCCAACTTTTCTCTTAAGTGGGCTCTAGTTCGAAGGAGAAACCCAGACGAGAGGCTGCATTTGGTAACGTTCTTAGGAAACTCCACATTGCGTCACATCTGATTTATTGTGATCTGAGAGTGTGCCTTGAGGTTCCTGGCCAGGATCTCTATCAGCTGATGCGGTTTGGACTCTGTGAGTTAATTTTTTTTACTTCTGCTACTACTCAATTGAAATAACTGCAGTGGGATCACCTCTATCGTCTGTAACATACAATACATTTGTTGGTTACCAGCCAGTGGAGAAAAACTGATGGGCCAAAGGGATTGTTCTTTTGGGTAGATGTTTGTATGGCCGTGCTTTTCCATTTTTTTGTTTTTAATTCTTGTGCTACCATCACATCCTTGCATAATTTATTGGTTAAAACTGCATGCAAATGAATATAATAACATGTGTTAGGCTTCTCTTGCCATTACATATATAAATTTGAAAGATCTGAAGACCACAAAGTGGCTTCTGTGGGTAAACATGACCATGGTAAAAAGGGTGTGCACTGTTTAATATTAAGTCGAACCACATTTAAAAACTAGCATGACTTTAATTGACACTTGTATTAAATGTTTTTTAATCCAACCACCGCATCTATGCAGAGGATTTCAGTGTTAGAGTACAGGAAGTCTTTTTGACCTGAATACTGTTAAACATATAATAAACACAGAATGTGCTTCCTCTTCATAGGTTACCTCGTTGTTTATATCAAAGACTCTCGTTGTTTATATCAAAGACTCCTTCCTGAATCTTTTCATAAATCTCCTTGGCAGTGTTGATAAATGCCTGAAATGACAAAAAGAAGTTAAATCGATCAAAAAGTTTTAAGATCTAAGCAAAATGATTATGCACTCCTCTCAAATTGATTGATAAAAATTTATATTTTCCCATTATAAGGGTAAAGAACATATACAAACATAGCACAAAATAAGAAGGCATATTTCTGTCAAAATAATCTATAACTAAAAAAGTATGTTGCAAGCAAATGCAAACAATATCATGGTATTAACAGCAGAAGGCTGGTGCCCCCGTCTGGCTGTAAGTTATTGTGTATTATTGCTCTTGACGATTACACATTGGTCACCCGGAAAAAATAAACACGGGCGTGACTTCGGCTCACCCTCAATGTGTTAAGAACTGCCACGTGCACTTCGTAGTCTAATTAACAGAGGGGCTTTGCTTAGGGTAGAACTGCCTCTCAGCTCTCCAGAGCAATCAGTCCTCTGCGGCTCAATTACCACAGAGAAAAAGATGGACGCGCGTGTGGCAGGGAATCTATGAATATGCATGATCCCTAAATAGGAGATTGAAACGTCATAAAGGGGTAGGGGGAAGGGGTCAGAAGAATTCACACGACACTAATGAGACAAATTAATCATTGAGGCAGCTTAGGGTGGATGGGAGGGACTTCCACAATTTAACACCCCCATTCTTTTTAAGCCATATTTAAACCCTGTTTTAGCTTCTTGGCTTTCAATTCTGCGAACTGAATGTCTGCTCCCCGGTTCCTATGTCCCTAGGGTGTTATCTGTGTGCATGTATGTGCACGTGTTTTCACACAGGAACACAAGCATAAATCATCACATAAGCACCAAAGAGCTGTCATTCAAGTGTACCTCTTCTACATTAGATGCAGTCTTTGCTGAGGTCTCCATAAAAATCAGACCGTGTTCTCTGGCAAAGGCCTCCCCTTCCTCTTTCTTCACTTCTCTCCGTGACTCTAAATCACTGTCAAAGGAAAATAACATTTTGATTAATTGAAAAACAACTATAAACTCTGTACTGTTGTGACAATTCTAACAGTATTTGTGTAATACAGGTGAACAAACTATATTTATACAAGCGGTGTAATATGGACATTTTAAGAAGCATTCACAAATAAATATGCCATTAATGACATAACTATTACACCCCTGTTGTGACGAATACAAACATATACAATGGTTATTGGCCACTCTGCCACTTAAAACATATGCAATGTAAACTTACTCACCTTTTATTTCCAATGAGCATGATGACCATGTTGGAGTTGGAATGTTGACGAGCATCTTCTAACCAGGTTGTCAAGTGATTAAAGGTGTCCCTTCTATACAAAAACACACATGAACAGCACATTGAGCGATCTTTAAGTACACTCATCAGGAGTGCAGACTAAAATTAAAATACAGGTAATGCATAAAATCTGCAAGAACACAACAACACTGAGTTTAGTTTTACCTTGTGATGTCATATACTAGTAGAGCCCCTGCGGCACCTCTGTAGTAAGACCTGGTGATTGAGCGGAAGGACTCCTGTCCGGCCTATAACACATTAACATGAATGCATCACTACACCAGTAATAGCCGGTACACATCACAAGGATATTGCATTTCCATTTTGTCATCTTATCTTCAAGGTTTTGTCATAAGACCTCCAGCTCTTATCACAGAACAGGCCAAAAGTTCTTCTACATCCTGACACTTTTGTCCACTAACATTGGGATCAGGCAGAGAAAGACAGCCTGTTGACTCTAAGGTACAGCGGCTTCGTAAGCATTGACCCACTGCTGATTCTCCATCCTACAGAGCATGGCACCTGTCCAATCAGCAGACCCCCAGCGAGGGGCTACCGTTCAACGGTGTGTCATGGCATAAGATGGCCTCTGGTCAACCCACCCCCTTTGACAGCAGGCAAATAAGCCAACAGCACGTATCTGAATTCAATAACCCATTCCCCGGGGCAGCGGTTAACATTAGAGTTAATGGAGCCCATTGTGAATAAATGATGAATGACACCGTTATGCCTGCCATCTGCTGGAGTTAAAGGTTACAGGAAGGCCAGACATGCACATTTCTCCTGTTACTTTATAAAGCACTCCCTCTTCTTCTCTGGTTTTATACCAAAGTGCTTGTTCAACAACATCAGACAACTATCATATGATTATGTCCCTTGTTATAAAACAATACATTTCATTAGATATCCTCACCCATACACACTGTCTAGTGATGTGAAAACATTTAATAAGCAGTATTTTGGCTTGCTTTAAAAAAAAAAAGCATCATTACATATAAAGCCGACTTAACTTGCAAACCTTCCCCACAAAACAAATTTTTTTGTATGAATAAAATGGACAAACGCGTTAAATTAAGTGTTTTGTAAGACTTCACTAGGATTTGGCTAATACTTTGTCCCCACCTGCTGGGTAAATTGTGTATGTGCTAATGTCCTCTCATCCAAAATCTGAGAAGAATGATTAAGCGGTTTTCTGTAAATTTGGATTTTTACCGGACTATAAAATGTTGCTATACAGTCATAGAGTAAATAATTATGTGCAAACAGTTTCCTTTAGGGCTGTGCAGTTAATCGTAACTGCATTGCAATCGTAATTTGCTAATCACAAAGACTGCAATGTTGAAGCGGTTGCGAAAAAACATGATGAACACACAATGTAAATGAATTTTGTAATGGTTTTAATGAAATTTTTTTGTGTCGAGTTCTATTTTGTTTCAGCAGGGTAATCATCTTAAGCTTGTCTGTGCTGAATAAAAATACATTTTTAAATATTTTTTTTTAAATTGCATTGAAATGTATTTTTACACGAATCACACATTTGTACATTCAATTACACATAATTCTGTGTAGTGCAAATGACAAATTATTCATTTTCGTCTCTCTCCCAGAAAAAAAAAGACTTTAAAGAAGCTGATACAAGCCTATAGAAGGCCTCAAAGAAAATGCGGTCATCAACCTCTTATCATTTCTAACATATATGACTTTCGTTCTTTCGCAAAACACAAAATATATTTGTAAGCATGTTGGTCATTGAACAGCAGTAGCATCTATTCACCTCCATGGTTGACTACAACTTCTATGGTATGGATCAAAACCAAGTTAACAACATTCTATAATTGTTATGTTTTGTGTTCTGCAGAAAAAAGAAAGTCAC
>CM065662.1:2342205-2352205 GCA_033220385.1 Triplophysa yarkandensis | reverse complement strand
CCTAAAGAACTTTGCCTGTGATAGTGATATTTATGTTTCCTATGGTGATGATTAAATCATTATTAGAATAATTAGAATTAATAGAATTAATAAGAGTAATCACCTTGCTCAATTTTGCACCGTTTGTGCTTTTTATGCTCATTCTCTCAATCATTTGTTCAAAAATATTAGAATTAGAAAATTACCCAAAGTTGTCAAAATCACTCAGGTAAGACGTGTGGGTTTACTGTACAATATATAAATATATATAAATATATATTAGTTTTCTGTATTGTATAATGTATGCATATTGAACAGTTCCTTCTATATATTAAAACTGCTCAAGTGACATTGAAAGCACAAGTTTGATAAAGTATGAATAATAAAATCATGATTGTTCTTGTTCAGTCACAGATTAGAGTCCATTTACAGGAACACAATCATGAAGACACACGCTGTGATTTGGGGATGATCTCTGGCACAGTTATGGTTTATCTTGAATGGTGTTGGGGTTTTATTCATCCATAAACTCTTGTCATTTAAAACTCTGGCTTTATTTTTACCACTGAGCACAAAAGAAATTTATATATATACTTTTGTAACTTCTCTCTCTGTGTAACTGGGTAACATTGTTGTAGCACTTGTTCACCTATTGTTGTATCGGCTATTTACCGCTTCATTGTCTCCTCGACTATTGTAAGTCGCTTTGGATAAAAGCGTCTGCTAAATGACTAAATGTAAATGTAAAAGTTATTTAGAAGAATGCTGTCTCTTGAACAAGTCTTGTTTCCATAGTAAAAGTGAATGCCTGTCACTGATGTTTGGTTACCAATGTGCTTTTTAAGTGTTTGTGTTCTACCGAAGAAAGAAACATGTTTGAAATGTCAAGAAGATGAGTAAATGATGACAGTATTCTAATCTGATACTAGGTCAAGAAACCATAGGCCACAATACGATAACACATGAAGCTTTGAAGAAATAAGTAGATCTGACCCTGATATAGAGATGATCTGTCTGGGCCTTGGCTTATTCAGTTTTTTTAATAGGATTATGACTTGATCATCATCATAGGAAACATAAATATCACTATCACAGGCAAAGTTCTTTCGGTTTAATTAGGTTAGGTCATTTGAACAGACAACCCATGTACCCACACTGATGTTTTATCATATTTCATAAGATCCACTAGAGAGCAGTGCTGTTATCTGTTAAAGAGAACCGAAGTTTAGCAAATCACCGGATTGTTCAATAAAAATGTAGACAAAGTTATCATTTCAGCAGTCTCTCCATCATGACAACATACCTTGGCCCATCGTCAATCTTCATTTTCTGAGATGGATAATCAAATATAGGTTTGATGAGGTCACACCAAACCCTATTTTAGTCCTTTTAGTCCTTAAGCTTTAGAGAGTTAAATGACCTACTTATAATTAATTAGGCAGTGGATGCACTTTTGTGTTACGTGCTCCTTTTAATTTGAGAAAAGTAGGGTCAAAGTAATTTCTCAGTATAGAATTCCAGACAATGAGGTACATTGTTCGCCACTAGTACTTGTTAAATTTTTTCTGGGGCAATCTGTACATAAAGGCCTTTAGAAGCCATTGAAAGGACAGCTGACCTAAGATTAAAAATTCTGTGTGCATTTGTTCCTCCTCGCGTCACCCATAACCTGTGTTTGTTCTTTTCTCTGGAAAAAATATGATATTTTGAGAAATGTCTTGGGGTTTTGCGTACACACAGTGGAAGTTAGTGGGTTCCAGTGTTGTTTGGTTCCCAACATTCTTCAAAATATGTTCTTTTTAGTTCTGTATAGTATAAAGAATATAAAATACGGATCGTTACTATCTATTATTTTCACATTCCCTGTCGTAATTTTAACAAATGGTGTGATATTTCTTTCTGGCCTGTTTAAATACATATTTAAAGTGCCTCGTTTTACATTTCCTTTGTGTGTTTCTGTGTGTTTTAGTATCTGTAAATGATCTCTAAATTTACAAAGTAAACAACTTATCCCAACTTATATTATGTTAAAAAAGTTATCCTTTTTAATCAGCTTTCTTGGCTTCGGCAAAGGCCGGGATTGTAGTAATCTAGTTACTTTTGTTACGTGACATCAGAGATCCGTTACAGGGGTAATTGGATATACATAATATAGAGTACCAATTACTGTAAACTGGACCGTACGACAAATAATCGTACACCTGGAGGTGGGGCTTAAAGAGTCAAGAAGTAAATGTCACCCTTAAAAATGCATTTATTGAAAGTTGAATTGCATTTATGCATTTATTAATATGTCAATCACTATCTTTGGGGCACTTTACCTATGTGTGTATAACAGCTGACCTTCTGTGAGCTGTTAGCTTACAAACTGTTTTAAAAGGATACTTAAGTATGAAATCGTTAATATTTATGTCTTAATTTTTTAGGCCGATGTGTTCACCAGTTGAACCCGCAACCTTCTGCTCCAACCACCAGACCACAACAGACCCAACAACTAACTAGGCTCCGGTTACCAGCATTCTTCAAAATGTCTTTCTTTGTGGTCTGGGAAAAAAGTAATACAGGTTTGAAACGACAAGAGTGTATAAACCGTGTATGATTTTCTTCCTTTTCTAAAAGTTTGAAGTCGGGTGGAACTATTTCTTAAGTTTATCTAACCCCTGCACGTTCAGTTCTGGATAAATGTTGTTCTTTGTTTGAAATACGGTTGAAAAAATAACATTGTTGAAAAAAAGATATTAAAGAAATGATAAGATCAGTGCCCAAAGAACGAGGTAGAAGGTCAGCTGGGGATTAACACGGCTGAATATAAGACAGACTGCATCCATCAGAGGAAAGCGCTGGACTGGCCCTGCTCATCCTGACCTTGGAAACATCTCCAGCTATGTGCAAAGCAAACAGCAACTCTGGCAGACCTTCAACTTCTTCTCCCTCCCCCTGGCGAGTAGTTTTCTAACCACACCTTTTCCTCCAATGTGGGAGGGAGCTCTCCAAAAGCAACATCACTGCTACAGTGTGCACCGTGCTTCCCGTGGCCTGACTGCAAACCAGGCCAGACTGCTGTGCTGTTTCTATGGTGCTTCATCTGAGACCCAAGAGTCGTTGCACTCAGCCAATCAGATGGCTTGTGGCTTGCAGGGGCACAGTGTGGGGTGTAGCAAGTAAGAGAGAAGGGGTTTTAAAGTTTCTTCTGGTGTGCTCGGGACTTTGTATAGGCAGGACCACTATCCTGGAAGAGAACAGGAGGCAAAAAAGGGAATCCGGCACACTCAACATCATCATGGAATGAGGACTTGATTGCAATCCACCACGGGAGTTTTGTTTCTGACGTTGTCTTGAAGTTCAATCACTTCCACCAAACTTTGTTCATGGAAAGGGAGCAAATGAAGAAGAAGACTTCACCCTGAAAGAACACAGTTTTTGACTCTTCTCGAGACAGAACGTTAGTTTTACTGAAAATCGTAGTGGGAAGAATTGCACTGACATGGCAGATAATTTTATTGAGGAGTCTGACAACTACCCTGGTAAAGATGAGCTGGACTGGGGATATGAAGAAGGTAAGACCACGGTGTGATAATCACTGACTAATTCCCTTCTTTGTGAAACATGAAACTCTATTGTCACACCCATGATAAAGAATTACTCTGACATCCCTTTACACATTGCAGAACACTTTAAAATCTTAAATTGCACAGTTGTCAACGTACATTGGGTTCTCTGGCACACTGTTAAGAGTGTTTTTTAACTTGTGTGCCAAATTTCTTGCAGCAATATTTACACAAAGATTTGCACCGACAAATACACAGGTAAAAAACATACTATATTAACAACTACTATTCAAAGGTATTGGTTAGACATGATTTTAGAGTTTTTACAATATAAAGAATTAATGAGCAACGTATATAAAATAATTATAATTTATACGAAAATGTAATTTACTCATTTTAAACCGGTTTGACTTCCGAAGAACACAAAAAAGACATTTTTGTAGAATGTTTTAACTTGCAGCCTTTCTTTTGCATTGGTTTTGTGTCCATACAAAAGAAGTGAATGGGTGTCACTGCTGTTTGGTTACCAACTCTCCAATCCCAATATCTTCTTTTGTGTTCTACAGACGAAAGAATCATACAGGTTTAAAACGACAAGAGAACAAATCATTTTATTAGCTATGACAAAAGTGTTAAGGGACCAATTGCATGATTTCCTTTCTTTTTTGAGGATTGAGAATTAAAAATGTGCCAAGTTTGATTTTCATACATTTATATGTATTAAGATTACATTAACTTCACTTTACAGAATAAAGAAAATTATCAGAAAAATAAGTAGGGAATGAGTAACGCTTTTAAACGCACGAAAATGAAAAACAGCAGTAAAAATGAGCACATCCTGTATCCCCCTGTGTCTGGTATTCCCGTTGGACGCCTCACTAATGATTTTCTGACACTTACAGCCCTTATTTAGATCCACTTTAGGAAAAATAGTTCACTGTCTATATCATCCACGGCCTCAGTGTTGTCCCAGAGCTACATTTAGAGAGAACTGACACAAGCAATTGACACAAAGTATACACAAAACTTTCAAGGTAAAAGTCCACCAAGGATTTGCTGTTAACTGTGTTTTTATAGTTCATGAACAAGGACAAAGTGAGCGTTCAAAGGAAGATAAGTATTTTTTGATTACCACAAAAAAATAAACGCTGTCCCCATTGAATTTCTCATTGAGTTGATTGAACTAGCACATGTTGTCTTGTGATTGATTCCAGGTGTCGAGTGGGGTCTCTTGTTTCCTGAAGCCAATGGAGAATACCAGTCTCCCATAAACCTTAACTCCAGGGAGGCATGCTATGACCCACGGCTTTTGGAGGTGGGCCTTAACCCCAACTATGTGGTTTGCAGGGACTGTGAGGTCATCAATGATGGTCACACTGTGAGGATAATGCTTAAGTCCAAGTCAGGTATAAGAGGAGTTTTGACGTTAATCATATATCATTGACTAAACAAAAAAAATCAATCAATGATTCGAATTCGTTTTGTAATATTGTGTCAGTTGTGACCGGTGGCCCTCTTCCCAGCGATCATGAGTATGAACTAAGCGAGGTACGCTTCCACTGGGGAAGGGAAAACCAGAGGGGTTCCGAACACACTGTTAACTTTAAAGCTTTTCCTATGGAGGTAATCATCTCTTTTAATTCTGCATCTTACTGTGAGTTTGTTCTCCTGAAAAGATCTACAAAGAGCTAAGAATTACATATGCAATCTACATATTAATTGTTGCTGTATAAGAAGAAAAACGTTTTTTAGTTACCATGTAATATTCATCATGCAGTGATGTGTTCAGCTCACCTGTCCCTGGCACCTGCTCGACCACTTCCACTTGCTCTTGTCTTCTGTACACAAGGAGAAAGATAAGGGCCTGTTGTCAACATGTCACCATGTTTGTCATACTGTTACCATGACACAGTGGTTCCTGAAGTTTTTGCCACAGTTATATATACCAAACCAGTTCCTCAACAGGATATAGTAAAGGTGAAATGAATAGGTCTAATATCAAATTCATCAATTTACATTAAGATTCTTAAATGAAAGAAACAGTTCACCCAAATTCTATTTTTTTTCAGTTTTACTCAACCTCTTCCAAGTTCAACCCTGAATGCTTTTCTTTATTCAGCAGAACACAAAAGAAGATATTTTGAAGAATGTTGATAACTGAACCATTATGGCACCTATTCACACCTATTCGCTTATTCCCAGCATTTCTTAAAATATCTTATCTTGTGCTCTGCATAAGTATGACAATTATACAGATTTGAAATGACAAGAGGGTGAATAATTGATGCCAGATTGTTCATTTTTAGGTGAACTATCACTTTAAGTTACAAATATTTTTTACAGCTCCATCTTATCCACTGGAACGCGACATTATTCAACTGCGTGGAGGACGCCATGGGCAAGAAAAATGGCATTCTCATCATTGCACTGTTTGTACAGGTATCACTTTTGACTTTTTCCAGATATGGCAATACCAAGAAATGTTCTATAAATAAACATGTCATGGGCAATGTATATTCTTTTTTGTTTAAATTTAGTACTTTTACACTACATTCAATATCAAAACCTTTGAACACTGTCAGACACAATGGTCATGTCGTTGTCGATAGCCACATGATTAGTGTGTTGACATATAGCGGAGAGGACAGCTACCCACACACACACACACACACACACACACACACACACACACACACACACACACACACACACACACACACACACACACACACACACACACTACAGGTTGTGAGCATACACCTGGAGCAAGGGGTTTAATTCCATAGTTTCTTTGTCGATACTGTTCCCCTATCTCCACCCAATGATTTCCTGTTAGCTTTCTACTGTACCATAACTATTGAAGTATAATATTTCCCTAAAATATAGCTTAAAGAGATGTCACACCAAAATAGTACATATTAGTCCTTTAAGGAAACATATTGGCATCTTAATGTATACAAACCTATATTTAAAAGGTACATATTGGGCATATTTAGACAATGTATTTCCTTGGCTTTATTTTTGTTTTTAAAATACCTTCTAGACATGTCTATATTTCCGTATAAAAATAGAATGTTGGTCTGTGTCCCGCTCAATTGACTTTATGAATATAATGCAATCCATCCAGGTTGGAAAGGAACATCTTGGACTGAAGGCCATCACAGATGTCCTACAAGACCTGCAGTATAAAGTGAGCATTGGTTATTATAATAGAACATCAATACTTGTGGAATGATCTGACCTGAAATCTCTCACACTGTCTACAGGGAAAGACAAAAATTATTCCATGTTTTAACCCTAACACATTGCTACCTGGTAAGTGGGAAGTTAAGATTAGTTTTCTTATTTTTTGCAACCTCTGATAATGTGTATCTTTTCTCTGACTATCATGTGTTATACAATGTAAATAAAGGTATCAGTGCTTCTCTGATAGCGTTCATTGGTTTGTTTACTTCCTCAGATCCTCTCTTAAGAGATTACTGGGTGTATGAGGGCTCTTTGACCACACCGCCCTGTAGTGAGAAAGTTACCTGGATTCTCTACCGTTACCCACTAACAATCTCTCAGATGCAGGTAAAGCTCTTTTAAAGTTTAATGTATGACTCATTTACATTAAAGGAAGTTTACCTAGTACTATCCCAGATATCTGTCATCTTCAGTTTTGTTGTAAACCTGTTTGAGCCTCTAATGCGGAACACAAGGAATATATTAATATCATTGTGCATAAGTAAGGAAAAAGAGACCTTTTATGATTAATCTTGTTTTAAGTTATTTTGAAGATGCTTTGAAAAGATAAAACATACAATATCAAACCACTTAGCTATGAAGTCAGAAATGGTGACTTGACCTGAACCCTATGACTACACTAGACGACTGTTGATAAAAGAGACACAGCCTACTCAAAAAATGTAATTCTGTAATGAATTTCTTACCGTTAAGTTGTACCAAACCTGAATACTATTATTTTAAGGGTTCAACACAAAGAAAGATATTTGGAAGAATGTCAGCAACTGATATTTCTGGGGCAGCATTGACAAACATAGTAGAAGAAAAATATTGTGTAATTTTTTTCTGTTGATCAAAAAAGAAGATATTTTGAAGAATTTAGGAAAACGAACATTTCGGGAGCAGCTTTGACTACTATAAAATGTTTGTATCATGCTAAAATTATTTCCAAATATCTATTTTACTAAAATTTTTCCAAATATCTTTCTTAGTATTTAACAGAACAAAGAAATGTATACAGGCTAAGACCAGCTTGGGGTTGAGTATATCATGACAGAATTTTCTTTTTTGGGTGGAGTGTTTCTTTACCAAGCCACTGCAGTGTCAGTGCTATCAATGGAAAAGAACTGAAACACTCGATACACCCAATCTATCGCGGGCAAACCAAGAAGAAGAGGCAATTGTTAATAGTTAAAAATTAAAAAAATGGGTTATCAAACAACAGAACTAAAAACAGTTCCACTTCCCAAAATTGATGAAAAACAAGCTTACACAAAAATCTAAAGACTTATGCTGTAACCTCAGCTATATTTAAGATGATGAATCTGGCCATGGTCCAGTATTTTCTGTACTTGCTATTACATTTTAGATTCTTTGATGGAGTGTTATCACCATTTTGCACTTTTCTGTGCACTGATATGACCTTGTTGATGTTATGACTTTAAATATTGGATTATGAAGAAATAATAACCTTGTATCAAAATAACAGTGTGTGAGGACTGCACATATGAAGCAAGTAAAAAACTATCATTGACTCTTTTTCTGGCCCAGATTGAAGAGTTCCGTCGACTCAGGTCCCATGGTAAAGGAGCAGAGCTTCTTGAAGGCAATGATGGGATGTTGGGAGACAACTTCAGACCAACTCAGCCCCTGAGCGACAGGGTGGTCAGGGCGGCCTTCCAGTAGAGCTCCCACAGCAGGATCTATTATAATCTGCTATGGGTAATTTAAGATTAATTCTCTTCTTTGTTTTTTAATGCAGCGGCTTATGTATGGCTTTGGCTGCCCTGCGTAGAGGAGGCGTTGGGTTTCTTACTTTGGTTGATGACATGTCTCATTGTTGCAGAGCCCACCTGGATTTTCTGACTGTGCGAATCTTTCTGTTTTGCTAGACCTGTATACTTCATCTCAGTATGATAGTAATTCTGTCCAATAACTGCACTAAGGATGTTGCTTAGATCGTTAAATTATAATACAAATTGGGACACGCAGGATTATCATTGGTATACAGCGCAGTTCTGCAAGGGTTAGAGTAAGAGTAACCCATTTCGTTCTGTTCTGGGACTAACTGCAGCATTGTGTTGAGGTCCGTCTATTTCAGGAATCTCAAGGGGACACCTGGGTCTGCCTACATATTACTCATTTTGAAATGAGATCATGAGGAGGTTGGGTTTAGGCCATGATGATGCAGTGCTACTAAAAAAGTACATTGCTATAAGCAGAGTCATTTAGAGTAAAGGGGCGGAGACGAGAATGTTCGATTTGCTATATAAAACTTCCCTTGTGCAGCATAGAAATACATGCTTAGGAGAGCAGAATCTCAATTCCCACAAAGGAACCGTATAATTACTAGATGCACTGCCATCACGATACATGGAAAGGTATACAATGCGCAATATGAAGGTTCTGATGAAGAAAGTCCCGTTAGTTAAAAGATCCAATCGTCAATTGCCAAACAGTTCTGTTGGGGGCCGGAATCATATACACAAACAAAAAGTATTATATAAGCTTGGCAAGCCAAAATGATGGTGCAGTTCACATTAGGTTTATTCATTTATTAAAAATAAACTATTTTATTGTGATTTTAATGAGCGGTTCAGAAATATAAATTTTCCACAAATCAAGAAGTAAATGGACTTTGGTTCCCAGCAAACACTTACCAAAGATTTCATTATCCACGGTTTGATTTGGATAGAAAATGTGTTATTTAATACATGTTTGATTCAATTAAAGCTGAAAGCCAACTTATAGGTCAACACAGAAGCCACATAATTCCCCACATTTCAGTAAATGCCCACAACTAGGTCAAGTGGCTAAGAGTCATCTTTTAACAACCAGTAAATCCAACCTGTACTGTCAAAACCCAACCAGACAAAACAGATCAGTGTAGATTAGCCAGTTATTCAGTTCACTTACTGCATTTTATTAGGCTCATCTTAATGAATGTTACATAGTATAAAGCAAGCAATGAGATATCACCTATATACATGCATGTTTATGTGTTATGTTTTTCCAAACACACAAGTTAAAGCCATTTCTTTCACTTTGCTATATAAAACAGTTGGCACATGATTGGTTGACAGAAGCACAGTGACTTATTGTTAAGGTGTAATGGATATGGATCGGTCACGTGACTGTTTCACAAATCACAGAGACATGTGTGGTGTGTATAAGGATTTCGGAAAGAATTTTGCTTCAACTGTTGACCGGATCAGAAAGTCTCAAAGTGAATGTTTTGTTGTATCCTT
>CM065662.1:2309705-2337205 GCA_033220385.1 Triplophysa yarkandensis | reverse complement strand
ACTGTAAACTATTTGTAAAAATGTGTGAGAGAAAAAAGAGAAAGCTTAATGCACGTTCACATGCACACAAACACTGTCATGTTCACACACTCACTGTTTTCTTTGTCCAACCTTGCGCTCATATAATCTTCACTCACTTTTATGAGCTCTATAGGGACATTCCTTAAATAAATATAGGGATTCTCAATACACCCTTGTACATAACCGAGCTCTTTATTGTGGTGTGCACCTGAAAGTAAACAGACCTATTGTGATCATAGATGAGGATGCATGAGTACATATCAGACGGTTGAATACATCATGCATTGCATTGAATGACGTTGTCCTAAATCTGCCCAAACCTGTTTTGATCAAATATTGTGCTGCCACGCAGGAACAGTAAGACTGGCCTGTGAGTAACCTGGAACAATTCTACAAGAAAATATGACATTTCTGGACATTTTTAGATAAATATGTATATTCCCCATTCATACTAGTCAGTTTAGGTCCTTGATTCTTGAAATGTGCAGTTTATAAGAGCTTCACGCCAACCCTTTAGCTGTTATAAAATTAATTGTAACGCATTGTTTCTTGGGGTTTTTAGGTATTAATCAACATGATGCATTGCAAACCTCAGGAGGGACACAAAGTCATCCAACGGCATAGCAAGACACATGAAAACTGTGATGAAAATTAAGAAAAAGTGATTGTTTAATTTTTTCTAATTACATGTACAAATAATAATGCTATATTGTTTAAACAAATGTCCTTGTTTTGTTTTTTTTGCAGCGTCTGTAAATATACTCAGCATCCTTTCTGTAATTTCGATGACACCTAAACACATACCTATTAATAGTAGCTAAACAGACAATCTGATTTGGTATTGAATTATATTCAGTAAAATGCCACAAGTCAAAAGCAGGATGAATTTCCCAACCCAACAGAGCCACCAGAGGACTGATGGCACACTTGTAGGTACAGGAAGGAAACAGCAGGGAGAGCTCTGAGCATACTGGTCTTTCTGAAGGCATGGCACATGAAAAGGTTTCAGGCCACTGGCCATCTAATTGAATGATGGGCCATGACCTTTCTCGGCCAGGGGGGAAATATCAACTACAGGAGATTATTTCATTTGACATTTCTATTATTCCTTTCCCAATATTCACATGGGCGGTTTATTTTATAATAATTATGATTATTTCGCCAAAAGGAGGAGAGCTTTAATTTCAGATGCTTGATTAGAGGCGTGCGAGACTAATGTTCGTCTTGAACATTTTCAATTTAGACACATACACATCGGAACGGGAACACTACATGGAAATTGAAGGAAAACAAGCTCATGCATTTAAACATGGCTGTTGGAAATCCTGCTCTTCGTTGTTCACATCAGACGTAATTGCAGTTGCTCTAATTGATTTGTTTCCATAGCAGAAGATTAGGTGGAGCCAGATGTACCCATGAGTACAGAGGTATCGCTTCCCCCTTTTGTTTTGCATTAATTCACAAGTTTATTGATGTCATTCCCGGAATGACCTTTTGCTATTACAGCTTTAATACAAAAGAGCTTAAAGCCCAAACAGATGGTTGCTTCATGGGTTGAGGGACAACTCAACGCCCTTGTAAAGCTGGTGCATTTCCAGTCCCCATCGCCACTCATTTTAGCAACAAAAATATACTATATCGGTCACGTCGGAGACGGAGAGGTCCCTTTACATTGCCTTTGTGCAGATACAAAAATAAACTAGTTTTCTTATTTTTTGCATGTGAATAGGAAAGGACCAGAGTTCAAAAAAGAGAATTCCTGGGAATGAGAACTAAATCCCGAGGGTTCCAAAGCCCCAGGCTACTATTCCTCCACAGACACTCAGATGGAGCAGTATTACTGAAAAAAAATGATGATAAGGTGTTCTAATGAGAAGGAGAATAGAGATAAATCACACTGCAGTGTTTGGAGCATTTCTGTTTGTAGAAGTTATTCTCAACAACAACAAAATCATACGTGGGGATCAGCATTTCCTGGGAATGGAATTCTGAAAGGGACATAATAATACCAGATATAAATCAAACAACAAAATCTAATCCATTTCACCATGACCTTTGTGCCTGAAAGAGAGAATGTGTGCAGGGAAAGAGAAAAAGAGAGAGAGTGAGCCGGAGTGAAAGAGAGAGAGAGGAATGACTATTGTTCCATTAAGCTGCTCTAAAAATAACTACCATTTCTAACCAATGAGCTATGGGTTGCTGTAACGTCCATATCTTTATGCCAATGAGGGAGATATAAATGTGCAGTATGGAAAGAGAGGGGGAGGGAGATATTGATCACTCACTGCCAAATGGAATTGAGTGTGCTTGACAACAGGCTGGGGGTCTGTACAAAACCAGGCCTTCTAATTCTGCCTATAGACTCCAAAGACAAACACTTTCCGTTTGAGAATATTTAAATCATTTTTGCCGTTTGCTCCGCAATTAGAACGCGTGGGCGGTTAGCACAGTCGTCGGAGTCTAGCAATGGCAAAACACAAACAAAGTGTTGTTGTGTTTTCAGACAATATTTTTCTGTTTTAATGTAACTGTTGTGGACTCTTAAAAAGTTTGCAAATAAGGCTGTCAAGAATTTAAATCATGGAAAAAAACAGATTTATTTTTGTTTCGTTTAAAAATCCTTCACAGGGTGTATGGGAAAAGCATCAATTTCTATTTCTTTAAGTCTGGTGTAAAACATAACATTTGAGGGTTTCCTCATCTCTTTTCCACATTGTAGATGTGAACCATAGTCAGCCATAATGAATTTACACTTTATAAAGAATAAAGGTTCTTCGCAGCAACACCATCGAAGAACTATTTAGTCAAAAAATCTTTAAAGAAAGTAATATCTTTCTAACATTTTGTAATCTAAAGAAACTTTTTACTCTACAAATAATCTTTTGTGAGACAAAACCGTTCTTTATGGAACCACTTTAGACAAAAGCTTTTTCTATGGCATAGGACCTTCATCAGGAGAAGAACTTTTTCTACAGCACAACTTTTTGAGAAACCGAAAGTTCCTTTACTTGTTAAAACACCCCAAAATGAAAATTGTCATCATTTTCTCTAGTTGTGATTTTTTTTCTGCACAACACAAAAGAAGATATTTCGAAAAATGTCGGTTGTGAAAAGCAGTAGCAACCATCTATTGTAAGGGCACCAAATCAATGCATTTCACATTGTTCTCTAAAATGGATAGTTCATAATATATAAGTCATGTATATAATATAATATATAAGGCAGGTTTGAAATGATGGGCGGCTGAATATATGATGACAATTTTTTGTGTTTTAGATGAACCTGCATTCAGAAATTCTTGATGACATCATGTTTAATAACGAATAATCCATCATGTGACTTCAGCATTGCAGCCCCCGAGATGCAACCCCCCCAAAAATGACATCATCTTTTATAAAGCTTGTCCATTTTGACCGTACATTTTCATTATGAACTATTGCTTATTAGTCACATTTTCATTATGAACTATTGCTTATTAGTCACATTTTCATTATATCATTTAACTTCAAGGTTTGTTCCATTCCATTGTTCTATTCTTTCTAAGAAAAACACATTTGATGCTTCTGTCTTCATACATGTTTACTGTGCTTTCTTCAAAATGCCATGGTATGAGGTCGCTACCTCTCAGCATAAAAACATGGTGAACGAAAAAATGTTTTACAGCCCGACTTAATGTTACAAGCTCCTTTCTTCGAAACCTTCTTGCAATATACAAGTTTTCTTTAATGACAAAATCTTTCAAACCCACACACCTTCACGACAGGGGTCTTTATTATTGCATAGAATCACCCTGGCCAGAAGCAATGGATGCAAATGGAATGGCAGTAGGTTTTAGCAGCCATTCCAGCCAGGCAGCAGAGCATTATGTGGACAGATTGGAGTTGATACGTGATTGTGTGAGGGCAGGGACCCAGAAAATGGGCAGTTATTGAGACTGGGCTCTGAGGGGAGGACAATGTCCCATTCAATTGGTGAATGTGACACAAGTGTTGATGATGAAATGTGAAAGGGAGAGACTAGGAACGATGGAATTTGGTTCACGGTGCCCAAGTTTGGATGCGGGGCCCTTGCAGACATTTGCAGACTCAAGTTCATGAACGTATACCTCATTAAAGAAATCCAGAGAGTAACCCAATGGGTGCTCTTTAAAACACTACAAGAGGATAATCAATATTGATTTGGAAGTACATCAATTAATCGTCACCGAGGAATAACAATGGCTTGGAGACATACGTCACACTAAAATTAAGCGCATAGTCGGAATAGATATAGCACTGGGAGGTTCCAGGGTCCTGAAGGGACTCTGTCAAAGGGGTCACTGTGAACCGTACTCTAACAGAAGCAATGACCCAGCAGAAAGAGATCATCAGAGCAAACTAGGTCTGTTGCCCCTCAAGTGGGCTGTGACAGTGGAATCAAAAGGCCATTAGAGTGGTATAAGATCCTCCGCTGTCATTGAACTCTGTTCTTTCTCCTGAAGCAGAGCTTCCGGGATTCGCTGAGCATCGCGGCACTCGCTGATTAGCTCATAACAACCTCTGATCGGGAGCCCGCCGACAGACCACCAACACTCAAGAGAGCAAATAGAGTAATAAACTCATATTCTGCACCTTAAGACGTTTGATGATCTGTGCCCGCTACAATCCATTCATCCACAAAAACCTATAACTGGTAATGAACGAGTGTGAGAGCGGGGTAAGCTGTGCCCCTTATTTATTCTCAAGCCAAGAACAAATGAGAAAGCAGGGAAAGTAATATTTCTTATTAAAAAAGGTGAACATAAATAAAAAAAATCGCAATTTTAGGAAGCACAGTCCCATTTTAAAGTCATATTTTGCAGTGCATGATTTGCAGTCTTAATAAAATCATACGCATGATTTGTATTTTTAGGTCTAAATACTCTGTCTTTGCCGAAATATATCATGTTAAATAATCAATATATTTGCATACGGATAAAGAACATGATCAACACAGATGTGCAGAATATTAAAACATATGCTGGTGCGTCTTTAATATGACAGGTATATTGATTTGTCTGGGGGAAGGGCTTCCTTTTAACAGAGATAACATTGCTGACCTCTGTCACTTTAATTTATAAAATATATTTAGTTTAAAAACCAAATCATTGTTACCGTTTTAAATAATAATAATTGAAACTATAATTCACCCTAAAATAAAAATTTGGACATTTAATCGCCCTTTTGATATTCAAACTTAGGACTTTCTCTCTTCATCAAAACACAAAAAATATATTTTAAAACATTGGACCCCATTGCCTTGAATTGAATGTCCATATAGTAAAAGTCAATGAAGAAAGATTGTTTTTGGTTACCAACATTGTTTAAAATATCTTATTTTATAGAAGAAAGATCATAGAGTTTAATGGGGAGGGGGACTATACCTTTAATATGTTTTGCAATTTCGGACTTGTAAAATGTACAATATCATCACCTATTGACTTGCGTCCAAACAACAGAAGTTAATGAGCACCACCATTGTAAAGGTACCGACAAAATATCTATCAAAACAACACAATGACTCAAAAAAATTCATTATGTTCACCGACAAAGGCATTTCTTTTAAATAAAATATTAATGTTCCGTTTGATACTTTTGTGATTTGATTATAGATATTGGACACATGTAGGCTCTCTAGCCTGTGTCATGTCATTCACTTCCCTCTCTGCCTCTTGAAAATTCAATGTTGTGAAATGTGCGTGTTTATTTACATGGCCTGGCTGTAACAGACTCCCCTTTCATTTTAAGAAATCAGCACAAGTATTCTGGACACAGGAGAGCCAGACTACGAAACTCCAGCAGCATTATGTATATTTTATTTGGTGAGGTTTGTACCGTAGTAGAGTTTCACACCTCCTGTAAGTGCCGTGAGTTATGCTTGGTCCGTATTCTGTTTCACATTCATAATGAGAAGGAATGGGAGAGAGGAATGTAATCACAGCTGCCCCTTATAAAACCCTCCTTGTGTTTTGCAAACCGCATGCCACATTGCCCAAGCCGTGCCAAGTCAAATAACATGCATTGTGTAGTAACATTTACTGCAAGACAACAGTTTGATTGAAGATATTCACTTTAAACACAACTCCCATTATGCTTGGAGGCTCTTGTGACTTGTCATCGATGTATTGATCAACAATTCATCATACTTTGGATATGGCCAGGCCCGCAGCTCACTAGTAAATAACAATCATTAAAAACAGTTGTGCATGACATTCCTCATCAATCAAAAATTACAATGTTTGCTATTCTTACAATCTTAACGTCAGTGGTATTTCAGTAATGATAAAACTACACTCCAAACATTTTAGTGTATTTTTACATGAAACAATTTGCACAAAGACGAGTAGATTTTAAAGCTTTGAAATCAAGTAAATATGCTGTTGAAATTTTGTGGATGTGTAAGTAAAACATAAATCTGATTAACTTAAATATTCCTATTAGAATTCACCTTAAATATTGGTTTAATCTGCTTATAATATTTGTTAAGGACAGTAATACAAATACAAATGTTCTTTCATTACATGAACTTATTTTTAATATTTTTTAATTCATTTTGAATAAATCGTTTTAATATTTTCTACTGAAAATTAACTAAATAAGGATCTTATTTAATATTTAATATTATTTTATTTTATTTTATTTTATTTTATTTTATTTTATTTTATATTACTTTCTAGTTTGTGATATTCACTAAGCCATATGAAATATTTTTACAGTACATATAAAGTTGACGAATAGGCTAGAATATTGTGTTTTAGAAAGTCCACCCAAAAATAAAAAAAATCCATCAGGAATTATCCTCCAAACCTGTATACATTTCTATTTTTCTGTTGAATACAACGGTAGATATTTGGAAGTTAGTTCAAACTGGGATTGTTTTCTTAAATTTTTAAAAATATACTTTTTCTTTGTGTTTTACAGAATAATGCATAACATTTTTTCTAATATGGTATTCAAAGATGCACTACAAATCGGAGTTGTTAACATTCTTTCAAATATCTCAGTTTGTGTTCAGCAGAACAAAGAGACCCATACAGGTTTGGAATAATTTAAGGGTTAGTAATCCCTTTAACAAGATCACAGATTATGATAAATGTTTGAGGTTGAGATTATGCTATCCAAAAACAAGTTCATATGGTGGAACATTTATATTAGGAAGAATGCTTTCATCTGGCAACAATTTGTATATGAAGCATACTTTGTTAATATTTATTAATTTAAGATAGTCTCAAACCACAAGAATAAATTGTAGAAAGATTAAGTACATATATATATATATATATATAAGCCATTTTACATATAATATAATATGCCATTTTAAAACCCCTAGATTGTACTCATAGAGAGAGTAAGAAAATCATTCTTTCAACAGAATTTCTATCACACAGCTGCTCCGCATTTCAACTCCACACCCCTCCACCCCACCGCAAGAGAAGGGGGGAACAAGTAAAAATTGAAATCCAAAAACTCATCTTACATTGTTTGCTCTATAACATTCTGAGCAGAGGATATCAGATGCATGGCCAGACTGAGCCCAGGTGGAGTGGGAGTGCAATCACTCCAGAAGCAATAAAGAGCTGAAGAGATTGAGGTCTACACTGATCAAATCACACTGTTTCTTCTCATCAAAACCAGCACACTAATATTGATCTCCAATGTAAAAAAGCACATGCACCTGAAGTCTTATTCTGAAGTCGTCACAGGCTATTACCACATTCATTTTTACCCTCTCCATTTCCCTTTAATTAATATCAAATTGAATTTCTAGTGCCGCCCTAACAACTAGACAAATCAAATCAAAGATTTTCGGGCTAGATAACACAATACATCAGCATCTCAGAGCCTGCGATGTTCCTTGCTTCTGTTGTGCGGTAATCTTTACACTGCTGGTGTCAACAGCATAATCAGATCAAATTATACACGGGCCTGTGTTTTGCTCGCTGTAATTGATTTACATTGGTGTTTACTGATTTGTGGTGCTGTCTGCTCAACTCTCTCCCAACTTCATTTTCCTAGCAGATTCCTGTACAGATGCTTCGTACACAGCCGTTCTAAAAGGAGAGATACTCCTGGCTGTGGGTTTCTCCCTAAAATTTGCAAATGACCGCTTGGATTTATATCATGTTCAAAACGATCTTCACAGTAATGCACAAATTACTTCATGGCATCTGTCAATACTTCATTTGGAACGACTTCATTTCAATCTTGAACGAGATTTTTTTTAAGTTTGTGTCACTTAATAATAAGTTTAGATGACAGGAAAAGTGTAATCTGTCTAAATAAAAATAGTTTTTACATTAAACTTAATTTTATAGAAGTTGTCTCAACTGATGCAAATTGTTGTGTTCATTTTAAAGCCTTAAGATGTTTTAAGACCATTATCCACAACTCCTCTTCTTTAGTGTAAATAATCACTCAACATTAGTGTGATTTAAGTATCATATACTAAAACATATGATTTGTAGAGATGAGACAAATTCATTCAAATTAGCCACTTCATACCAATTGCCATGTTATTGTGTAAATTAAGATGAATTTCCACATTTTTAGGCCCTAAATCAAATGTAAACTCTTTGGAGACATTGAGTATATTAACTAATTTGTACAAAAGATTTACTTGATGCAGTCTCAGGTCGTGCCAGGATAAAGTGAGTCATCGAGGTTAACACAAATTTGTGTCTGTGTTGTCATCACCCAAGACGGAATTTATAACTTAACATACTAAGTTCTAGAGAGTTCAGACATTTTCTAGGCAATTCTAAAACCTTTGGTTTATTGCATCAAAATATTATGAATTGTTATGCAAATAATACACTTTCGAATGCTTTTTTTTAAAAATAAAAAGTTAATTATGGCCACTGTAATATATAGGTTAACATACACTATTTATGGTTTAAAGGTGCAATGTGTGAGAGGAAGGAGGGTCTTTTGACAGAAATGCAAATAATAAACATAACTAAGGCCTCTATAAAGACGCTACATGATCTACCTTTTAATATGCTATGTACATTATGGATTTTCTTACATGGAAGCATATACCCTTCAGGGAAAACGTGATGCCATCTTTGTCCTGTGGCAGGCTACGTAATGCTTAAAAAGGGGGAGATGGACCGAACCGTTGCTTGCAATTCGTAACGTTATCTCTAGATGCCACTGGATTTCGCAAACCATACCTTTAATATTTAATATGCAATAATTTACAGGCGTACAAAATCGTTATATATTGATTATTAATTTAATTATACTCCATAAATCTTTCAGTCTACCTCTCTTATGCTTTCATTACATGGATGGTACTTAAGTGCTTATTGACTTGTGCTCATGATATGGATTTGTCATCCTGTAACACATTTTGACCGAGTCTTTAACAGAGTCTACAATACATTTTAAATATGTATACTGAAGTATTAAATAAATGTATTGATATCTCATAGTTATTTTCTACAAATCTAACTTATGTCTTCTTTGCAGAGCTTTTGTCTTATTTTGTATTTAAGAATTACATTTACATTCCATTTAGTCATTTAGCCGGCACTTTTATCCAAAGTGACTTACAAATTAGGTTTACAAGAGAAGCATTTAAAAAAAGAGGTAACAAAGCGAATGTAAGTACAATAATGTCAGTCTTAGTTAGAAAAACACACCATACGAGCCGAGGGCCATTTATTTGATAGAAAGAGCGAGGATGTAAGAAAAGAGGTTCATTGGTGGGCCAGGTGCAAGTGGGAAAGGCAGTCTTTAAAGATGGAAACGGAGTCTGCCAGACGTGTTCTATGTAGACCAGCTTAGACTGACAGGACTAGACCTACACAAGTTGGAATTGTGCAGATGCTCCTAAAGGAAAGGTCTTATCTTCCTGATGTTGGAGAGAAGAAATCTGCAGAACCTGGCCGTACTCCAAGCTCACAAGTTTAAACATTAAATGTTTTATTACTTTTCTTTTAGAATTTAACAGTTTAATGAACATTAAATCAGAGCAGATGACTGTGTCTTTGGGTGAAAGGCTTTAACATCAAAGTGTCTGAAAGTCTGGCATACCCGTTTACAGCACGGGCGCTCATCTATGTATAAAGTTAAAAGATACAGAAGTGAAATACAGAAAAGTCCATCGCTACATTTTGTTTACATTTTGTCCTAGAAAAAGTTATGCAGTCTTAGCACAAGACACAGTGTTCCTTGAGCATGCTAATGTTCTTTAAATCGTCTTCTCTGATATTCAAAAGCCTTGGCAAAACACTGCTTCTTGCACAATGCTGACTCATTCATTTCCATTTCTGACTAAGCCTATTCAAAGATTGAGGTGATATGTGCATCTGTGTGTGTGTGTGTGTGTGTGTGTGTGTGTGTGTGTGTGTGTGTGTGTGTGTGTGTGTGTGTGTGTGTGTGTGTGTGTGTGTGTGTGTGTGTGTGTGTGTGTGTGTGTGTGTGTGTGTGTGTGTGTGTGTGTGTGTGTGTGTGTGTGTGTGTGTTTGTGTGTGTGTGTGTGTGTGTGTGTGTGTGTGTGTTTGAGAAAGATAGAGAGCATTAAGAAGAGTGAAGAAAAGCTTTTGAAAGCTTTATTACAGCTGTTTAATTGAGATATTTTTTAAATGGTTTAAATATTTTAAGTCAAAATCAGTCTGAATGTTTTCTGAACATCAGTGAGAGTCTGAATGTGCCATTAAGATAAAGTGCATTCAACTCTGTAAATACAATTATCACATAGAGAGAGTGCAATAATTATGAAATATTATATTTTGCGTAATGTTAAATGTTGCTATTAAATAATGAAGCTTCTTTAAACATGTATTATCATCCTGGGGGCTGTATACAATTGGTTTATAAATGTTTGTTCTACCATACAGTACCCTGAAAAATGGGTTGTTGGCGTTATAATTTCTCTTAAAATTTGAGATATTTACGTTAAAACATCTTAATTTAATCAGGTGGAACCGACTTTCATGATCAAATTAATTCCAACAACCCCCACTTGGCCCTTTAGTTTTGACTTAATTCAAAAACCTTATTCTTAACTATACATTTTCCCCATTCTAAGTGAAGATGACATGAGCTCATACAGAGAACTTTTATCCTATTGAGCTCATTTTCCTTCCACAAGATTCTAACACAATGACAAAATGTCTCAGGTTTTCTGAACATATGTTTAAAGACATTTAGATTCTCAATAAACTTCTGTGCAGTAATCAAATACAACACATCCCTAGACCACAAAACCAGTCATAAGGACCATTTGGGATCTATACATCTGGAAGTTGAATAAATAAGCTTAATGTATTTTGAGAAAATAGCCTTTAAGTTAACGAAACAACAGCACCGGTAACATGGGGAAATAAACAAATGCTTTCGATTGGCTTACTGCTGTAATAACGCTGTGAAAAACAAATGAACCCAAAATCTGAAATTCTAAACTTGACTTTAATACAAAAAGTTTTAATTACCACAAGCAATGAGTAAACTTTGTAGGTGCTTCTGGCAATATTTCTTTGTAATTTGCTTCGTCCTCTCACAAAAATGTTACTGTAGGGAATGTAGCAAATATCTTCATGAAACATATTCTTTACTCTATCCAAATGATTTTGTCAAAAGAAAAATCAATCATTTGGACTCATACCATGTTTTCTTTGCTATTGGTACAAATATACCCATGCCACTTCTGACTTGTTTTGTGGTCCAGGGTCACAAATAGAATGTAAAATCAAAGAACCGTGTAGATTTTAAATCAACTGAAAAACTAGACATTCAGAACCTATTACAGGATTGCAATAACATATGTGACCCTGCCTATGAAAAACAAGCTAATGTCGGAAAATCTAATTCATATGAGGTTTTTCCTATTAATTTCACTAGGAATTCAATCTTTCACATGGTCTTACTTAGTCAATATTAAATATACTAATGTTGTATAATCAAAGAATGTTCTTTCACGTGTGTAGAATAATTTCATGTATAAAAAAGAAATACCTAAAAAAGAATTTTTTGCAGGCAGGGTCAGGTTCTATTCAGTTACAAACTATGATCGTTCCTGCACCACTTCTGAACAAGTTACCTTTCGCCGTCTGATTTAATTTCAACTAATGCAAAACAAGGCTGTCTCACAAACACACCCTGCGATACAATTACACATCTCCACGGCCATAATGTTGCTGTCTACTGTAATAATATCACGTGTGTGGCGACTGAAAATAACCATGAGACAAAGCCCTGAAGCACAACTGCAAAGCAGAATTTCACCTTGAAAGAGTTTCTTCCAATCATTTTCACTGACCTTGAAATCAACTGTTTTATTTATGTATTTATCTTCATGAAAATGTTCCTGTGAATGTGCTTACGTGATAGATAGAGGCGATTTCCTATTAATTATGTTAGACAGCAGGAAAATGTTGAGGGAGATGGTTGCTTTGAGAAGTATTTTTCCCTTTATAAAACAAGTGTAAATACAGACTGAATAATGTCTTTCAGTAAAAAGGAAACTGTACTGTTGGCTCCGGTCCCAGAATTACTGTGAAAGAAAAGAGGAAAATGAAGTCATATATGAATGTTGGGTAATTGCAGGATGCAGTGAGTATATAGGACAGCCTTTGGACATCATTCGAGATGGAATCAATGGCATGGAAGTAGAGCAACAATTTTGGCTTTGGCAGCCCAGCATGCTATTAGAAGGAATGTCAACCACACGGTTTCTTTTTTTAAGAGAAAACTGAAATGAAGTGAAATCAGCGTGCAGTCTAAAAACAGATAGAAAAGGTGCTGGACTTTAAACAGAAATACTGGCCAGTGTATTGGATGTTGGAGTTCACTTGTTAAAGGGTTCTAGCGGTCTGACTATTTCATGGGAAGAAAGCTGCCGCTTTGACCCACTCCACATGACTTCTATCTACGACCAAAAGCCCACACTATAATCCAACTGATAAAACATTTAAAAAATTCACCTTGTCACTATATTGTATCAAAAAACTGAACTGAAAGTCGGTCATGTACACAAAATATACTGGACAATAGGGTGACCATATGTGCCATCTTCCCAGCCCAGGAAGCCTGTGTCTTCTGGAGGTCTTATCTGTGGGCTGCATACATCATCAAGGTTGTCTTAATTCAATTCAAAATGTAATAAGATGAATATATATATATATATCTTAATACTTAATCTTTGTAGTTTCATTCTTACTTTGAAAAGCAATGTTGCTTTCTAGAAATGATATCTGAAATAACAGATCTTGATGACATTTCAATGTGACCTTCAGAAGATGCAATCCTCGGAAGGATGCGTCCTTAAAAACCAGACGCACATAACTGTGCAGTATAAAAAACATACGTTGCATTCTTTTATTGTTCCTTGGTAATGAAACCCATGACCTTGGCGTTACAAACACAAATCCGAGCTGAGCTACACAACCAATTCTTCCTTGACAGATACTGCTGTCCCAACACTCATGTTTAGCCTTGTTTGTATGGACTTAAGGAGCTAATCTGCAGTCTGACCGAATGTAAAGAATGTAAAGGTTCAACTTGGCGGTGCTTTAAAGCTTCAGATGAGGAGTTACAGCACAGTAACAGGAAAAGATGAAGTGAGCAGGCATCCTCATTATCTCTAAATGCAATTAATTATTTATCAATGCAAATTCCGACTTCACATGGTCCTTCTTTCCGAGAGAAAAAATGTGAATTTTTATCGTATTGAGAGGGCGATATTAATAAAACATCAACTCTTTGCAATGTAGTCATCTTTATTCCTTACATCTTCCGCCCGACACTGAATATTCTCTTTTGGTGCCACATTGTAGTCTAATGAAAAAGAGTGACAGGGCGGATTGCTTTTTATTCAGAGCATCAGGGTGGAATACACCTCATTTGAACACACCTGGAGGCTGCACAAGGAGGTTAGCGTCATTGATCAAAGAGCCAACTGATTCGCCAACGTGAAATCTCTGACACGTAGAGCCGCTGTATCCTATATCAGGGACAAGGACCGCATTACAGCCGTTCCTCTCCAAAAACATGCTGCAACAAACTGAGAAGCCCATCTTAACCCAAGACTCAGCAAACCATATATATGCACTGATGAAGGTGGAACGTTCAAATAACATCCCTGCCTGGGGTTCAACCGCACAGACACCCCGCGCAGGAAACGTCCATCTCAATCTTTTATCTAAATGTGTTTTCTGAGAGGAGAGAAAGAGAAAGAATGAGAAATCTAAATTAGCCTGTCGACAATAGGTTGTCTAGATGCACGAATCCTCTGTAGTCCTCATGCATCTTGCTTCTCTTTCTTATTGAACTCCATCTCGCTGAATCAAAGCAACAATCAGTCTGAAATCTCGACATTCTGAAATCTCACTTAATTCTTTGAAGATTTACTGTAGCGAGCTGTGCGAGTTGAAAGTAGTGACTTCAGTAAATGAGGGTTAATACGGAGACTAGTTTTAACAGCCATGAAATTTCGCCCAGGGCATTCAACAATTCAGAGCTCTCTGTAATGACACGACTGCTGCCAACATGAAAATTCAAACTAGAATTCATTGGTACTGACAGACGGGAGAGACTCAGAGGTGGATGAGTTTCACAGTTGGTTGGGGCTGATTCGGAATAAAACTAAAAGATATGCTGGAACAGCATCTTTAAGATGCTGTTTTTCTAAATATTCTTCTTCTGCATCTGCATTTAAATTGCAATCATTGAGTGCGAAGCTTCGAAGCTTGTGTTCTTGTTTGTGAGCTCAAATGTTAAAGCAAGGCCCATTTTCCCCGTCACAACCGAACCTGAGAAAACAGCATTGAGAAGTTAATGATGACTGATGCCATCAAGATTCCCCGCAACATTCATAACTGTGAAGAAACAGCCGCCCGGAGTCCTCAAACATTATCAACAATGTTGACTGTCACTTCAAGCTTTTGCCGTAAACCAAAAAAAAGCCATTTTATGGTTTTACACACCACACCACTAAGACGGAAATCAATTAAAAAGCAAAATACATTGGCAGAATAGCTCCTGCTGATGTAATGAACCGACCATTTGTGAATTTCTCAAATCCAATTTTGTGGTGGAGTTTTGTAGAGCGTGTATGGAAGATTGCCATTTTGGATTATGGGGAAGCTTCATTCATGTGTTATTGATTATACCAGTGATGTTCTTTTTCCTCTTTACACATAATTCATGTAGTTGCCGGCTTGATTTCCCCCATGATTTATAGTAACTGGCACCGTGAATTTCTCAAGTGATAACATTTTGTTTGTAAATAATGTGTGAAAAATTACAAATATTTCAATTAATTGTCTAGTTTGTAATATTTAACGTTTAGATCACAAACTGCAACCAACGTTCTATAAAGCAGTTTGTTCATTCAGGGCTGCCGTAAAAACATGGAATAATAAGAATAATCGTATTATTCCAAATCATAAGATCCACTTTGTTTGTAGATAGAAATAGATGAATCTAAGAAAATAAAAACATAATGGTTAATTGTGTAAGGAATTTACGAACCTTTGAAGACATAGTTATGTGTATTTTATTGGATTTTCATCATGTGATCCTCCAAATGGTTAATTCTTTAAGCTGCTTCTTGATGTCATGGTGGAGACAGAAGCACCGTCACAACAGAATGTTTTTTTTATGTTGAAAACAAAATATGCAAAACCAGCTTGAGGAAAAAAGATTTATCGATGTTTTGCATTTCGGTTTTTGCACACTCTTATGATGTTTTCCTGCGAGATGATATGGTAATTTTAGAGTATCTGTGGCTCACTGAAGACTATTGCTCACATTGTATTGTTTCATTTCTAAAGACATTTCTATTTCTATTTCTATTCTGGACACGTTGTGTCTGTCACAATGAACAGATGAAAATAAATGTCAGTAAGTCATTCTCTTTCCTCTCTGTTCTAAGATTATGTGTTGCATCTGGGGACACTAGAAATACTTGTTTTGATATTTTTTATTGTGTTTTTTAACTTTAAGTGAAAGTCAACCAAAAATAAAAAGTTTTTACTTACCTTTGAGTTGTTCCAAGTCTGTATAAATGCGGATGAACACGAGGAAAGATATTTAGAAGAATGCTTGTAACCAAACAGTTGTAAGACCCCATTGACTACCATAGTAGAAAAAAGATTTTACATTACAAAGACCTTTTGACAAGCACTGAAATGTTCTACCATGGTAGTCAATGGGGCTCCAGGACGGTTCGGCTACAAGAATTCCTCCAAATATCTTTCTCCATGTTCAACAGAAAGAAGAAATGTATGCAGGTTTGGAATAACTAGAGAGTTGGTTACTCATGGAAGAACTTTTATTTTTGGTTCGACTATCCCTTGAAGGTGTTTGGAAGCTACAACCACTATGAATAGAAATGTGACCCTGTCTGTGAAAATCTAATCCGGAGAAAACAAACTTTCATGTTTGATTTCAACCATTAATTTCACTATGATTTTAATCTTTGACATGGTCTTGCTCACTATTAAAGACATTATGCTTAGTGTTCTTTTCATACCGAAAAATAACTTTAGCTGGGTTTTCACATGCAGGGTCTATTCATTAAAACATTACATAACTTAAAACAATTAAATCAAACCAAGATCATCAGGTATGTACTTATATACGTACGTTCTTAAGGTCGACAGAACTTCGTTCATCAGTTTCGTCTTAACGGGCTCCTTTGATAGAGGGGCATTTTCACTGGTAGGTGGATGTTCCATGTTGCTTCCATATGAAGCTTCAGCGCATCCACGATCAAGCAGATAATGCATTGAATGCTAAAGACTCTTGTGGCGATTATTAATGGCTGTTACATGGGATTTCCTCTCTGATATTTAAAGGACAATCGATCATGAGATGTGTTTGACCCATATAACCTCACGACCCACAAACACACCTATCTAAATGCCTGTAGCTAGACAATATACATGAACAAAACTGCCTCATTTTGTTATAAAAAACAATAAGAACAGAGTGGACTTCATGTGCCAGTGTTTGTTTCGTGGTCAATGAAAGTATCTGCCCTATTGATAAGAAAACAGTTCTCAGCACACCTCCGGTGCAATTCATCAAACCGGCTATTAACGTCCAGTTTGGTCACCAAACACATACGTGGTTGCTGCATGTCGCCGCATATATCGACATTTGTAAAAGCTTGTATTTTTATGTTGGCATAATTTATTTTTTAGAGTTTTTAGATAGCAGCGAGACATAAGCAAACTAGAGTAGAGAAGTCCATTAGCCACCAATGAGACACAAAGTTTCATTAGTCATAAAATGAATAGTCAAGAGATGTGGAAATAAAACCTGCCCTGTAGTGTCTTTGCTGTCTTGAGGACAGCAGGAATAATTTTGCAAGATAGTTAAGAAGATAACCATTTCACAGAAGCATCATTCACAAGCCATTATGGCTGACAGCCTATTACATTTCAGATTGAGGAGCTGAAATGATTAAGAACATTGTACTGTGTTGCCATGACAGCGTGCATTTTTTCATCCTTAGAGTGTAATCACTATAGTTTCAATGATGTACAATCAAACCAGATGATAATAAGCAGCGGAGACATGGAGATATTGGGTTTGGAGGGATGTTTCCATGGCAACTGAAATAATAATCCCCATGATTGATGTTTTCTTTTACGTTTCCCCCTTTGTATGGCTGTAAGATTCAAAGCCTTTGCTTTTTTCTCTTTTTTCTTCTCCACAGTAGCTTCATATAGTTTATTAGTCTGTCAGAATAGTTTATGAGATGTTGTTGCAAAGGAAATAACCAAGTTCTCCTGCTTAATAACATGCCACATTTTCTGTTTACATACTCTTTGGGCATAAAACAAACATCAATGGATTCATCTCTCTCAAACACATTTTCCAGTTGCATTCTGGGTAAACAATTTTGCTGTCTATTAGCATCCAGGTCACACATAAATGTCAGGGAGATAGGGCTTTTTGGGCAGGAATGAAAATAACACGCACAGAATGAGTTGCCACTATTTGTTCATGAAAGATGTTAAAAGTGTGACACCCAATTACTCTGACAATAATTCTCCAGTCTGTTCTTATTTACAAATGAAAATCAATTTCTCTTCATAATGAAAATTTGATCAACTTGAAATAGCTTTAGATGGTGAATAGGTGGTAGAACTGGTAATGCAGGGCTGTAACCTTGTGAGCAGTACGGTAATTAGATGTGTTTGTTTTGTGATGTGTGAATGTTTAATAAAATATTAAAGAATAGATTTCAGAAAATAATCTGGCACATAACACACATAACGCGTGCATTAAACACTGATACATGTTCTGCACCGTACAAAAATGCGTGTATGCCACATGGCTAAATATAAGTTACGTTTTATTTTTCTTCATATCTTTTCTTGCAAAATATCTTTGTCTTCACTGATTTTGTTATTAGTTATTATCAGGTTTTTTAATGTGATATGATGTGATGTGATATATGATATGATATAATGTGATTTAATATTATATAATATGACTTTGTTTCTTGTGAGAACACAAAATAAGATATTTTGAAGAAAGTTGCAACTGAGTCGGTAGAAGTTCACAACATTCTTCAAAATGTCTTTTGTGTGTTCTGGGGAGAAATCAAAGGCATGTCTTAAAAAACATAATTTTTACACGAATTTTCATTTTGGGGTAAATACCACTTAAAAATGGTTTCAGTTTGCAACATTTTTTATATTATTATGCATTACTTTTATGTTATTAATAATTTTTACATGCAGTTTCTGGAATGCTTTTACATAAGTCATGAAGCACATAAACCACATTTCTGCATTCCACAGACAAGAGGCGGTTGTTCCTTCAACCTTATATGGACCACATAGAGAGAATGTTAAGCGCTGAGAAACATCCTTAAACATTTATAACCTGATACAAAAAAACATTAGTGGGAGAAGAAAAATCTCCAAAGTGGTTTTTAAAGACTACCACGATTATCCTTTTCCATCAATCATTATACATCATTCATCATTTAAAAGATGATGAAGAAAATATATGTTATCCATTAAGTTAATATTATAAAATGCTCCTATAACAATGCCTAAATATACATAGAATCTTTGCTGGGGCTAACGAAGATTAAAATAATATTAGCACATAACGACTTTTTCAGAAATCTCTAAAAATAGTATATTGATGTATGACTTTGTGGCAACTTATATATATACTTTATAACTGTTTTTTATCAGATTTTCCATAAATAGCCCTGTTGTCTAAACTAAACTCGGAGTTGTCATGATTTCTGGGATTGCTCTCACCTATTTTTTATCATGTTTTATTGCTAACATATTTAAATCTGTTCAGGATCCACGCTGTTTGTACTGTGAAGTAATGTGAAATTATTGCACTTATAAGCCTTTTCTTGTTATATGGATAATTTCAGGTGCGTAAATGTTTTTAACATTTGATCATTTCTTCTTTATGTACACTATTTGCTCCATATTTATATTATTGGAAAAGACTTGGCTCACAATCTCTCCATGCGCTTCATAAAAAAAAAAAAGATTAAGTTCAGTAAAATAAATAATTCTCTTAAATGAAATAAAAAAACAATGTATGTCTGTGATGGCTAAGATTTGGCCATAGAGCTGCAGGCCTGGGCTTTGATAGAGAATAAGCATGACTGAGCGTGTGATTATCTGCGTCTGTCGCGACATGTCCACTGAGGAAACTTTAACTTTAACTTCACGGTAACCGTTTCCATAGTTACTGTGCCGGAATGATGCAAAACACTGAGCATCATCATATCGACATTTGAGTGCCTTTGTCCTGTGCGATTGAATGACCAGAACTATTCTAATTATAACTAATAAGATTGTATAATAATCCTGTATATACATTTTAAAAAGAAGAGGCAAATAAATGCTGAAATGCTTGACAGTTTTCCATATAGTTGACAGGCTTTTGTGCCAGATCTTTTTATAACAAATGATCCGTTTAAAAACACACGCACACACGAGAACAATCACTAATACACACAAACAGAATATACATTCTACACTACACATCCCATCTAGATTCGAATTTGAAACAGTCAAATGTGCATATTCTTTCCTTACCAGTTATTGTATGTGATGCAATCTTAGCTTGAGATCAGGAACTCCTCAACGGACTACATTCTACAAGCTACTTCCTTTATTCTGGTCGAAAATTTTAAAATTAAAAAATAGTAGGCTGTGGGTTGTTCAATTACACTTTTATTAGGAAACAAATACCCAGCGCAGCGCTGCTACACCGCAGTTAAAACCTGGTTAAACTGGATTGAATGCGGTTAATGAAGGCAACACTGAAATGCCACATGCAAAAGTGGCACAAATACAGAATCGTGTTCATCTAATACCTGTCTAGTGTGTTAGGATACTATACAAGGCCATATTTGTGAAGTCGAGATATGTAAACGTTTAAGATGACCTTAATAATTATAATTGAACATTAAAAATGATTTCTTTCTGGGTGGAAGATGAGGAAGAGCACACAGAGTGAACCCAAATGTATTTGGTCTGAGAATGATGAAGAGGATGCCAGAGAGAATCTATTTTCCATGAGGCCCTGTGACATTATTTAATTTAATGATGATGTGCCGCTTTAAGAGGCTGAATCAATCTCATTGTGTCATTGTGTTAGAGCGCTCAAGCGTTGAGTGTGTGTGTGTGTGTGTGTGTGTGTGTGTGTGTGTGTGTGTGTGTGTGTGTGTGTGTGTGTGTGTGTACCATGTTCTGCTGTTTGTGTGACTACATCTGTGTAGTAAGATAATTTCACTGCGTGCGTTTGATGGTATGAGGTGTGGTCTGATGTTTGCATTGTTTGTGCGTTTGGTTGTGTGTGTGCGTTTGGTTGTGTGTGTGTGTGTGTGTGTGTGTGTGTGTGTGTGTGTGTGTGTGTGTGTGTGTGTGTGTGTGTGTGTGTGTGTGTGTGTGTGTGTGTGTGTGTGTGTGCGTGCATGCGTGCGTGCGTGTGTGTGTGCGTGCGTGCGTGTTTCTGACAATGGGGTCAAATCAGACTATAGAGAAAGGAATGAAAGCCAGTGGAACAAACTGCTTATGAGACCTGAACATCCCTCCCCCTCCTCTTGCACCATGTATTTCAAATACTGGCTATAATACATCAATTCTAAATAAACGCACATCTCATGCATACTTTCATTGTCTTTTCATTGTGAGATATCTTTAGAATAAAGATAAATCACATCAAGAATAGCAAATTAGCTTCCTTACGTCGACTTATTCAAGGCTTTTATGAATGCATATGAATGAGGACCTACCAGAGCGAGCGATGGATGATAAAGCAGTCTCTCTAATAAGAGCTAATGAAGCAATGCCAAACTTCATCTGTAGTTGGGACTCATATAGTGCTCTGCTGGACCCCTGCTGTTTCAAGCTATTTGATGTATAGACTTATTATATGCTAAACATTGCACCAACCACTTAATATTTGTAACAAATGCAAAATATATCTAAATGATTTTCCTTTTCATATGGCAGCAAATGTAAGGCGCTTGCGCTTTTGAGGTTGTTGCTTTTGTTTTCCTGACACACAAATGAGATATGAGGCACATATGGAACTTAATGCACACATACGCATACATGCACACACATAGCAAACACATACACACTGTGGCTTGCGCAGACAGCTGCGCACACTCAAGTCAGTCACCAAAAAATGTCGATGACATAATGCCATGGCACAAAATAACTCTCACAAGCTTTAATGTGGCATCTGAGCAGCATCTAATAATAAAACGTGAAACACAACAGCGAAAATATACTTGTACATACTCACAATATGCTGTTCTACATAGCTGATGTCAAACTCCTGCTATTCTGCTCCCTACCTTCTGTTTTGAATTACTTTTGAAAAGCATCAGCATATATTACTTACTATGCGTTCTGGCCTCACATTTTGGAAAAATAACAGAACCCTAGAATTGAACTTCCCCACTCTAGTGTAAAATAGCAGCCCTGTCAAATTCGTACATCTCCAGGCTGTATCTCCAGTCTACACCATGTGACAGGCAAGAGACTTCCCGATCCAAAATCAAAAACAAAATTGAATTTGATCTGATAGATTCAAAATAATCTGGTTGTCTTGGTGACGGATGTGAAATTCAGAAGCAGGAGAGTCAGAAAGGGTTGATATCAACAGAGAACTGGACAGGCTGTCGTTGCTGGCACAATCAATTTTTATCTGACACACTGCACACACGCGTACATGTAGTGCGTGAAATAACACATGGACTTGTATGTTGAATTTCATCGCTATACATCCAAAACTAACCTATACATGCCAAATGCTTAAACAAATGATAAAGAAGAACATTTTTATTTTGACTTTATTCATATCCATAAGACGACAAACGCAGTGTAAGCTTCAGCTCATTCTGCAGGTTAACTAAAGTGTTGAACAATTGGACCAAATCCATCTTTACAACAGTATGACATAAACTTGTCACTGAATATGCGAGAAAATGCGCTGGCAACAAACGCATTAAATAATGATGAGATTTATGGAGAGGGAAAAGGGTAGAAATCTTGAATGCAGAATGGCCCCTGAGCAATGAAAGTGCAAATATATTCAATGTACACTACTTGAAATTCATCTATTGAAAGACAGACAGATCACCATGTAAGTGTGTGTGTTAAAGTGTGTGTGTTAAAGTGTATGTGTATGTATATGTGTGGGTGGCTGGGTGGTTGAGCAGTGGGGGAAGATTACATCTGGTGTTATATACATTTTTTTATATAACAGAGCTCATCAAAAAGAGGAAGAGAAGAAACCAGTAAAAGAAGAAGGCGAGAATAAATTTAAATGTTTGATACGATGTCTTCAGCCTGATGCGCTGATGATAACTCACCACAGCCTGTACTGGAGATGCATTCAATGTTTCAATAGATTAAAACACTAAGACATGACCCCATGTTATAATTATGCACACGCTTTATGATGTGAAAAGTTCATATCTAACATATTAAACGAGTATAGGTTCATGTTAAACCCATATTTATGTGCTGCATTATGTACCTTAAGTGATCTGCTAAAGTGACAGACTTGTCATTTCAATCCGGTATGACTTTCTTTCTTTTGCTGAACACAAAAGATATTTTGAAGAGTAGTTTAAAAATGGTTTTGTGTCTACACGATATAAGTGAATGGGTCACCAGAAGGTTGTTTGTTCGATACCCAGTGCCAGCAGACAATGACTAAAGTGCCCTTGAGCAAGGCGCCGTACATGGGTTTGCTCTGCAGTGATAGCTGTCCACTGCACACATATTGTAAATCATTATGGGTAAAAAGTATAAGCCAAATGAATAAATGTGAATATCACTGTTGTTGGGTTACCAACATTCTTCAAAATATCTCCTTTTGTGTTTTAAGTCCTTCGGGTTTAAACTGAGAAGTGAAGTATGACGGAATTTATCATTACAATTTTACACGTGTGACAACAAAAGTTTCATTTCTGTAAAAAATATATAGAGAATTTACAGAGCAAGAAATAAATGTGATAAATTCAATCCATTATATTTACACATGCATGTTTTCCAGAGTAGATGAAACAACAGCACGTGGTAATTATATTGTTTCTCAAAAGAAGGATATATGCAATATGCTTTTTTTAATAAGAAAACAATATATTTATGTATGACTATGACTTGAGCGTCGGTCTGTGCTCTGCATACAAAGTATCATCTGGCTATATTTGAATTTATTACATGCACAGTTAGAAAGGCATTGTGTGATAGATATAGATTTGTGATGTATATATATTCACATAGATCAAACTGCACAGCGGCGGGGGGAGGGTGTACATTTCTATGGGGGAAGGGAGTGTGTGTGAGGGGGTTGTTTGAATGTACTTAATAGGTAATACAGAGGGGGAAGGGAGCTTGACATTCAAGAGATGCCTATTTCCGAGGTAAAGTTATGATTCCAAGTATGCGGTTCTGGCACATGTTCAGCTCGCTCAAATACACCAGACACTAAACAATAGGCAATCAGAGTAATCGTTACTCATACAATACTAATAAACCCACCAGACACTTAAGACTCTATACATCTCAACAGAACTATAATAATACAGAATGATGTCACAGCGGTTTTGATAAACAGATACTTTACATATCAGTGTATTCTCATAAACTTCTATAGAAATATAGTTGTGGAGGGGTTGCTCGAACACTGCTGGTTCCATCCGTAGCTTTTCGATTGTTTCGATTTTTCACATTGTGAATTCACATAGATTTTCGGTTCTGTGTACATCCGTTGAAGCAACATATCGACAAAAATGGAACTTCCCACGGACAAAGCTTCTAACCCCCCAGATATCCTTTTTACACAGAAGATTCCACCAAAAGTAGTTCTTCGGAAAACTGAACTGATGACCCTGTGTTACATCGTTCACCTCTTGTTCTGCTTTTCATTAATTAACAGCGTGTCCAACAAATTAAAATAAGTCGGAGGTCTCTCATGGTGTGATAGCGGTGTTAGTCTGCCGACACAATGCTTCAAATGCCAGCAGATCCTCAAAGGTTAATGGAAAAGAAACCTCGTCGTACAGCTACTCTCCCTACGTGGGCAACATATTGTTCTTTGAGAAAACGTCAGCGTAGTTTAAATGTTAATGATTTCTAGAATATCGGGAGCCGGGAAATTACCTGTTCAAAGTGATCACGAGGCTGAAAGATTTCTTTCCTCTCTTCTCCTTGAAGTCTTCCCTCTAGCGGCTGGAGTCTTAGAGATCTTAAGATTTGAAAACACATCTTTATGTTTTTAGTTCTTTCGAAGAAGACTTACAAAGATGCAATGGCACTTTCTGTCTGATTTCATGTCCATTTCATTTTGGGACATTGTTTCGATGCATGTTAAACACGGGGGCTTTAGAAGTCGAAAACTCGTCACCATGCTGTCTTTCTATGAGATCACGTTCACCAGATGGTTTAAGTCCTAATGAGTAAGAGAAAACAGCCATGTGTGTTGATGTCAATCAATAGTGTTTATGATTGTGTCGACAGGTTTTTGAGGGCCAAATACTTGAACATTTTTGTTTGGAGTGGTCCTTACTGTCTGAAAAGCTCAAATCATGTTTGCTTCAAACCAATAATATCTAAAGGTTTAAGGGTGAAGGTAAAGTGTAAAAGTATTCCATGTATACCCGACATCAGTATAGTAAATGTCATTATCATAGTATAAAAACTGAGTGATTCACACTATTATGGCTTTAAGGTCCACCCAAAATGAAACTCCCGGTATCATTTTAAACCTCTTTGACTTTCTTTTCTCTTCAAAACACAAAATACAATATTTAATAAGTGGATTAACAAACAGCATTGGCATAGTTCCTAACATTTTTCAAAATATCTCCTATTCTGTGAAAAAAGTCATAGATCGTTTTCAGTGAATCGTCACATTTAAAGTGTAGATACATCTTGTCTTTTGGAAACACATGTTACACTATTTTATTTCATTGTCTGTTTTAATAATCAAAATAGGGACGATGCGTTTAATGGCCGAGAGTAGGAGCCGGCACATTGTTTTCGGCTGTCAGTCACACATTGTTTCGAGATTAACTGCTTTTAAAAAAAAGTGCTGACATGACTTTAACCACAGAAAGCAAGCTGTTGTGTGCACTAGCATTCACAATTCAGAAGCTCAATATCCAAACTGAAGCAGAGCAGATTTGACTGTCTTTTGTAATGATGCACTCAGATCTGTTGGAAAAAACATTACGGCAACACTGCCTCGTCTCCATCATCATCAAGTTTGCCATCATCGTCATAATCAATAAGACATGATGAATAATGCCAATTTCTCCAATGTAATTGACAAGAAATAGGACCACCTGCACCTGCATGTTTCTCTGCCCACTTCTCAACTCCTTTATTTCCATTTGTCATAGAAAAACACAATCATTGCTCCAAAAGCATTAGGCTCTGTCATAGGAATATATTTTGTATTTTGTTGCTCTCTCATTCTGGTTTCTAAGCAAATGAAAGAATAACAGCAATCTGTCCGTGTATACCCAGACAGACCGACAGACAGACCAACAGATTTTTACATTCACAGACTCCTGTCAACAAAATGAACAGAAATGAGAAATCATTCTACTGAAGAGAGAGGGCAGAAAAGGGGTGAGATCAAATCACTCAGGGATTACAGAAATGTGCTAAATCATTGACATAATCTTGCTTTATTATATGATTGATGTGGCAGACAAAGTTTTTCCGCAGACAATATGCTAATTCTGATCAATATAGACCCCATACAATATAAAAAGGCACTAATGAATAATGTGCTTTCTTTTTTTTTTGCAATACAGAGTAAAAACCAGTCTTAAATTTCACACAAAAATGAAAATGTATTCACTCACCCTTCTTTCTTCTGCAGAACTAAAAAGAAGATATTTCGAAGAAAGCTGGTAACAGTTCAACAGTGACAACATTTACCGATGACAATTAATGGGTGCCAGTTAATAATATCTTCAAATTATCTTCTTTTGTGTTCTGCGGAAGAACATCTAGAAAGCAGATGATAAGTATTGCTGGACGACTCTCTAAGCTTGTGCACAGAGCTGCTTAATAAACTGTTGTGAGGTTTGAGAATGAGAAGTGAAGCCTGTCAGCTCTCTATTTTAATTCTGTAAAGCAGCTTTGGCTTTAGCTCTTCTGTCAGATGTCTATCCCCATTGATTATAGTTCTTGATGTTGCTCGGCATCTAAAATGTTGCTTTGATGAAAAGAGTGGAATGGACTTGATTTGGAATACATTTGCTTTAAAAAACTATAGAGGCCACAGAAAACAATAAGAGCCTATTCCAAATGTAATCAGCATTTCCCAAAGAAGTGACAAAAATCATGCAATGTCAAAAACCAACAGCATGACAAGACACAGGAAAATTGTGATATGGTTATCACATAAAAACCTTATATCTTACATCCATATAAAATACTGCCTCAATATCAGTATATTAAATATAGTGTAACATATTTCATGTACAGCTGGTGTGAAACAAATAAGAATAAATGTGACTTGACAAAGAGTACTGAAGTTAAACCTAATTATAAACTTTTTCCCACTACAAAATCATGTTTTTTTAAAAATAAAGAGAAAATACAACATTATAGTTTTGTTTGACATGTGGATCATTTGATGTACAAAATAAAACAAAAAGAATAATTTTACCTTAATAAACAGTAAAAAATGACAGTGTTGACTTAAACTTTCCATAGTTGATCCATAAGGACTGTGTGTCCGTAACATTCTACACAATAAACATTGTAAAACTTCTTTATATAAACTTCTTTACATTTAACTTCTTTATATAAACTTCTTTATATTTAACTTCTTTATATAAACTTCTTTACATTTAACTTCTTTATATTTTACTTCTTTATATTTAACTTCTTTATATTTAACTTCTTTATATTTAACTTCTTTATATTGTACTTCTTTATATTTAACTTCTTTATATTGTACTTCTTTATATTTAAC
>CM065662.1:2224705-2304705 GCA_033220385.1 Triplophysa yarkandensis | reverse complement strand
AGCACATAGTCCCCATCTGATTACCTTTACCTCTACCTGCTGTACGCCTCGGATCCCCAAAGCCTCCACTGAGTCTATCTGATGTGGACGGAAAGATATAAAAACAAACAGCGCTTGCTGTATTTTTATTATTCATATGGTATGGATTTCAGTTCCTGGGTGTACGGTGTGGTGTAAGAGCAGGTGCTGAGCATTCTGTTGCTGTACATTTTCTTGTGCAATTTTGGTAAACAAACTTCTGTGCCTTAACTGTTAAAAGCACTGAACATGCTTTCTGAACTCAACACTTCCTGCACTATGCAGTTCGGGCCTTATCGCTTCATTCTTATCATGTCATGAACACAAGCATTTGTCAAAAGGCCCAATATTGCTGTGCTAAGAAAGCGTTCGCTAAGCAAATAAATGCGAAAGCAATTAAATGCCAATTGGAGGTGCCCGCCGTCCACCGGCGAGGCCGCTCTTGATTGGAATCAGCAATACTGCACGCGACACCTCTGATGTATGTTTTAATACGAGAGCACTGGTGCGGTGTTGAGAAAATCAAGAGCGGTCCTGAGGAGTGCTTCAGAGGGCTGCTCTCCAGCGAGAGTGTGGCATCATGGTTAGGATTGTATTACAGTCTGTTCGAGATTGTAAAAACCGACCCTGACCATTAATGGCCAACTGAAGCCAACCTATATCAAAGTGTATGATTTATTTTATGCTTAATGACTTTCAGCTGGTGCTCGAGTCGCTGGCCTAATGGAGTTTGCAGGCTTGAAGTTATTACAGCCAATGAGATAATGCAAGCAAGCTGTGAACACTGCGCATGACTCACTGGAAGCCTGGCGTTGATGTGACTTTATGGAATGATGCGAAGAGGTTCACGCTTATTCACTTTCAAATGTCACAGGTTTTGTTTGTTTACGGTCAGGGTCGAATGAGAGGCGCTTTGTTGGTCGTTTTGGTAGTGTAAATCTTACTTGATTGATGCTTACAAAGAAGATTTAATTGCTTGTACGATTAAAACAAAGTCCCAAAGTAATTGAGTGTTGGTGAGCCCAACATGGTTGTGCATTTCCTATCGACACACTTTACAAACACCCAGCAAACAGATGGTTTTAGTTTTATTGCAGTTTGACTCGAGACATAACAGACATCTTTGAACATGTTTTTCATGGCAAATTCAATTTTAAATGGCAAAACCACAAGATAAATCCAAGATTTTTTCATTTTAAATACCCAGAGGGACATTTTATTGCGCTTTTATAGTTTAGGGGATCTTTCTTTTAAATTTTAACTTGCTGCTCCTAAAATCACTTGGACAAAATACTCCACAGAGTTTCTTTTGAAATACTAGTCGAGACACAATATTTCTGTAGTTTTTACATAGGTTAACAGTAGCTCAGTATGAGAAACAAAACAGATGTCATGTGTTATTTTAATGGGTTTTGACCACAACAATATAGTGCCTTGAATCTTTTCTGTTTGTACATTTAATGACTCTTTGTGGGAAATCCTAATATTGGGGGTACATTCCAAATGTGATTTCTCTTTCTAAGCAGATTATATTAAAATCGGATGAGAAATTAGATATCCAAAATATGTATTGCCGTCATGGACCGTGCGCTGTAATAGAAAGTGTGCTATGTGCGTGCCTTAGCCGCAGGCATTTTCAATTAAGTAGAAATGACTGAGATCTTTGGTGGTCCTGGATGTCAGAAGGGTCTTGGGATGTCGACCCTGACATAATACTCGTCTTTTGTGTTTGTTAGTCGAGAGCGGTACTCAAACCCCGCTCTTAAACTAACCCTCCTTACACTGCAGCTGCAGTGGACGTTACATGCATGTGTATTTTTAACAAAGGAACAGACTCATCATCAAGTAGAAGCTGATTGTAGTGTGAAGGAGAAGAACAGCTCCGATCGTCTCTGTTTACCAGGTCACTGCTTTCCAGAAAAAGTGATGTGATGACAGGTGAAACTGAGCGGACCTTGCTTTCCGGACCTGTCAGTTATGAGAGGAATTATGTTGCTATTTTATGTCTGGATCGTTGGTGTGATGTTATCATTGTAGGGGGCTTTGTGTAAAAGTGGGCTGTTTACTGTCATTGCTTTCATCAACTGGAACCTGCAGTACACTTCAGTTGTACATTTAATATGGACATGTTTCATTCAAAAATTGAAATCATAGTGAAATTTAAACTGCAATGCTTGTTTTCTCAGACTTAGATTTTCCGACTTAAGCTTGGTTTTCACAGACAGGGTCACGTGTGTACACACAAGATAAGGAAAGTAAAGAATAAGGGATGTTTTGTATAGTATTTATATACTATATTTACAGGAGGTTGATGCTGTAAATCATAGTTTAAATAGTAGATACAATCAGTAAACCCAAAAATGAAAATGATGTCGTCATTTACTCACCTTCACGTCAACTGCCAACCTGTTTGACTTTTGCAAAACACAAAGGTAAGATGTTCTGAAGAATATAGGAAACCAAACAATGGTGGTACCTATCCATTCTATTGGACACCAAACCAATGCAATTCACAATTGTTTGTTCCCCGTATTCTCCAGAAGATTTTTTTGAGTTCTACAAAAGAAAGAAAGTCAACTATTTATAGCTATTTGACATAATTAGGGAACAAAAATAAACCTGGAACACCTAGAGGTTGGATGAGTTGTGAAAGCATTGTACTGTAACTAACTCCCAAAACTCCCTCTCCTGCTTTGGCTTTAAAGAGCGATGTTCTTTCACTGATGGATATCTGGGAGTTTTTCCTGAGTCAACAGCTTATGTCAACATCACACCAGCAGGCCACACATGGGTGGATTGTCATAAATGTGTGATGTTTACATAGACTGTGATCTTTGCTCATGTTGTGCCTAGGTCAAGCTCCAAACGCAACACAGCACAGCACAAAGAGTTGCCCATCATCGATGTCTGACGCCCGTAAGATAATGCTGTACATCAGCGGCGCTGGGCATCCCAGATGTTTGTGCAAATGATTGACGTTTTAGGTTGTTGTCAGAATGGCCGGCAGTAGTCACTGCAGTTCCTTGAGAGCGTGCACACTTGAGCCTTGTTAAACACCGGGGAACATTACACAAAGTCTATGGTTGTCAAACAATCAATCCTATTTGAGAGTTACTAAAAGCCTAAGTTCATGTTGAACAATAATGCCAATGTAAGTTAGTATTGCCGAGCGTGGCATAGTTTCTAATATAGTTATTATATGGATGTGCTGAACCAGTCAGTTATTAAACCAAGATGTACACTTGGTGAAAGAACAAACTGTACGACCCCAAGATCCAATTAATGTCTAGTCATCACAACATCCATACATTCTCATTTAAGTTAAACTTAATTGCATCCAAATTTGGTCTTGCTGGTTACAAAAGCCATTACTGTTCGAGTTCCTGTTCGGTGGCTAGCTGGCACGGTTCACTGGCGACTGTCAGAAAGGATTTGCTTCTGATTGACAACCTCACTGGAATGTGAATGGAGGTTTTAATTGCATATCATGTGTGCATATCTAAAGAGACAGGCTCTGTGGATCAGGCTACTGTTCATTACTACTTTTCAGGTCAATGTACGAGCGTGTACAAATGCACACAATAATAAACACGAACTTACACTTGTCATATAAGACTTTTATATCTTATTCGCGCTTTCCATTATGCGATTCGAAATCTGCTCCGTTTGTTTGTCTTGTCTTTATAGGCACGTCCAAGTGAAATATTACTCTGTGTGGATATCGTATACATAATATACTTTCCAAACACTCGGGGACTGAAGCACAGCACTAGTTATTTGCACAGCGTAAATGACGCACTTTATCAGCAACTGTTATCGTAAACTCAACCAGCTACATATGTTTTTCTTTTGAAGGGAAAGGTCACCCAAAACGGAAAATACGACCATCATTTTACCATAAACTTGTATGACTGTATGGAAAAAGAATATATTTTGAAGAATGTTAGAAAATGATGACTTGAACTGGTTTGTGTCTATACTAATAATAGACGTCAGTGTGACCAATGTTTCTGGTTACTGACATTCTTCAAAATATCTTCTTTTGTATTTAGAAGAGAAAAGAAATCCATACAGGTTTGAAATGACAAGAGAATGAGTTAATGTTGTTGGGATCCCTTAAAGGATTACCAAGAAAGATCTTTGGTTAAAGTTTCCTCTTTTTCACCAAGGTTCATTTAAAAATAGAATGAATTGTTGATGTCGAATGATATTGTTACTTCTTAGATTGTCCTAGAGGTGCTCAACGTGAATGAAAGATTTAAAGAAAATAATCCAAGGTGCTTTGGGAAATCTACAAGTAATTATATTACTTGTGTATGACAAAAATCTGCATAACTCAAGTGTCTTGTGAAGAAGTGAAAAGAGGTTGTTGGATTCAGCCAGAAGGTGAAAAATGCATTAGATGGAAAAAAATCAGCTTGGGTAAGTAAGTTCTGTTTTTATATAAGGCACTATGGAAAATCTGAGGTCTTAAATACAAGCATTACTGCTAGATTCACAGCATTCAGTTTTACGGGCCTGAATATTTGAGACGTTTTCATGTTGTCGTAGTCTGTGTCTACAATGTTTTTCGTCATTTCCAGTACGTCCCTTTCTAACATCCGAGTCAGCCTTTGAGTTTAATTCAACAAATGTGTCATAGCATTGCAGCCATATTTGTTACAGAATAAGATTATTTTCTCAATATAATTAGCTTTCCGTCTCAGCAAGCGTATCAGCCAGTGTAGCATGATGCAGAAAATGCCAAAAGATCAACTCATTAAGTAGCTGAACATAATGATCATAAAATCTGGACATGTGTTCGCTTTATTTTGGCTAGAGAAATGGGTTTTCTCCAGCCTGCCATGCGCATCGAGAAAACTCTGGCACAAATCTGTGATTGCGATTCATTGGAGGCATCTCGTTTTTTGGGTGTGCTTTGCCCAATGACAGTCTACATATGAATAGCTGATTAGGCTCCCAGTTTGAGGAAACATCCAGACAGATGGCTCTGTGAAAACCAATCCAGAATAGCTTAATTGTTTGGTTTAATCTCACTATGAAACATATTGCAATCATTTTCACATAAAGGATTTTTTCCCTCAGAATCTAATGAAAATTGTGGTGCAGATCCAGGATTTTTGGAGCACTGTGAAAACATCCCAAACATTTCCTTTGCCATCAATATAATTGCTAAAACGTAACAAACTTTAAAGGCCCAACAGCGTTATAATAATTTATTGTTTGTAGCAATTGTGGCGTCAACATACGATGCAACTGTGTCGCACTGTTTATTCGTCCGCTTGCTTCCTTATCATTTTCCGAATTTTTGGACTGTTTGTGTTTGTGCGACAGAGGCCAGCATCTGTTAAATACATATTTGTGCATGTTTTTTGGCGTGTTGTTTTGGCCACGATAATAGTGTCAGCCTCTCCGTTGTGAGGGTGTTGCGCGGACCTCCACATCACCGCCTCCCAGCCAAACATCAGGAGCGATACACACACTTCAGCTGTGTGAAGATGCCCACACCCTGGCTTTTGTGGGCCCATCTGTGGGTGAACTTAATGGCCTGTTGAATTTCTCCTCATTCAACTCGGCCCTTGGTGTTTAAGTGGCACCTGTCAGTCTTTTGATGCCTTGCCCTGTCCCTCTGTGATCAGTGAGGACACATTGAGAGTTCCTGATCACTGTCTTGTGACAAGTGTAAGATCACATTTCAGCGGCGAGAACAGGTGGGCCCCACACCTTTCTCCTCCTGGACATAATCATCGAAATGGACTCCACGCTTTGTGGTTTATCATTAGCTGTAATCAAAACCTATAAGCACTGAAAGGTGGGCGGTGCTTATAACATCAATATTGCAGGAGTCGTGCTGCGGTTTCACTATGACGGGTCATTTTAATGACTTGTTTTATTTTTAGGAAAATCTTGTTATGTTATTACAGAATAGATGCATTAGTTTAATTTGAAAAGCTACAGCATGTTGTTAATAAAAGATGTCTTAGTTTAACATTGTTTCATAAAATACATTTTTATTTTTATATTAAAGAAATCATATTATGGTATGTGAGCAATTTTGTATGAAAATAATACTATAAACATTTCACAACATCATTGTTGATGCTGTAAAAAACTTCAAAATGGTTTGGAATATTTTGTAATGTCGTTTTTTATAATCATGTGGACTATATTTCTTATTCATTATTTTAAGGGATAGTCCATCTAAAAATGAAAAGTCTGTGAAGAATCGCTCACCCTCACGTTGTTCCTAGCCTGTATGAATGTCTTTGTTCTGTTAAACACAAAGGAATGACGTTTGGAGAAAGGTTTGCAACTGAGATTTCTGTGGAACCACTGAATATTTGTTTTGGTTTTGTTAAACACCAAAGAAGCTATTTAGAAGAATGTTTTAAGGAGAGCAACCTGTCTGGGGCACCTCTGACTGCCATTTAAATGTGTTCTGTTATGGTATACAACGGAGCCCTAAAAATCCCAGTTATTTACACTCAATAACATGTACAATAGTGTGTTTAGGAGAATTAAGAAGAACCACAAGAAAAAAATGATTCGTGAAAGATAAATATTACATCTGGCATTAGTTCATCAGTTTCATATTATATAACCGAGCAAAACAACTAAAAACTAAAATGAATAAACAGAATCTTCTGTACTGTAAACACCATAATCTAAAGTGCATTTTTCAAAACCAGCTGACAAGCCTCACTTCGACTTTCATGAAATAACAGACACATATATAATGTATATTATATATAACTTATATTGCCCTTTCTTGAAAGTCCTGAATGTTTTCTTAACATGCAAAATTCAAGCGAAAAAGAAATTTCAACAAACTACACTTTTTTATTTTTCAGTCCCTGCTGCACCCAGCTGTGTTTGAGGTTAAAATCGACCCAAAATAACAGACTTAAAGTTATAATTGCACACTTGACTCTTGGAGAAACTCCCCTCAACTTGTTCATGGTCTGGTGAAAAGCTTTGAAGCAAGTCATTTTCTCAAGTTATTATTTGAAGGGTTGAGCCTGATCGATGTTCCATATTTTGGGTGTTTACACTTTTAGGCTTTTAGAGGACACATTCAGCCATGAACCTAAATATAGGCAGGAAAATATGCCCGATTCTAACTGCAGCGTACGAGAGAGCAATTAATTTCAGGCCGGCAAGTGCATATGCTGTTCATAAGCAAAAACGAAGGTAATTCAAAGAGACTTAAACCTTATCAGCAGGGCAACAAGTGAAATGGAAATGAAAGGCCGCGGACAAAGAAAACACGGAGCTCATTTCCACAAGAAACCAGCAGAAAAGTCATACTCAATTTTGTTTCGTATTAGTCATACCTTTGTGGTTTTCCACTAAAAGAATAGAGAATGCCCTCGGAAATGCTTCCAAACCTATTTGTTTCATAGACACACTTTGGTGTGGTCTAACATTACATTCGTTTGGATATGAGATTGTCCGTCATCCTCATACAAAAACCTCCCTTTGACCAACTCTCATTATTTTATTTCAAACATTTCTCTGAACTTTCATAAAAGTTCAGCATATCTTTGAATCGAAAAACCGATGCAGTAAAATGAGATTCTCATAGTGTAAGCAAGACACAATATATTAAAATCTGTCTAAATGGGCAACTTTGTATCCTATTTGGATAAGAGTGCAAATGGGTCTGTCATCGCAAATATGACATCAGATCTATAAAACAATTCATGAGTTTTAGAAACCTTCAGGCATTCAGTTTTTCCCTTCATGTAAATGCAAAGCAGGATTACACAGGTGCGCTATGTTTTTTAAAAGCTGGAAATTGTTCTTTTGACATTTTAATAACATACCATTTTTGTCCTTCCATTCCAGTCAGCAAATGTTTATAAGGTAAACTACAAAATCATCCTTATTTCTGTACCGAGTCTGATGGCAGTGGACACATAGTGTTTCGCTTTCTGCAAACAAGCGCCTGAAGAGAGAGAGACACACACACACACACACACACACACACACACACACACACACATTCAAATATATGACCCCAGTGTAAATGAGGAACAGCTGCACCATTGTAATTAAACATGGGCAAAGAAAACTACACAAACAAATGAACCTCACAGCCGTGGGTCCGGAGGCACATTGGGGGGGTGGGAGAGAGAGAGAGAGAGAGAGAGAGAGAGAGAGAGAGAGACCAGAGAGAGAGAGACCAGAGAGAGAGAGACCAGAGAGAGAGAGACCAGAGAGAGACCAGAGAGAGACCAGAGAGAGACCAGAGAGAGACCAGAGAGAGACCAGAGAGAGAGAGAGAGAGAGAGAGAGACCAGAGAGAGAGACCAGAGAGAGAGAGACCAGAGAGAGAGAGACCAGAGAGAGACCAGAGAGAGAGAGACCAGAGAGAGAGAGACCAGAGAGAGAGAGACCAGAGAGAGAGAGAGAGACCAGAGAGAGAGAGACCAGAGAGAGAGAGACACCAGAGAGAGAGAGACCAGAGAGAGAGAGAGAGACCAGAGAGAGAGAGAGAGAGAGAGAGAGAGACCAGAGAGAGAGAGAGAGACCAGAGAGAGAGAGAGACCAGAGAGAGAGAGAGAGAGAGAGAGAGACCAGAGAGAGAGAGAGAGAGAGAGAGAGAGAGAGAGAGAGAGAGAGAGAGAGAGAGAGAGAGAGACAAAGCTACAGGTGGTTAAAACACAAAATTGCTTCTTGGAAGACAAATGAAGCACCCTATAAATTTGTCAGATAGGAAGTTAATGCTTTCAGTGCTGTTAGCGGAGATCTGGCGACCGCAGTCACATTTGACACGTGTAGAATCACTGGGTGGAAACTCACAGTGTTCCGCTGTGGTGAGATGAATCCAAATATTGTTTTCCTCAATACATTAAAAATGCTGTTATAATGATTTCTCCTTGTTTCTGCTGATATCTATTTACTGTTAAATACAAGAGAGAGCGGCTCATCCAAACATGACGATGTTGTCGTTGATTATTTACCTTCCAGGCACTCCAAACGTATGATTATTTTTTCTACCTCAGAACACAAAGAAGATATTTTGAAGAATGTAACAATGGTGGTAACCCTTTCCATTATATGGACACAAACCATTACAGGTGTATGGGTACCGTTGTTGTTCAGTTCCCATTTAAAGGGATGCACATTATGATAAATACCCTAATTGATGATTATTCATCTGGATATTTTTAGTACCATTATTATTTTAAATAATTCATTTGAAGTTTTAAGTTTTGACATTTTTTAATTACTTTTTGGGAAGCAGTCGGTAAATTCTTAGTTTCCCAAACTGAATAGTATAATGTTAATAATAAATAATTGTAGGAGTTATATTGATAGTAATAAATCAAAAAGAATAACTTCAATGACTTTCCCTCCTGTAATTTAGAGCCCAAACATACTGCGGAAATGCACAGAAATGAGCTCAAATGTACAGCTGTAAGTGAGGCTTCCCGTGGTTTCAGAAGTTAGAAAGCTATACAGGTTTAAAATGACGAGAGTACATTAAAATGACAGTTTTTGGCTGAACATGGCTTAATTCTTTAAATTCTTCTTTTAATTCTTTACTTCTTAGGTCTCTTAAAATGCAGATGTAGACTCCTTATGCAATTCTTGCAACATAAAACAAGTTAATGGGCTCATGTATATTGCTTTTCAGTTATATTTTACGGATGCAAGTTTGCATGAAAATTTTTCTCATTACAAGAATAATTAAAAACATTAAAGGCATATGGGTTTGAAACACGAGGGCACGTAAATAGACAGAATGTTCATGCTTGAGTGAACCATCCCTTTTAAGTAAACATGAAAGCAAAAACGGGAAAAAATCCCTGTGACAGATGGAAGTGCTCACATGAAATTGCTTTTACCTGTGTTATGGTTGTGCTTGTAATACAGCAAGTATAAATATCATGTCATCCAGGTTTTTTCAATCTCGTGCTCTCATAAGGTCCTGTAAAGCATTACTCTGCTTGATTAATATCATTATCCATCATGTTTTTCAAAGGGAACTTCAAAGTAAATTTGCAGCTCAGGTTCAGCCACAATCAATACTGTAATTTGATCGAGATATTTTCGTCCTCTTAGCAAATGCCGGCTATTTGCAGTCTACGCTTGGAAAGACGATGTCCAAAGCACCATTAGCAAGTAAGAGAAGAATGACACATAAGAGCGGGTTTTGATATCAGGTTTACCTCTGATCAATAGTTTTATGTTGTAAAAAATTCAGTAATGATAATTCGCCGTCCTAATAGGGATACAGGTGCCGAACAACCTTGGCGACGTCATGGAGACCCGATCAGCCCGAAACTCATTAGCCGGGCCAGATTTGTGTGATTGCTCAGGATGCCGAAATCTCGCACCAAACCGATCTAGTGGATGCTTGTCATGGCAACAGCATGTATCAATAAAGCAATCTTTATTTCCTGACAGGGAACAAGACCTGCATGCTAATGGAAGAGCATAAACGCAGCAGTCAGACTGAATTTAGCTCACTCATACATTTCTCCGGTAATGCACGAATTCGACAACAGGTTTAGATGATTGGCACATAATGGGATGTTTGTGCCCGGTTGTATCCAAGCTTGTTTTTCAGGCCCTGGTTTTAGCCGCGGCTCATTGGTCAGGCTGCATTAATTCCTGCGTGTTTTCTTAGCAGGGATGGTAATGAACAGGAAGTGATTGTGGTCATGCGTTCAGATAGGAGAGCTTGTGTCCTAGCATCCCTGATGCTTATCACCCACCACACCAGGGTGGCAGCTGCAGAGGAAGTACATAGCGCCATAGCAACAGGCGAAGAGATGACAACTCACTTTATGGCTTCAAAATGCCTCTCAGGTTCAGCTTCACACAATGCAGAGCAGTCCAATCTATTGTTTGTTTTTGGTAAGTATTATGGATATTAATGCAAAAAAGTTAATCCGTCTGCAGAAATGCATAGTAATTTTTTTTGTTAATTAAACCCCAAAATAAAAATTCTGTCATCATTTGTTCACACTTTTGTCATTCCTTTGTGTAGGATTTTCCTTTGTCTGCAGATCGCAAAAGAAGATATTTTGAGGAATGTCTGTAACCGAACAAGGGCGGTACTCATTGACTTCCATGGCATTGGTTTTGTGTCCATTCAATTTAAGTTAATGTGCGCTCTCAGTGTTCGATTACCAACATTGTTCATTATATCTTCATTGGTGTTCTGCAGAAGAAAGAAAATCGTATAGTTTTGAAATGATGAGCGGCTGAATAAATGATGACAGAATTGGCATGTTTGGGTTAATTATTACTTTATCAACCTCTTCTTTAACAGCAAACACCATGAAAAACAAAAGACAACTAATGCCAAATCAAAATGTGAGTCCTTAAATCCAAATTCAATTGAAACCTGGAATGTGCCTATCCATACCATAACTAATTGATACAGATGAACAGAATAGAATACAATGTCAAATCATGAGCTATAGATTGAACGGAACAAATGTTCAGGAGATGCTTGGAATATTTTGTTGAAGGTTTGCTCAGCACTGAGAGCATTCCTGATCTGTGATGTGGTGTCTCTGTGAAAGGCAGGGAGCTCTTGGGATGTGTAGCGCTGCTTTGCTGTTGACTGAGGATGAGAACACAGTGGCCCATTGTACGGGGTTCAAATACAGAGGCCGATGTGTGAACCCGGTCAGCTCCTGCTGGGAGCTTTTGTCAAGCCAAGTAGCGCGCTCAAGGGTACTTCTTCCCCCCTCCGATACTCACTTCTGGGGGAGATTCGGGAGGGTTCTTTGGTAATGAACATCCCCTCTTTTGATTCGTCATCATCGCCTGGGCCGTGCATCGCCCTTCTGCTGACATAGTGTCAGGTTAAATGATGGATCAGCGGATTGATTTAGTCGGATATTCCACTTAATTGTCTATCGTGTTTTGCAAATTAGCAGGAAAATGACTAAACAGGATTCTCTTTGTGGCTTTTAGTGTTTTCACCAGATGGCAAGAGCTCTGTTATTGATTAGAATTGTATGTTAGAGTTAAACAAATGCAAACAGAAGACTTCATTACGTTTTCAAGCACAGACATATGCGGCTGATAAAAATAGCTTGTTAATTGCATCTTATGCGGCGAGTTACCTGCTTCCTGTCAATCAGATGTGATAGGGCACATCCTTATGTGAAGCAAGGCGTATTTAGATTTTATTAAGCCATCGTGTGTGGCATCCAGCCATAAGGTAAGAACAGACAAACCTAAAACCAGCATCTGAATTAATCACATTGGAGGTTAAATTCAATTTCATGTAATGGGACTTGGCACTGAGTTTTCCCCCAGCACAATAGCTGAAATTGCAGCCCTTTCAGCTGGCTTCTGGCAACCGTCCACCCAGGTCATGCTGGCTCCTGCCTCCTTGTTGTCTGGTTTTTTTCACTGTGTGTATAAAGATACAGCATAAAAATGTTAATCCTTTCACTGTACCCCACCTGTTGACATTTCTCGAGGTCAATCTGTTCTGCGATTACAGCTTTTAGTGTAGCTTATCCTCCCAAATTTTACGAAAAAAAATAGTGTCCATTTTTTCGATGCGCCAGGACGAATTCTTAGAGTCTGTCAAGAGTGATTAGATTTCTCAAGGGTCCTTGTCTTCGAAATACTACCCTACATAAATTCCTTATGGTCTTCTCTCAAAAGCTCCGAGAATGACCGCTGCGGTCTATGAGTTATTCTCCTGTTATGGATGTCGCAGTGAACTCCATAATAATATATTTAAAGTGACAGTTCAAATATGATAAAAAATTCGTTTTGTCGCTCCTTTGTGATCCCAAACCTGTATGTCTTCTGCAGAACACAAAAGAAGATATTTTGAAGAAGGTTTCTTTTTCTTGGTCCATAACATAAGAGAATTCTCACAGGAAGTTGCTTTGATACCTCAACAGCATGTTTTGTGTAACCGGTCAGTGTTTGTGTAATGGTGTGGTGTGGCGTGGTGTGACGCCAGCGTGTCATGAAGAGGTTTCATGTCTTCAATTGTGCGGTTGAAGTGCATTGTGGGACATCGGTGTAGACATTTGTCGGTCTGCATTGTAGAGACCGTTGCAGCTCTTGAAGAAGAACACACACACACACACACACACTCTCTCACAAACACACACGCACGCACGCACGCACACACACACACACACACACACACACAGACACACACGCACACACGCACACACGCACACGCACACACACACACACACACACACACACACACACACACACACACACACACACACACACACACACACACACACACACACACACACACACACACACACACACAAACTCCTGCTGAGATAAAAATAACGTGACCTACCTTTCAGCTGCAAACATCCTCCAGTGAGCAGATACACTTAAACACTCTCCCACACGAGTTAAACACCGTTGACCTCACGCAGCTGCACCAAAATCTGCACCATTTATCAAAATAGCGAAATGAAACAGACACCAAAGACAAACAAGGAGAATAAATGTTGTCTTTGGGCTTTCAGCGCACCAAAACACTTGTTCAAACAGCCTTATCAAACCAAATTTTCCCCTCAGCCAATCGTAAAATAAAGCAATTAAGTGGTCATGTCACCATCTATTGGTCTCCGGTGAAATATGCCTTAATTTACCTCCGTCGGGATTCCTGAGGCAGTAAATGATGATACACTGTAATTTTGTCTCACTGTGAAAGGATATTTAACAAGCCACTGGCTGCTCACTCGAAAACTTAATCATTTTCATCCCCATCCCTCGGTTTTTTTTTTCAGGTCAGCTCTGTTTTAGATGAGATTCAGTGTTGAAGCGTATCTAAAGACCTGGTTAGAGGAAACAGACATTAAAGGTTCTCTAATGCTTTAAAAGCTAATTGAGGGTCTCTGTGTAATTGTGCTGGCACCGGTGACCAACACCACAAGTGCTTAGACCTGATGAGGCCCTTAAAGGGACAGTTCACCAAGAACGAAAAAGCTCATTACACTCCCTCTGTTATTACAAATATACATTTGGATCATTTCTCTTTTAATCTTTTATTTTTCATCACATGGCTTCAGATGATTTGAAAGGAAAAGTCCACCAAAATGTAAATGATTATAACTCAAGCTGTTCCAAACCTTTACACATTTCTTCGTTTGGTTGAACTTAAAGAAAGTTTGAAACGATGTTAGATACCACGTAAGAAGCAATTATTTGTTTGGTTTGGTTTCACAAAAGATCATATTTTAAAGGATTAAGGAAAGCAAACGGTTCTGTGGTACCTTGGACCACCATTTCATTTTTCTACTACAGTAAAATAGTCGAATTTCCCCCAGAAATCTCAGTTGCTCACATTCTTTCAACAAATAAAGAATTTCTTACAAGTTTGGAACAAGTTAAGGTTGAATAATTCATGACAGATCCTATTTCAAAAAAAGAGTGTAACAGACCACTTTTGTGATATTTTATGGTGCATTTTATCATTATAGGGATGGACAAAGTCTCCATATATATGATAAATTATTTTTACCATAGTAAATTCCTCTTTCATGTTTCTCCAAACAAAGTCAAACAGGTTTAATACCGCACAAGCAAGCACGGTATTAGTTTGCCAAAGTTTGCATTTTTGGGACGAAATGTGGCGAAGGTGGGCGAGCAGAAAAGCAATATGTCATCATTCATGAATCATTAAACCAATGAAGTCAAAATGTTTCACAGATGCTAAGCCGTCTTCTTCTGCGGACGATGTGCCCGTTTCTCGCGCGGAACAGGAGAGCTGCGTCACCGCGTTATTCCCCTTTATACAAATCACCATTCAAATACAAACTGCCATTCTTCACAGACCTACGTCAGGCCATTGTGGAGATAATGGTAATATAGGAGGGTGGTTTCTCGTCAGCAGTCGTCTCTCAGCGTGAAGTTTCCACCTTTGCTCAATCAGCAATCAACCGACGAAATGAATACGTGCATTACAGAGTAATATATATAACAAAATAAATCCGCACAACAGCTCCCAGACAAAACGCTGGGGAAAAGCCCAACATGGTACCGCGGCTCGACATGAAATCGTACCAATTCAATAAGAGCCAGGCAGTGATTTATACTTCATCTTCATCTGTGGGCCTAATATCAGAGTGCCTCTATAGGTAGTCATGAAAGTCACTCTAGCTCACTGTAATAAATTACAGTGGTGGAACACGGATGAAGACGCTTTCTGTTCAGCTTCAGGCTCTCTGAAAATTGCCATTTTGAGGAGGGGGGGAAAAGAAATCACTTTGTGCCGTAATGCAGTACAGACAAAGGTTATTCATCAGAGGAATGATTTGAAGTCAAAGATGACTGCCACTCTTGATATTGAATGCTAGGGAGCAAAGAGAGAAACAACCCCACCTCTTTTCCTCTCTCTCTATGTCTCTTACTCTCTCTCTTTTGCTCTCTCTCTATGTCTCTTACTCTCTCTCTCTTTTCCTCTCTCTCTATGTCTCTTACTCTCTCTCTTTCTCTCTCTCTCTATGTCTCTTACTCTCTCTTATCCTCTCTCTCTGTCTCTTACTCTCTCTCTCTCTCTCTCTCTCTCTCTATGTCTCTTACTCTCTCTCTTTTCCTCTCTCTCTATGTCTCTTACTCTCTCTCTTTTCCTCTCTCTCTATGTCTCTTACTCTCTCTCTTTTCCTCTCTCTCTATGTCTCTTACTCTCTCTCTTTTCCTCTCTCTCTATGTCTCTTACTCTCTCTCTTTCTCTCTCTCTCTATGTCTCTTACTCTCTCTTTTCCTCTCTCTCTATGTCTCTTACTCTCTCTCTCTCTATCTCTCTATGTCTCTTACTCTCTCTCTCTTTCTCTCTCTATGTCTCTTACTCTCTCTCTTTTCCTCTCTCTCTATGTCTCTTACTCTCTCTTTTCCTCTCTCTCTATGTCTCTTACTCTCTCTCTTTTCCTCTCTCTCTATGTCTCTTACTCTCTCTTTTCCTCTCTCTCTATGTCTCTTACTCTCTCTTTTCCTCTCTCTCTATGTCTCTTACTCTCTCTTTTCCTCTCTCTCTATGTCTCTTACTCTCTCTTTTCCTCTCTCTCTATGTCTCTTACTCTCTCTTTTCCTCTCTCTCTATGTCTCTTACTCTCTCTTTTCCTCTCTCTCTATGTCTCTTACTCTCTCTCTTTTCCTCTCTCTCTATGTCTCTTACTCTCTCTCTTTTCCTCTCTCTCTATGTCTCTTACTCTCTCTTTTCCTCTCTCTCTATGTCTCTTACTCTCTCTCTTTTCCTCTCTCTCTATGTCTCTTACTCTCTCTTTTCCTCTCTCTCTATGTCTCTTACTCTCTCTCTTTTCCTCTCTCTCTATGTCTCTTACTCTCTCTCTTTTCCTCTCTCTCTATGTCTCTTACTCTCTCTCTCTTTCTCTCTCTCTATTTCTCTTACTCTCTCTCTTTCTCTCTCTCTCTATGTCTCTTATTCTCTCTCTTTCTCTCTCTCTCTATGTCTCTTACTCTCTCTTTTCCTCTCTATGTCTCTTACTCTCTCTCTCTCTCTCTATCTCTCTATGTCTCTTACTCTCTCTCTCTTTCTCTCTCTATGTCTCTTACTCTCTCTCTTTCTCTCTCTCTCTATGTCTCTTACTCTCTCTCTTTTCCTCTCTCTCTATGTCTCTTACTCTCTCTCTTTTCCTCTCTCTCTATGTCTCTTACTCTCTCTCTTTCTCTCTCTCTATGTCTCTTACTCTCTCTCTTTTCCTCTCTCTCTATGTCTCTTACTCTCTCTCTTTTCCTCTCTCTCTATGTCTCTTACTCTCTCTCTTTCTCTCTCTCTATGTCTCTTACTCTCTCTCTTTTCCTCTCTCTCTATGTCTCTTACTCTCTCTCTTTCTCTTTCTCTCTCTCTCTCTATGTCTCTTACTCTCTCTCTTTCTCTCTCTCTCTCTATGTCTCTTACTCTCTCTTTCTTCTCTCTCTCTCTCTCTCTCTCTCTCTCTCTCTCTCTCTCTCTCTCTCTCTCTCTCTCTCTATGTCTCTTACTCTCTCTCTTTCTCTCTCTCTCTTTGCCTCCATTTCTCTCCATGACGACCCTGACCCACTTTTGTGGCTGCTTATTATTCAGGCTATGGTTTATCCATGGAAAGAATGTGTGTAATTTGGTTTGACAACAAACCCCTGCATGTTCCTCTCTGAGGAGTGGTTGCTATCAACGGTGCCTCCTATCGAGTCAAGTTTTATTTCTTTATTTTAATATAAAAGAAATCATAATGCACTCATATCAGGGGAATAAGCTGTAATTTTCGACACGGGAACCGATTTGAGTGTGCGTCTCGCTCGCAACTATTGCTTTTAGTAACTGCCTTTGACCTTTACATTTCAGCTGAAATGAAACCAGGAGAAAACCGTTTCTTTTTCACATACATTCTCTCCGCCGCATGTCATTATCTTCACATTTTTCTCGCCTATCTGTGTTTTAAAAACGTTGACATGTTTAGAAAGTGAGGTTTCACCGCTGACTAATTACAGCCAAGGTGTACGTTTGGATGTTGATATTATTCATCGCACGAGAATCTGCTGATCACAAACCAAACGGAGAGCATTTCTGGCACGTCTCCAAGAAGGCATTAGCATCTTACGAGGAGCTAGAGACATGTTCTTCATTGAGGGACGTTGCTGGGCTTTGAGGAGCGGCACATTTTGGCCACGGAGGTCAACTGGTGGTCCTAAAAACTATGTGACGAAATGTAAATAACTAAACGTACTGCTAAACTAAAATGTAAATATATTTTTTTTGGTGAGATATTTAATAAAACAAAAACAAAGTTTGTGCATGTAAAATCATGTTATGATGTTCCATGTCAGAAAATAATTAAGATACGAAAAGCATAAATGGAAGCATGGCCATATCACACACTTTTTGGAATAGTGGTCTAGATAGTACACCAAATCAATTAAATATTTCTCATTTTCTCATTTCTACTACAGTTTTAAACCATTCGGTTTATTTCCAGGTTTAAATACATTCTTTTTAAGTTAAAGTTTACACAGAGGTTGATAACAAGATGACAGGATTATTTATTTCCTCCAGCACTGTATATAGCGAAAGTAAAATGTATTTCTATAATACATCATTGGATTTCTGTTTGAAAGGGGAGACGGGGGAAGAGTTTTCAGAAGGAGGGTTTGAACCAGACCGGAGAAAATATCTGTGATGTAGACGATATAGTATCCACTATGACATCACATGTCTGGACAAATTAAAACAAAATGTCTGTTTTTGTTTCACGTTTTCTCATATTTCTCATATTTAAAAATATACATTTGTCAAATAAAATCTCTCTCAAAACAATTTAGCTCATAACAATCTGCATTGAATAAACGAGGAAAATACCATGCTTGAGTCCCCGATGAATCAGATTTAAGCATATTATTTTGTAGTGGCTCCCATATTTCAACATTGCAATTTCCCAAAAATAAAACGAAACCACAGATTTACTAGGAGTGTAAAAATGTGGCCATTTTAAACGGTAAAAACATCAAATGTAGAGATAAAACACAGCTCTGAAGTATTTCATGTTTAAGAACCGCATTAGCACTTTGAAAAATGCATTATATCCATTTCTGTCAATTCAAGAGGTTTTTATAATAGATATTTTAGGGGACCCATATATTCCAGCGGCTCCGGTCCAACATAAAAGGGAACGAAAATGAGCATGATGCTGAGTAGTGAGTGCATTTAAACCACAGGGTGTGGAAAGAATACACATTCGCAGTTTGATTTTCCCATACTCTGACCTTCCATAAGAAACTGATGAGGAATGAAATTGGTTCCAGTCTCCTGAAAAAAATAGAAGCTCGGATTCACATCTGGACATCTGCGAGAGGGTGAGACACACACACGCACGCACGCACGCACGCACACACACACACACACACACCCACGCACACACACACACGCACACACCCACGCACGCACACACCCACGCACACACACACACGCACACACACACACGCACACACACACACGCACACACCCACGCACACACACGCACACACGCACGTACGCACACACACACACACACGCACACACCCACGCACACACACACACGCACACACGCACGTACGCACACACACACAAACACACATATATAAAACGTCCTTGTTGGTGCAGCAAAAATGGTTTCTTTCGTACATTGTGCACTTATGATATGAGATCAACAATCACGGTCTATTCTGCATTCCTGCCGAACAACTGCGCTTAAAGGACCGAAAGCTTACGGCACTAAAACATTTGGGGGAAAAAGATAATGTCATTCACATCTGCGTCACATGAAATGATGAGTACAGCGCAGCAATAAAGTCTGAGCACAGGTGCAACGCCAGAAATAGGATTCGTTCTATTTGATTACAGTATGTATCACTGAGCAGGAGATATGTCACTTCTCGACATATCATCCAGTGCCAGAGAAGCAAATGCATAAAGCCAATTTGACAAAGGGGTCAATATACAGCATCCAATAAAAAAGAAATCTACAAGATCTGCCAAGAGCTATAAACATCAAAATAATGGCCTCACTGTTCAACAAATATATTCAATTGGCTCCTCTTTTCTTATTTGTTTCTTGGATCATTTTATATTTTTGGCTATTTACAAAGTCGTAGAAGTCCGACATGATACACGACTGTGAAAAGAACATCGCGTCTGCGTGGAAACGTTAGCCGCGTCCGTGCGGCAGGCAATCATGGAAGATGATGCGGGGCTCATTGATTGCAGGCAAGTTGCATGATTATGTTCAGCACAGAGAATTCCATCGCACTCATATCTCATTACACTTCTTTCTGAACGGCAGACATTTTGATCCACGAACAGAAAACTCAAGAGAGCCCGTCAGCCTTCGCTTCTACAGGAAATGTGTCTTTATGGTTCTCCGAAATGACAATCCTGGGTGGTGTGCATTTAAAAAATTAGTAAAGATTTTACTGCGAGTCTGTCACATGCTTCACATCATGTGTCCCATCCCCCTTTTATGATATCTGTTTATATTGGACCTGTACAATATGAATAATGTAGAGCAAGCGATCTCATTACCATGCTCAGATATAGAATACAGATTATTGTATAACATTTGCATAAAATTAGGCTTCTCGTTGAAGGACAGCGAGCGTTTCTTTCTGGAGTTGAGTTATTGGCTTCATTTTGATGAAAAAGATTAGCTTTCAGTTACATACAAGTGACGTGAATGAGAAATGTACGACGCTATACGGTCGATATTCCAGACCTCGAAATGTGATTTTAAAAGTTACACATTTTCGACATAAAACACAAACATTAATTCTCATTAGCACTTTGGAAATGTAATTGTTTCAAAATTTAACGCATGCATATATTTTGCACCTTCTTTTGCATAATTTGCTCATTTACAAATGATTACAGAAGATTTATTCCCCTCACATAGCACATGCAACGTTTCATGGGTGTTATCGCATTAACACATGAAAGGGAGACAGATGAAATATTATACCGTTTTCAGCTGCAAACTCAAATTTAAACAAGACATCATTTCTGTCCAGTTGGGTTCTGTCTGCTTTTCATATTGCCGTCTGCTTAACATAAATCAATAAGATGTCATGTTGATACAACCCATAATTTAAGTTGAGCTCAGGAAAAAGAGAAATATATATCGCTGTTTGTTTTTTAACGCAGGACAACTTTACTCATAATCCCGATGGTAACCGAAACAAGGACTTGGCATCATTCCAGTTTTTATTCCAGAAGTTGAAATACTCTTTTTGTTCAAATTAAAGGAATGGTAATTCCTCGTTTATTGCTACACTTATATAATAGTGAATGCCAGGATAAAGTGTTTGTTAGGATCGGAGACCGGTGTCTGGGGTTCAGAGAAGGGTTATATTGGTCTATAGAGAAGGTTTGTGTTTTATCTATGTACACATCATGAGCGTGACTTCTGAACGTTTTAGAAAGCCATATAGTATTGCTTACAAGACAGCACGAGCTTAAAGCTACTGATCAATATTTTAAGAACACATTTAAAGGGCCAGTGTTTGAAATCTAGAGTCACATAGAGGTGAGGTTACGAATCGCAACTGCTCGCCCCTCCGTTTCAAAACACTACGGTGACTTACACAGGACAAAAGGTTGTCACTTCTCAGCTTCTTTACAGAGGGAAATAACTTATTCTATGGTAATACAAACCCACTTTCATTATGTAGCATCTTACACACCTCTGAATGCGGTCATGTGTATCAAATTGTAATTTTGTTACACATTGAACCGTTCAAATATTTTTCTAAGGAATATGAATAAATTAGCGTGACTTTTCCGACCCATCACTTGTGATCCGATTCGTTAAAAACAATTTGTAAAAAGCCTAGTTAACCTGGGTTTCTGTAGAGGTAAAGCAACTTTCTGAATACAAGGGTCCAGGTCCAGAAAGATGCAGATGTTTAAGCAGAAACGCCTCCCGTCGTGTGAGCGTACACGTGTTAATTAATCGAGGAACCTTGTAACCGTGCAGGAATCGAGTGTACGTTTTTTAAACACCTCGATCTGATCGAGCGTCAACGCCGGGACCCTCCTGTGACGCTAATTAGAATGAATTAAGAGCGAAACCCTTGTAAGATAAATACAGGCATTAGCGAACGAACACATTTCTGGCCACAGTTCAGTCCCCGCGCACTCCACCGCCCGTAGGCCTCGTCATTCCGAACCAGGGGAGTCGTTTAAGGATGAACAGTTTAATTACAGTGCTAATAAGTGTTGCCACAGTCGGTCTAATATTATTCTGGGAGAATACTACCGTGTCATTACCCCCCTCCCCCAGAGGAGAGCTTCCTATTAATCATAATGAGGAATTTGTTAGCATGCGGTCATGTCAGTTGGGATCAATTTCTTTTACCTAAGCTTCCTGTGAAGCTGCCAGACGCTCAGGGCGGAGTGTGGATGGGATCGATTTACAGTCCCGCAGCTATTAGGCCCTGTTTTGTTTTTGTTGTTTTTGTTATTTGATCGCTCATTTGCATCTGCGCGGCAGCTGCCGAATGTACATGGTAGTCGTTTGTTGACCTCCTCGCACAGATACCTTCTTTCTTTTCACGCTGAAAGTGTTGTTTGTTTTGGGATGCAGCGTATGCTCGCGCCCTGTTTGCTGACGAAAGATTCCAGTTGCCGTTCGCTTAAAACAAAATCATTTGCGTTAAATATCTCATGCAACGAAGCTTTGGTATTAGACAACGAGCATCTTTACCAATTGGGCTTTTGTCACGGAAAAGATGCGGTGAGGCAAAATGGTTCCCAAAATTGACAACCGAGAATCAAAGAGAACGAATGGCGTGCATGTCAGGGTTTTTCCTGAAACCATATTCGGGTGTAGGTGAGACAGGCCGTTGGCCAACTGTTGCGAGATGGATTTGGTGTCAGTTTGATGGGTTTAGCTCTGAGGTTTCACTTTTTCGAGTAAAGGCCGCCTCACACTTTCCACCGGCACATTCATATGCAAATAGCGGCTGATGGAGGGTAAGAGCTGATAGAACAGTGCACGGGCACAGAGAGAGAGACACGTGTGAAAGGTCATGACAGTGAGAACATAGAGAGGATCTTTATAAAAATGGATAAATATCTGGCTGCCATTTGAGTGGGAGAAAGCGACATTGAAATGAGAAATGAGGTTTTAATAAACAAGAAAATCACAAATATAGACAGACAGGCATTGGTGTGGTATTAAATGTTCTAAAGATAGTTTTAACGCAAGCGTATATGAAAGGAAAGTATATAGGTACACATGTAAAGACATGTTATAGTTAACAAATAAGAAAACATTTTAACACAGTCCTCTGTATTTACATTTACATTTAGTCATTTAGCAGATATATGTATACCGACACACTGGAAAAATGGGCTTGTTGGAATAACTTTATTTTATCATGTACATCTGTTCCACAAGGTAAAATGAAGATGTTTGAACGTAAAATAATAATTTTAAGGGTAATGATGATACATTTTTTATTTATATTATATGGAAATGTACATGTAATAAAATTACAAAAAAATGTTTGTATTGCTTGGAAGTCAAAATCGAAATAACATACACAGCGCTAATGGAAAACTTATTTTGTGGTTAGAAAACAACTTTCATATGCTAATAACATTAGTTAAAAAATATGTAGATCCCTGATCATGAATTCACACCTCTGAATGTTTTTTTTGCCGAAAGAACGTTAGATAAAAAAAAGAATAATAATTAAAAAAATGTCCTCCGTTGTAGAATTTTGTGATTTTGTGGCATCGGTTGGAATAGTGTTTCAAAAAGAAGCCAATTTCATAGCTTAAGAATAGCCACATGTTAGATCAGCCTGATCACATTAATCACAATCAATAAGCTAGCATGAAATTAACTGTCATCCGTGCGCAAAAACCAATCAGATCGGCCCATCAACTCGCACACTTAAAAGGTCGCTATGTGATAGGCTTTCATTAGGATTATTGCCATTTCATTTCCATAGAATTATCTCGAGCAGGCATAATGAAATGAGATGTGCTGCTCGGATGAACAGAAATACAAACATTCAGCCATTGACAGCCGTCAGACACATGTCCCTGAGATCTCGCTTTCTCTTTATTTCTTCTTTGACACTCGCTTATTCTTTTGCAACACTGTATGTTAATAACAAACTTACTGCTGAGCTGAGCATACATCTAATGGCAATGCTGTGTTCCCCTATCCAGTTCAGCCAACTGAAACCATATATGATTTATACTCGTGATATTTATTCTTCATGGATTTTAAGAGTGAAGCAAATGTAAATTGGTGAATGTTTGTGAGGCAGACACGTCAGCAGAACTCACGGTGTGTGTTTGTGTATGTGTGCCTGTGTGTGTGTGTAGCTGTGTGTAGCTGTGCATCTGTGTGTGCGTGTGTGTGTGTGTGTGTGTGTGTGTGTGTGTGTGTGTGTGTGTGTGTGTGTGTTTGTGTGTGTAGCTGTGCATCTGTGTGTGTGTGTGCGAGTGTGTGTAGCTGTGCATCTGTGTGTGTGTGTGCGAGTGTGTGTAACTGTGCATCTGTGTGTGTGTGTGTGTGTGTGTGTGTGTGTGTGTGTGTGTGTCTGTGTGCTCGTGCTTTTGCGTGTGTGTGTGTGTGTGTGTGTGTGTGTGTGTGTGTGCTCGTGCGTTTGCGTGCGTGTGTGTGTGTGTGTGTGCGTGCGTGCGTGCGTGCGTGTGTGTGTGTGTGTGTGCGTGTGTGTGTGTGTGTGTGTGTGTGGTGCTGAGTGGACTATAGCAGGCAGGCATTGTAGGCTGCTGTAATTTCCCAGGTGTGCTGCACAGCTGGGTCACGAGCTTCATCACACAGTTAACCTGCACTGACTCAGCTGAAGCAGTTTCCAGCATCTTCAATGTGTGAACGCACGAGACAACACGGCTACTGTAAAACATGCACGGCCGTCTACGCATGCTTAGGGAATGAGAAGCTGTGGGTCATAGATGCTTTACTTAAAAAATAGTATTAAAAAAAAAAGACATTTATAAAGAATTAAAAAAATATTCATTTGGAAATTATAAATATGAATTCTGGATAACACACTTAGTACATTCTAGTGAAAGGATGGATACTTTAAGGTGATTAAGTTCTAATTTGTTTACAATTATTCTAAAAACTAGATGATTCTAAATAATATTAATAAACTAAATGTTTTAAACTTTTGACTGGCACTGAAGGAAAAACAAATGACTTGCTCTTGTTTTTTTTCCTATGATAAATGTAAGGAAAATATTAGCTGTATTTTGCTCTTTTTCTGGGGTAAATCCTGTGAAACCACAGTAGACCACGTACACGTTAAACTAAAACTCACTTGTTGTCAAACGAGTCAAAATGTTGTAAATGTCGAGTGATCAGTCAAATGTGTCTCCTTTTATATCTGTTGAGCTGTAATCTGATCGTATAATGACTCAAAGTGTTGATTTAAGAGGCTGCTGTTGGTTTATGGTCGAGGCACCTGGGCCCGTCCCGCGAAGGCCTATCCACACATGTTATATTGTATTGCTCATATGAAAAGATTTAATTCAACCCCTCCGACAGCATTTTTAATTACACTGAACTAATTACATTACATCATTGAATCTCTATCTGATACAGCAGAGACCTCAAAGACTAAATTGTCTGTGCAAAGTTCTGTGTTAAGGGACCAAAGCGTCCCAGAAGAACGCAATCCTCACGTTCAGCCTGGATCGCCGCTCAGATGATGTCTTAACGGAACATTTCTGACTGTTTATTTACTGTTTTCCTCTTGTCTTTTTCTATTTGCAGTACAACAGTGAAAACATGTTCATGAGTATGCCAGAGCCCAGCCAGGACTTTGTGCCAGGGAACCAGGTGGGTTAATTACTGCTCACTCCTTTTGTTTTAAGTCGTAATTAAACAAATTTAAGCCGGCACATCGCAAATTAGAGGCGCTATCAGTCCTCGCCATAATCAGGGGCTATTATAACCTGTAAACAAAGCGTTTAAGGCTTTGTCCCGGCTTAATGAAATGAAGCTTTAATGCATATTGTCATTGCCTTTCATTTCCTGCATTTACACTTTCATTACCAACAAACTACACACCACAGAACGGACAGCAGACTGAGCAACACTACTCCGGTTAAGGTCGCTTCTTACTGACAGAGGTTTTTTTATACACTTATGCTTGTTTGATTTTCAAACAACAAAGATAAAAGCTTTTTTTACCAGTAGGACGTTATGCACATAGATTTTTAAAGATGGCTGGCTCTGCGTGGTTAAATATTTATACGGAAACATGGAAGTCAGAGCAGTGAGGTCAAGGGTGAACATTCCTGCTGGAGGAGAACAGGTCGTCTTAGGGGACCTTTAACATGTTTGCCTAATGAACTGAGGCTATAGATTAATCAGCATCTCTTAGGACACCTGACATATTCGGCGGCATGGAAATGAATGTGGCAGGCAGTCGTTTTACAGATTGTGTGGTTGTACGTTTAAAGGGAAACTCCACACATAAGTAAGCTACCGTATACATTTCTTAATTTTGTTAAACACAAAGGGAGATATTTGGAAGAATGATCTGGAGCATATGGGGCACCCATGTGTATTTAAAACTGTATTTAAATGTGCCTCAGAATTATTCAAAATATCTTCTTTTGTGTTCAATTCAACCAAGACTATACAATCGAGGTTATTACTCTCTAATGATTGCCCAATTCTGTCAGTTGCCAACATTCTTCCAAATATCTCTCTTTGTATTTAAACAAACATAGACATTTATACAGGTTTAATATTATAACGTTTTAGAATTTTTATTTTGGGGTAAACTATCCCTGTAAAGCACAACATAAAATATGTTAAATGCCATTATTCATGATGCTAGTTTCTATCAGCAAGGCGTGCTATAATGTTGCTGATCCATTAAAATATTTCCTTCCTGCTTTTGTCATGGCCTGTCTGGGTTTTGCCTATTTTTATAAAATCATTGATCTGAACTATGTGCTTGTGTTCCATGAAATGTATCAGAGCCACGCTTTGACATTTCAAACCTCAGATACAACCTCACACAATAGGGTTCTGAGATATTACACGAGAACTGGTCTGCAAAGTCTCTTACCGCAGTAAATACAATCAGAGCTCAAAATTCAATCTGTTTGTGGATCACAGAGTTTGGCCTTTAATGTTACATACTGTACGTAGAGCGTATATAACAGCTCTCGCTCTGAAATCACTCACAACTCCCTCCTTCCTCTCTCACTTTACAAGTCATCGAAGTGTTAGGAATAATTATTCCATTTGCAAAAGTAAATTTAATAATGAAACACATTTGAAAAAGCCGTCCAAATGGGTTGGCAACCTGCTTTAAACATCTTCTGTCTTTTGGTTTGACATTAGGAACGTTTAACAGATCTCTGTTCTGCAGAAACGTGTGAAGGTGCAATTCACACCTTCCTCGGGCATGTCGAAAATTGTATATTTAAATCTAATCATGAACACATTCGCAGCAGTTTGACAAAGTTGAAGCATTTTATGAACTGGCAGAAGTTTCTTGGATAAAGACCTGCCATTAACAACATCAGCAAAAGTAATCCACTTACTAGAAGATATTACTGTTGTAACCTCTAGGCTGTAGAAGCTCGGCCCGGTGTTATGGCTCTCAGAAGTGGAGGAAGAACAAATAAATGATAAATGAGTCATGTATCATTCATCGCTCTGCAGCAAATGCAAAGAAAAGTGCACTACATTACAGTTCACTAGTTAGTTTTAAAGAATGGATATGGCTTTAAACAGGAATGGCTGCACACTGTCTTATTCTGCGTCCATTACACGGGCAGAAATCGGTTTCAAATGTGCTTTCTGCATTACATATCTGTGGTCAGTCTGCACACGCTGCGTGTTTGATGTAGATTTAATGCAGCGCAGAGCCCATTGAATGCCTGACAGAGTGATGAAAGTTAAATAGTCTTGCATGTGATATCGTTTCTTGTTTCCACACTGCTTTGCTTGACCCCAGTGCCTTGATTCCCTCTTTAGTTCCGCGTACCTGCCAGTCCCAGCCAGACACAGCACGGCAACAAACAGTCCAGCGGCCACTGGAAAAGAGAGACCGCTTCACACACGGACGGCCCACGTCTGACATGGGTAAGTAGCCCTGCACCAACCGAAACCTTCAGTTTGTGTCTCCACACTAATGTGTGTTTCCTACATCCGGCACTCCATGTGAAATAATCATGCGTTGTTTTAAATGTGAATAGAAGTGTTTAGTGTTAACATTGCCATTTTAAAGAAGTTAAGATGTAAAAATGATCTTTTTGAGCATAAAACTTGTGTACACGGGGACGCACAGCACAGTATGACTATCAGTATGACACAGAAGATGTTTCTAAAGAAAACAAGTGGTCTCCATTGACTTGCATTAGTTTTGTATGCATACAATAGTCAAAAGCCTATATTTTAAAAAACTTTGTTTTAAAAATAAAAATGATCATTCTAAAATAATTGATACATACAGCTCTTTTTCTGTATCATAAATCATACAGACATCAAATCAGTAAATTCCCTTAAATGACAGTTGAAATAAGAGACGGTTTTCTAGTTTAAAATCAAAGTGAAATGACACGTTATGCATCCTGTCGTTGCTCTGCGGTTTGAGATCTTTTGCTGTTTTTTACTCCCTACCATTTTGTTCGCTCTCTTACTTGACTTTTCTCTCTTCACATTGTTCTCTGGTGGGAACAGGTCATTACTTTTATTGGCAACAACAGTTGAATTCACCTTGACCTCCGTGTGTGGTTCTCTTGCTTTTAAACACACATTAACTGGATTAGACTGAAGTGTACCCATGTGCCAATTTAAACCTCACACTCGGGAAGCTAAAACAGAGCCTGAAAACCATCCTCAGCTCCAGCGCTGACGGCAAAACTTGTTCTGTAGATGTCTGTCTTTTAATCTGCTTTGTAACCAACCAAAGGCTATCGACAGGTCAGCAAGGGTGAGAATCTGGTCTGACCAGTTAGGGAAAAACTAGTTTTGGTTTGGTCTTTTACAAAGATCAGGAGGGTGGCAATATCATGGGTGATGTTGGCATGATTAAACTAGCATTTAAGTGTTAGAGACATCTTAAATGTGATGGTGATCCTGGTGCTCAAGATTTGATACTAGAAGAAAAAAGAACATTCGTCACAAACACTATTAAAGCTCTTGATTAGGATTGCTTTTAGCTCTGTCTTGAAATATACTTATAGATAGAAACCAGATGTTGAGGTGGAACGTTTGAATGGCTGGTTAATCTACTTTATAATTGGTTGCATGTGGTACTGGGGGAGGAGACGTCCCATCCCAATATTGTAAGAGAAAGTTAAATGTAAATATAAGGTTTAAATATTGTACAGAATTAAGTGGTTAGATGGGTAATGTTTTATTTAAACCGGTATGATTTCACTTTTTTTTAGGAAAATTTAAATGCAATCGGTCACTTTTTGGTTCAAAACAAAAAGAAAATAGTTTAAATTTGCAAAGAAAATCAAGTAATTAATAATTTGATGAAGTAGATTTTGTCTTATATAAACACACATTGCAAACAAATATGTAAAAAAAGTATGTTCTACAGATAACAGCTCTAAAGGGATATTTCCCCCAGAATACATCAAATTCAAAGCCTGTATTCATTTATTGGTTCTGTTGATCACAAAGAAAGATATTTGGAAGAATATTTGCATGTGAATTCATTGACCACCATTTAGCAAAGAAAAAATGTTTGTCAAATGTTTTCGTTCTTTGAACTCAAAAGAAGATTTTTTATTTGAAGAATTTAAAGTCTGGTGCACCTTTGAAGATTTTTTTACTATGGTAGTGAATGTTGCATCAAAAATCTCAACATTCTTCCAAATATCTCCTTACGATACATTGCTATACAGCTTAGAAAAAAAACTTGAGTGTTGAGTAATTCCTTTTTTTGGGTGTACTATCCCTTTAAAAACTAGTTTTAATCTCATGCTTGAAATCTGTCTGGCTGCTTGCCACCACAACCTTCCTGTGGTGTGATACTGTTCTCCGTCTACACAACACCGAGATCTTATTTTCCATATAAGACATAACAGAAATAATAACAGCCCTGAAAATCTCAAATCAATGAAATGTTAAAATGCACATAGCCAGTCGGCTGTCTGTCTGCTCGCAGGTTCCTAACTATCTCCCCCCCCCCCCCTTCTTCCAACCCCAACCATGTGTTTCTTGGCTATTAAATAAAAGCCACATTTATTAGCCCAAAATGGTGGAGCGCCGAGCACATGTCGGCCCACAAGCGCTCTGTATCACAGTTTATTTATTTTCATGCAGCAGCAAGATGAAGTGGTGTGTGCCAGCGATGCCAGATAAAGCCGACTACAGCATACACACACGGAACACTAAAAATATACACAGTTCTCAGATTTCTGGACCGGCCTCAAAGGCTCTGCTTCTGCAAGGAGTGAAAGCACTCGCTTTGTGAGCAATAGTCCTTAAACATCCCTTGTTGGTTTTTTGCAAATTTGATAAGAGTGATGTTTACTATGGTAGAGTTTTGGGCACCGTGCTATAGAATATGCAATCAATGCATGAAGAGGATCAGATGTACGTTATAAACCGCATACAGATCTATACGGTCATTTTTGTTTGGTTCTAAACAGAATGTATTTGCATAGTGGGGTGGTTTGACGTGCATATGTGGTCTGATGGGGATGTTGGTTTTATATAGTGTAGAAGTACCAGTGGAGCAGTCTCCATCCCTCTCCCCTCCCCCCAGATGTTGCAGGGCTCTGGGGGGACCAGCAGAAAGCCGTGCATTTTAAACATGCATAAACTAACCTTGTGCTCTCCCCTGGGACTGAAAAGGCCTGTTCTTACTTGTGTTTTTAGGGTATTTCAGACATCGAGAAGAAAATGTTTTTTTGAGTCAAACTAATATACTATACAAACGCAACATATTCTGAGAATGTTGTGCCAGGTTTCGAGTTTTAGGCTGAAATAATCTAGCGCTGGTAATATGCATTATTCAGAGAAATTGCATATTCATGCATGCATAAGCCGTAAGCTCCTCAAAAGCATCGGTGCAGCACTTCTGGACAGGGAGTGGTCACTCCTGGACAGCACCAGTACGGTTTTGATCCCAAGCCGGTTCATCAGAGACTCGGGGTGCGCGTCTTCTCTGATGTCACGGCTCGGGTTGGTCAAGTAGACAGGGAAGCTTCCCAAGCCCTCCAGTCACCCCCGTTCGACAAAGTAAAAACCTCCTCGAAATGCTTGACCTTGACGGTTGCACAAGACAGACAAGCCCTTCTCCGTTTATCCAGAAGCTCTCAACAGTAATCGGCAGCTCAGCAGGTCCGAGGTTGTTTTGGGGGCCCGGCCAAAGAATGTTGCATTCAAATGATCACCGCCCCTGGGTCCCAGAGGTATTCATTACGGGCTGAATTGCTTTCCTTGCCTCACTCTCACAATCTTAGCTTGGATGGCAAATGAAAAGCCGGCTGGAAAAATGGGGCAGCTTATTAAGTTTAACTACTGTAGCATTTAACCTGACATCTTCATTATTCAGGATTACATTACGGAGAAGCCGCCTCATCCGCGGGCACAGGTTACCGTTGTTTACGCTTCCTTTTGCTGTTCTTTGGCAATTTAATTGGCAGAAGGGCATGACAACATGTCGCAGCGCCCCTTGTGCCGCACGGAACTCTGGGTTATGAGGCACAGCTCAAGAGGGAGCGATTATTTACACTTTAAAACGCCTCGCAAATCGTATTTAGACAATAATCAAGATCATTAGAATAACAAAAACGCAGGTTTTTAAACCAGCTAATTTTTTAGGCATGTCATGATCTCCGCTGGCAGTAATTTGTGGTATCTGTTACTGAAGCATTTCTGCCACTCATCGCTACACAGGTTTAAAACACAAGTGTCATATATATATATATATAAGTGTCGTATTGTTCCATTCTGTCTCATTTATTTTCTTATTTTGAGAACCACATCAGATACTGATGACTGTTCCCCTATTTTATGCCTTTCTCCCTCTCTGCTGTGAGGCTTTGATTGACTGCTGACTGGGATGTGGTCTACAGACAATGATTCCATACAGCACATCATGACCATCATCAGTAATTGATAGTAGATTTAAATGACTCTCCTGCTCATTTGCCATTCATCTCTCAGCAGTCCCATTACCCTTGTGCTATTTGACAGGCAATCACCTCGCTGCGAGATTTGTTGTCCGGTTGGAATGATGTCACACAAAATGGCCTAGGACCGGCACATTGCGCATTTCAAAAGTTCCTTCTGAACACGTTTGGGTGCAGAGAGGCTGGTTGGGAAACTATGTGTCGGCCACATTCTGAAGAATCAAAAGCGAGGGGATTCGCACAGATATTGTTTGTGTTTCTCTCTGCTTACGTTTATTGGTACATTGAAAAGCACACACTGTTTGATTGTCAGTATAAATTAGCGGTTCAATCTGAAGGTAATTCTATTATGACTAGTAAACACTGGAATGTACAGATGTTGTGCCGGTAATTTTTCACATTCTCCACTCACAACGTAAACAGTTCGTTTCGATTCAATTCTTGTCATGTTATTGAAATTGGCACTTTCTGACCCTGGAGGGTTTTTTTGGTCGATACAAAAATATTTCAATTACCGACACAGCTACGGAAAGATAAATGAAGCACATTTAAATGTTTCATCTTCAGCCGTTGTTCGGCGCTTGGAATTGGAAAAAATGAATGACGCATAATGCAAAATTGCTTTATTCAGGAAAGAAATGCATTTATTCAGATTACCTGGAACGTTTTTGCAGTTGGTAGTTAAAGAAGTAGATGTTATCAGATGGCACTGTGGTTTTTGGCACGTTACACTCGCTGCCTTTTTAAGTCTATAAAGGAACACAGACAAAATGTGTGCATTTACTTAAAGTGATAGCTCACCCAGAAAGGAAAATTGTGTTATCATTAACTCATCCTCTTGTCATTTTAAACCTGAATTACACAGAATACAAGATAAGATAGTTTGAAGAATGTCAACCATTAACTTGCAGCAGTTTTGTGTTCACAATAGAAGTTTTTCTTTCAAATATCTTATGTGGAAGAAAGAAAGTCATACAGGTTTGAAATGGGAAAAGCAAGATTAAATGTTTACACAAATGATCTATGACTTTAAGTTTTTGTACTTTTTTTGTCAGAGCCGCACACCACAGCTCAGAGTGTTTGATTTCCTGTCTTGTCTTCGTAAGCTGCATGTTTATACATCCCAGCGTCACCAAAAAAGTGCAAAAACGTGCAAGCAAACACACGATTCAGCTCAGACTTTTTCACATTTTCACCTGATAATATTATTCCAATGACAGTAATGGCACAAATACATTACATTATTTGCATTTAACAGAACTACGAGCCACAGCAAACAGTCTTCTTGTTTTATGTGATTTATCTTTTTTTTTAATTTGGCAGTAAAATCATTTCTCTAAGGGTTTTACTGTATGAATTATGCCAGCATATTTCCCGCAAACAAACGCAGACATCTGTGAAGCACAACACAATCAAATATGCAAATGAGCATGATACATTGGCTTTTAGAGGCAGAAGTAGGAAGCTCATTAAAACGATTATTGCAATCCTTAAAAGTAACAGTTGGACCGTTATTTGAGTTGAGCTTGAATTTGGAAGCAATTTCATACCTAATTGCCTGTAGTTGGCTGTCTGACAGGTTCATTTAGTTTGGTGCAAATAAAAGCTATGTATTAGAGATAATAAAGCAGGCAAAAAGAAGAGTCCCTTTGAAGGTAAAAAGAGAGGAATCGTATGAGTCATTTCCAGCTAAATCTGAGGCACATTTGCCGTTTTCCTTTTTCACGTGAAATGTTGCGCTTTAGACTTGAATTTTAACTACAGTTGTGTGTGTGTGTGGGGGGGGGTATGGCTTTATATATTTTTAATAGATAATAAAGGTCAAACACACAACTGCAGCACGATCCACTCTCACAGAAATCTGTATGTGTATGTTTTCTACAGTATTTTACTCCAGGGGAGTGTTTACAGAATAATTCATGATTCTGCTTGGATTTGTACGGCCTTTCATCTGCTTATCTGCTTTACATCTTTTTCATCACCGTGTAACGTGACATGGGGCAGATACTGTAACGTATCCCAGCAGCCAATGCAACACTTCACCGCGAACCTTCAGTCTCATAATCGCAGTCTTTTGCTGTGATCTAATGAGATGGATGGACTCTTTGCATATAATTTTACTTCCTCATAAGACACTTATAGTGTACATTATTTAGTATTACATTTGTCTGTTTGTATAGTTGGGATTAGTCTCTTTTTTTCTTATTGATAAAGTGTGAATCATAGCCATGGCCGCACAGCTTCAGCTGCAGAATATAGAACATCAAAGACCGTCGGTTTTCAGCAAGACTGCCGCAGAGATTTTTTGTTCATGTCCTAACCCACCTTATTCTCTTATTTATAAGTATCAAATGGACAGGCTGTTCTTGTTCTTGCCTATGGTTCACCCCCCATTGTGCCGTATTTCAAACTAACTGTTTGCAAAAGCCTTTTCGTTCTGCGATTGGAGACTCTGCGACAAGACTGTTCATTGCATTTCACCATCAATTCATTCGCTTTTACTTTTAAAGTTGCAATGTTTTATCGGGGCAGGATTTACAATGCAGAATTTTAACATGGTATTTTTTAAAAAGTATACAATAAATTCTAGTATGCTGTAGATGGGAAGATCTTTTACATAACATCTTGATTTTATTCATCTGCACGTAAGATCACATGCAGTAATGTATTCGTTCTATGTTCTCTGTTTGAATCAGCAGTCCTACCCAGTGCCCAGTCTTGGAGACGAAGACTTCAACATTCCCCCTATCACTCCCCCCACCCTCCCTGAACACATGCTGGCACACTTGCCCGAATCTGAGTCTGGGGCGTACCATCCTCTTTGCCCTCCTGTCTCCCAGAATGGACTGCACCCCTTTCACCTGCAAGGAATGGACCTGGCTGGCATGAACATGTTAGGTCAAGATGGAGGCCTGCTCACTAACTCCCTCTCAGTGGTGAGTACCGATGTGTTCTGGACCCAAAGCCCCAGGGAATTTTTTTCATTGACTGAAACAAAGCTAGTTTGTCTGGGCAGCTTAGGATGAGAAAAGAAATGTTTGTGAAAATGTGAACATTATTACACTTGTAGTGTTTACCAACAATTTGATGACTAATTATCTCAAATGAAGGTGACTATAAATGCAAATAAATGCCAAGGGTCTAAAAAAGTTGTACAAAAATGTTTTACTTTAGCCATAAATACATCATTTCTGAATCAATATTAAACAATGCAAAATGACTCTTTATGTTTATATTTAGTAGAATATAAATATGATATTATCATATTATTGGATGAAGTATAAAGCTTCCTATTATTAGTATTATTCTAGAATTCACCATGAATTTAAATAGAAACTAAAAACCAAAAACAGATTGGGACGTTCCCTCCACATTTTAGGAGTCCGCTGGTATGGAAAGAGTTGTTATTCAACCGAGAATACAGAGTTGGTTTATTTGTGGATGAAAATGTCATTGTGAGATTGACGTCCCGCAGCAGAAAAAAAGAACAGTGCACACGCTCTCCTTTGAGATGATGCTAACGCATCTCATGATAGAATTCCGCGAACCAAAGTCTTTTCAATGCACAAACAATTATTTAATAGACACAAATGAAATATCTCAACAGAGATTATAAATTACTGACGCGACATATAGAATGATTGAGATTGAGACTAATAGGATTTAACGCACAGTAAAAGAATGCCCAATCCTGTTGGATGAAGTTAATTAAATATAATTTAGCATCAAGGCCTTCCTTCTAATGAATTCTTGCTATAGAGCCGTTTACCTAGTTGTAAAGTGCATTTAAAATCAACAAAAAGTCACATTTTAAGCTTGGAAAAAACAAGATATTATGTATGGATTAAATGTTCTTAATTAAACCTATTTCAAAAATGACTTACACTTATAAAATAATGGATAAATTAATTTATGATTTTTGTGTTCTATATTATACAAACAAATTTCTAATCATTATAGGAACACCAAAAATAGTATTATTTTACATAAAACAATTATTACGTAATAATAATATACTTAATTAATATTATTATTTATAATTTTTTGTACATCACCTTATCTTTTATAAATTTACAATCTCCATCCAAATCATTGTCGCTTCTGTAGAAACGAAACCTAAACCTTAAATTTTGGTCAGGTGCAAGTAACCTCATGATGTGATAATGATACATATCTGGGTCTGGTAATGTGTGACTAACTGTGGTTAGAGATGGATGGGAGATGTGTCGCTAATCTGATGTTTGAGTAAAACTGAAACTTCTATTCTTCATCTCTCACCTATTGTTTTCCGCACACTCTTGTGCACGGCCCAAAAACAAAATATTACATTTTATATATTCCGCTTAAATCACGGAATGGTCCTTCTTAGTTTTTCATTTTGTCTTAACCTTTGTTTCCCAGTGAATAGAAAGGCACAAATGATTTATAATTTTACCTAATAATATTAAATGATGATCACTGAAAATATTATTACAGTCCTTATTTTCTTTATTTGTAGAAAGCCCTCTTAAACTTTACCTTACATTAAACACGTTTTTAAAGAATAAAATCCACCCGGGTGGTTAAAAAACACCGAATGACATACACACGGAAAGATATTGAGATTCACAAAGGCATTTGTTCTTTTCACCTTAATGTTCTCAGTGCTTGGAGAACATCCATTTAGAGCGGCTATGAATTATGGTTGCCAGGCAACGGGACAGAGAGCTTGTAGCTGCAGTGGAGAATGAAAGAGCTAGCTGATGGAATTAATTTTCTCTCAGCATTAGCCTGTTGGAGCTGCCTTCTCTGCCGGAACATAGAGTGCATTTATGTGTCTCTTACATTTTGCATTCATTTTATAGGTCTCGAAGCTTGCATTGTTTAGCCAGCGGAGGTAGTCGAGTGAAATGTGCTTCGCTTTAAAAAGTATTATATTAAAAGGAAAATTATCTTGTGAGGTTTCACTGCCCCTCCTCGTCGCATTAAAAAGAATGAAAATAAATGAAACGGAATAGCTAAATGGATCTCCCGAGACGCAGGGAAGGGCTTTTCGGTGCCCAATATAATCTAGCTGCTTTTTAAACATAATAATGGGAAAGATGAGATCTTATCGGGCCGTTCTGATGATCTTTGTGATTCGCGTAAAACGTTACTAATTTATTGGAAATGCTCAGGTCGGTTTGCTTTCCAGAAAGCTGCGTGTGGCTTAAATAAGCACAAGTTGATGTGTGTAAATGTGCAAATCTAAACGCAGCTGACAGTGGAGGAGAGAGAGAGCAGTAAAGAGCAGTCACATCGTCCATCATCACAGCAAAAGCCACTAAATTCTCATCCAGCGGTGGTCTAAATAAAAACAGACACCGTAATGGACGTAAATCTCCATTTATTTTAAATTTGCTGCAAAGTCTGCGGTTTACAGCACTGTGGCACACACATCCCAACTACAAGCACTCGGCACAGTGTGTAAAGTTAAAAAGGAGATGTGTATTTGACTCACAATTAATATGCTTTTTAAATATATACCTATATTTCTTTTACATCCGGTCCTCAACTTCAACAATTGATATTAATATTGGACATTTACTTTATCCTTAAGTATAATAAATATGTGTGAAACCCTCACCACAACAATTTTTATTTTTCCATGGAAAATTCGAGACATTTCCTCCTATTAGACCGCTTACACATAGATCATTTACAGTAAAGTTAAATAGAGACGCAGCTATCACATGCAGTTGTAAAAAATTCAACCAAAGAACAATTAAACCCTGGCATGTACCAATGACAGATGGTGTAATATGGCTTGAAGATTTTATATTCCAAATTACCTCACTTCTCATATGTACTCCTGCGAGTCATAAATATTGGGTGTTTTCCATCATGTAGACTTTGACAAGCTATTATTACCAAAGCGCCAGAGCCATTTGAGAGTGGATTAACTCACGGGGAAAGAAAAGAATAACTAAGATTATGCAAGTATACAGTCATGTTTCACATGCACTTAACGTTTACATTCTTTCATGTGAAAGGTGCCGTGTTTTTTAGTTTAGAAAGACCTACAGTCTTACACAAGGACGTGAAATACATACACCCTTATTCCATGGCCTGAAAGTCCTTATCATTGGCCTGTGGTTTTATTACCACGAGCAAACAATTGGCTCTGATCTAGTCCAGTACTTAAGCTATTTATACCTTTTTAATGGAAACAGAAGGACATGAAAGTGCCCCTGAAGTGACAGCCGGAGTAAAGTAGATATTATTTTCTTTCCTTTAAAATGTCATCGAACTCCATAAAAAAGCAGGCTTGCTCTCTTTCATACATCTCTGTCCAACACTACCGTAAGAAAAGCATGCAAATAGTCTCCTACTGTAACTGGGATTACAATTTGCCCTGTGATTTAAGGGAAATTGATATCAAATGAGTTTGACCTCCCTCGCAGCACGGGTCAATGGAGCTGATGAAAGCCCAGCCAGCCATTTGTTATTTAAAACTTCAAAAGTGCAGAACAGGCAACCTTTAGGGCTTTTGTGTGTGACCTCGTCACGTGACCTCTATTCATCCCGGCAAGTCTTTGTCCTTTGTGTAGTGGAGATTAATGGTGAGCTTAGATGATAAATACCATCACAACCTTACTCTGACAAACACGATTCAGTGTTTTTCAGCACACTGTATATATTTTATATATATTTCTCGTTGGTAAATTCAGATTGGATTTAAGAGTCCAGAGAGTGGGCCCAGTTTGAATATTTCAGGCTTGTGTGTGACACTTGTCTCTGTACGAAGGTTACTGTCGAAAAGCATCTAGGTTTTGTTTTACCAAGAAAAAGAAAGCTGACCTTTATCAGTCTGCGTGGTTTTTAAGTCAAAGTGTTTTCTACAAAAAACTGACCACATTAACTTTTTACACAAAAGGTGAGTATTGTCTGGTTAACTAGTGGAAAAGTCCCCCTTAAAACATACAGATATTAAAAGAGAAATTGAGTGGGTAGATGTGGAATCCTTAAAAAAAACAGAAAGTATTAATGAGCGGTGTGTGAAGACCAACGCATTTCATCGTAAAATGAAACTTCCTTCTGTCCATGAACATTGTCATGGTAAAATCCAAAAATGTTCTTTTAACCGTTTTCCATTGTGAACTGTTTTCAGGTGTTTCATGAGAATGTGACTTTTTATTAGTCGGTTTATGACTACTCAGTTTACCACTAAAGCCGCAGTGATTGAAAATGCCGTTCCAGCGTTATGTCACGTCATTTGTCCGATTGACAACACATCCGCCTTATCCCGCCACAAGTACAAATATATTCTTGTTTTATGGACATCAGCTTTCGGATGCACATTGAATTCTTGTAAAAACTTTTTTTGTCTTCAAGTTAAATATTTAATAAAAAATTATTACATTTAATTAATTATAATAATTTAATATTTTTGATTCAACTTGATTTTATATATGTTTTGTAATTCATTAAATCACTATTATTATAACTGATAAAAATACTATAAAATAAATACCAATTATTAAAAGGTCAAATTATTAAAAAAATGTATACATACAGTTATATATTACTGGATAAATTGTTATACATTTTAAAATATAAATAAAAAAAAATGTACTTTACTGGTACTTTTTTATTTATAGATTTTATAAATTACATTGAAGGATAAAAAATTTACAAACATCTGTTTTTAGTAAAAACAACTTACATTTCTACTATGTTTATTATTTAATATGATAATCTGATAATTATTTCATGAAGTTATTATTTAATGTCAGGGATCTTTTTTAGTATTAACATTCTTCAGTGTTCTCAATTTATATATATATATAGACAGGCAGTTAGATTAAAGCTATTGAAGTGTGTTTAAATTAAGAATTTAGTATCTCTTTTCAGTGTTAGGGTGGGGAAGTAAGAGTCACCTGGCCTTTAGAGAAATGCCCGTGGCCTCTTACCCCAAAGCTCCACCTGTCGGGTGTATTGTACTCATACAATGGTGGGCGTGGGCTACATTTCAGGTCACCTGTTGCTTCAGACAGTATCAGGTGACGAGCTACAAGGCTTGTGTTGGTCGGAAGTGATTTATCCCCCAGAGACAGTAAAGGAAAGCAATATTTTCTACACCCTACTACAACCTCATATTCATAACAAAACAGTGAAATCTAAACCTGTCATAAGGTATGGATGGAGCAAGATGTGGTTATTAAATAATAATGTGTAAACCAACCCCTTTGGGAATCTAAGTATATTTTTGAACAATAAGTGGTTTTGTTTTTTGAAAAAGATAATCATCTCTCCTCCAGATGCAGCAAATGGTGAATTCAGACTCCCGCTATGGTGGCCACCCTCAGGTGGACGCGCTCAGACCCAGAATCCAGGCTGGCATGGTACCCCAAGGTCAGTTGACCACTATCAACCAATCGCAGCTCAATGCCCAGTTGGGGTTGAACGGCAACAACGGCACCCATGGGTCCCCATCTCCACCAGAGAGCAAGTCCGCCACACCCTCTCCCTCAAGCTCCGTGCATGAGGATGATGCAGATGATGCTACCAAGGTGAGAGAAAAAGAGTCACATTCTATGATCCCATTATTATAGAAGCTTATCTTCGCCTCACACTCAGACCTAGTTTTATGCACAGTGGCAAAATACAGTGTATTTAAAGATATGAGTCAGTGCTGACCTTTCAGTACCTTATACATAGATGTGTTAACACAGTAAATCTGCATCAAGTGTGTTCTTGTAGCCCAAATACAGCTCATGTTCTCCCAATTACATTTTCGTTGTTTCGTTCACCCAATTACATTCTGTTTGAGAAAAGCGTGGCCCTTTATGCACACTTCAAAGATGTTTCTTATTTTTTTATGTAGAGAAGGGGGATTGATGTTAAAATGTCAAGAGCTTTTAACAATTACACTAAAATTTGATTCACATATGTTGATAGACAGTATTTCCAATATCAGGAAATGAAAAACTTAGTACAGTTCTGGTTAATTTATTTATAATTTATTTTAAATAATTCATGAACTTGAACGCTTTGTAATCAGATTCTACATATGGGAAGAAAATGTATAAATGTTGCATTGCAAATATAAAATTGAATGAAGGCAATAAAATGTCTTTTTAAAGGCTTTTAACTGTTATACTACAACTTCGAGTCACATACGGGTTTAAACCCTAAAAATGTCAAGAAATTAAAAATGTTCACATCTGGTTAATTTGTTTATAATTCATTTTTAAAATAATTTTTAAAAAACTTGAAGGTCTTGTAATAAAATTAGTTTGAATATTGTATTCTACTTATGCAAATACACAAATGTAGTGATAGTAATAGTAAATAGTTTAAATATATAATTACAAATAAATTTAAATAATACAAATAATAAAATACATTTTCAGTATAAATATATTTAATGGCATTGCATTTGTGAAAATACAAAATATCATATTACAATGATTGTGTCTCACGTAATCATAATTGTGAAATTCTGTAATTGCTATTATGTTGAATGTAAAAATCGTTCAGCAATCATTACCAAATAGCTACATGTAATGCATGAGTTGTATATAAATATAACATACGGATTTCATTGTAAGTTAAAAAAGTAGCTTACGGCATCAAAGACGAAGCTGCTAACTAAATGACTCGATCATAAGAATTTTATCATGGCTTAAATGCGCTGGATTTCTATTGTTTACTACAATGAGCTCTTCGTCTTCCAGATAAACGGGGCAGAGAAAAGAGCAGCCTCAGACATGGCCAAGAAGCCTAAAACCCCCAAGAAGAAGAAGAAGAAAGACCCCAATGAGCCTCAGAAGCCTGTGTCAGCATACGCCCTGTTCTTCAGAGACACACAGGCCGCAATTAAAGGCCAAAATCCCAATGCCACTTTTGGAGAGGTTTCCAAAATAGTGGCCTCAATGTGGGATGGTCTGGGAGAGGAACAGAAACAGGTGACTTTCTCTTTTCAAACCACACAACTCACATGCACATGTAAACAGGTTGATTTATCTGGCCGCGATCTCGCAGCTGACTCATAAAGGTAAAGCGCTGTGTTTTTAGACATACGAATCTATTCAGGTACGGCTTTTGTTTTGTTATCTATGCCATTATCTACAGTGGCACAAAAGTATATTCACATAATGATTTGTTATGACAGCAGATGTGTTGACTGCTTGACGCATGTCGTGGTCAGAACAGTCGCTGGTTTCCCTTGTGCTGTCACACAAGAACATCATGTGTGCTTGTACATGTAGGGGAAGTCTTAACAAAGCCAGGTGTGAAAACAGCACAATTACAAGACCTTGTGCGGTCTGGAAATGATTTCTATCACCGTTTCAAGACTTATTTAACACCAATACGATCCTGTCTGTTATATTCAGTTTTGTTTTCAATCAAAGCAGGATTACACAACTGTAATGTCTTTTGGATTTGTTTTGCACAATTCTTGGGGAATTTTGCATAGCTGGAATCATTTCAAATTTAAAGCGTGCTAAAAATGTTGCCGTGAACTCATCTTTTGTTCATTAAGTTAAACATTCATTTGCTGTCAAATAACAACCGCTTTAAAATTTGCGTTCGCACTAAAGCAGTTCATATCAAAGTGTAATATTGGACCTTAAATATTAGTAGTATAACCTCATAAAGGTTTCTTTTGACATTGGAAGTGAAGTATAAGCATAATGGGACTCTTTATGAGGTTTGAATTGGGTTTTGAGGAATGAAATGAGGCGGCAGCTACAGACAGAAAATGCAAAATAAGTATTTTAGTTTTTTGGTGTTTGATGATTTGTGGTCCTTTTTTCGACGTACAACACTCAGCCAAGTGAGGCGGATGAAAACACTTAAAAGTACTTTGACGCAGGAGAGGATGTTTGCCTGATAAAAGAACATCATGTCTCTCCAACGCTTTTTTTTCTCTCGTTCTTTGACTCTCTTTTTTTGCGCTTCTCTCTTTAGTAGAGGTCTATTGGTTGAGGTAATGACAGCACAGATGTATTGATGGGCAAATAATTACACATATGGCCCTACTGAAAGAGGGAATATGGACAGTCCATAAAGGCAGAAGAACAAGCGCTGGATAAAGTGGGCTGCACTCAAGCGCCATTTCAGTGCTCCAACAACAATTACACATTATGGCTCATAAATGGACCGCCATTAGATAGATTTCTAAGAATAATTGTGCACAGGAACACGGGGAACAGCTCTGACCTCCCTTAATATATTTTTTCTTTGTTTGTTTGCTTTATCGTGGCAGGTGTACAAGAAAAAAACAGAGACCGCAAAGAAGGAGTATCTCAAACAGCTGGCTGCGTACAGAGCAAGCCTCGTGTCTCAGGTAAGTAAATGGCCGTGGGCTACTGACGGCATATGCGCTTTAATAGGCACGTTTAAAGATGCTCAGTGTGGAGGTGTTGGTTTTAAGGCAGATGTTTCTGTAACATTCTCTAGAGCTATAATGACCCCGGAGATGTAAAGGCATCGCAGGCTTCTCAGATGCTTGGACCAAAGCCACCTGTTTTTTCCGGGCCCGGTCAATCTCACCCGGGTCTTTATATGGGTCCCCCATACCACCAGCAGCACCTGCCCCCAATGCAGAGGGGCCCGGCTCGGCCCGGCGGGTCTATGCCAGGAGGGATGAGCATGGGCAGCATGGCGGGCTCCTCCCCCCCACCCCTGCAGATCAGCCCCCCATTACACCAGCACCTCGGCCTCCACCAGCAACAGCAGCAGCTCGGCAGCCACCCAATGCCCCTGCACTCCCCCTCTATGGCCCAGGTAAGAAACAAACCATCTCGTGGAACTATATACAACATGCACACTAATGCACCAATAACAAAGCACAAAAGATGATATTTTGAAGAATGTTGGTAATCAAACTAAAGTGGTTCGTCTTCACTTGTATCGTATGGACACGAAAAAATGTAAGTCATTTAATATTGCCTTTGTTTGGTTGCAGACATTCTACTAAATATTTCACATCACTTTTTTTTACCTCGACTGACTTTCCAGTCTAAACGGATCAAGTCAAATCAACCCAATCCTCATTCTTTTTCATGCAAAATCTGGTTCTCAAACACTTCTCATCGGCTAAATAAAAGGTTGATGACATGTCGACTTTAATAAAGATAGACAATTCCAGTCTCTCCAGTGTTATTAAACCAAGACCAAAAAGAGAGACATTACAGACACAGGCTCGGACCAATTAAAAGATTTCACTCTCCACCTATCTGTTTTCCATAAACCTCTTCAAGAACCCGTCTGGTGTGATACTCTCTAATTTCCATTCTACATTATCGGGGAACAGATAGCCGAGCGTATATGTGTGCGTATATATGAATGTGAGAGTGGAGGAAGTGCTGTTTATGCAGCAGATGCTGCGCCGTTTCATTTTTCATCATTTCCGGCCCCTTCAGCCTATCTCTCACGCTGGCGAATGAGGTCAAGAGAGAAACCATTAATATCTGCCAGCTTGTTTTATGTCCGTGCTGTTGGAAAAAAATCCAGGCGTATCACACAGACAGATTTTCAATTTTCTCTCTGTAATAAACAGATGCATTAGGATTTGGATGTGACTTAAGGTTGCACAAAAAACCTCACATTGAGATTGATGAATACATCAGCGCCGAAGACAAAACGCCTCGCCTATCTGATGGAAACAGTTTTCCAGGCTGTGGCGAAGGAAATGAAATTAGTTCTTCGCTAAAGTGTATAGAAGATGGCTTTTCTTCTCTTTTTTAAAGGAAAATATTTATTTTGGATGTAGACAAATATGCAGAAGAGAAACGGAATAAACCTCAACACGTTCAAAGACACCAAACAACTGTAATTAAAGGGAAAGGGAACTTGTTTGGAACAACCTTCATTGGGTTTATTTAGAGGCTGTTTCCACCACAGCCCTGTGTAAGCAACACATGCAGTTTACTTGATCTAAAGTGCACTCAGTCTCATTATTAGCATCAGTGCTAATTAAACCCTCCTTCCCTTAATAGAGATCTCAAATAGAGCTGGTTAAGGCTTTAAACGCCGGCCTCCGTGGTGAGAAAGTCGTAAAGAGTTGCGTGTCGATCTGTTTCACGTCCTAATAGCCCTGAGTTGTGCTGGAACTTCAGTAGGATTGAGATGAGGATGTAATGAGGTTCTAATGAATAGCACCCTTGTGCCTTGAAGCTCTTTAAGAGATGAGCATCAGCTGGGAGGCAGGACTGGCTGCTGCTGCCGGGGAGGGAGGGAGAGAGACGGGCGGGCGGGCGGGCGGGCGGAGAATCACATTGTCTTGGGGTAAACAGAGATTAGCTTCATAAAGAGAGATGAATCAGGTGGTCAGGAGAACAGGTGACAGGCTTATTCAGAGACAGCAGTTTGATCTTTTACTGAGGGATACCACCCTGAGCTAACGGATACTGTGTGCTGGATGCCAGTTTGCAGTCAAATTTGTTTTACCCAAAATTGTAACCGCGTAGCAGCGCATTAATTTCTTCACAAACTAACACATATTTGCATTTCAACCTGCAAAAAAGCATCTGCATTTCAATATGAAAGGCCTATTGTTGTACATTTCTGTTCCTGTGCCCGCTGGGAATGCTGGGAAACGTTGTGTTTAAAAGAGCAACTACTTGATTGAATTTCATGTGCTTCTTTTATCGGTCCTCGGCAGGAAAATGAACTTTTGCCGTGGATGATCATCGTCATATGGAAAAGAAGCATCTCATTTTCATGCAGATTATAGTGTGAATTTGTCTGAAGTCCAATTTTAGATTACCACAAGGCTCCTTGTATGGCTGTGTCAATCTTTTGGAGGAGAGTACGGATGCTTAAAGTTGGCTTTTCTCCCCGGTGCGGGGAGTTCTTAAGCCTGTTCCACAGATCCGGCCTTTATGGGAGAGTTCTGAAATCCAGAGGGGAGTAATAATCCTTGCTCAATTTTGCATATTTGTGGAGAGCAAACAAAAAACGTGCGGTTCAACTTTTTCGGTGAGCCGAAGCAGGGTGGGGGGAGGTGGGGCGGTGTTGTGGGGGGGCGGGGGACACAAAGGGGCAGATGGAGCCTTTGTGATCGAATGAAGGAGAAGAATTTGAGGAACAATTCATGAATAGGTAGAATCTCTGGAGGGGGAAAAAACGCAGCCACCTGCTGTCTTGCTCTTTCAGGCAGATTCTCTTGTGTACCACTCAGATTAACTTCCCTTTCACATGCAGTCTCTCGTAGGCTACGAACAGAGAAGAAGTCTTCAAATTAGAATATCTGCTTCGTTTATTTTTCGTCTAGCCCCTCACCCCCCGACCAGCCATCGAATGCAGTTCCCCATTAATGCTCAGTTGAGGACGGTCGCGTTACATCGCCATTACGTCCACTTCAGATAGTGTTTTACTGCTTGACGTTAGATCGGATGAGCTGGTTTGAGGTTTGCTGTGGTCTCTAATTGAGCCCGATATATCAATATTTTTATTATATATAATATAGCCAAACTTTTTTCTTCTTTTTGGTGTCCTAACTGATACCCATAAAATCATTTATGTGTCATCATTGACTGCAGGCCTTATAAAACCTTGTGTCACTGTATTTTGTGATTTTTATGTCTACTATAAATTATAATATTTAGGTATTTTACTGGGTTTTTGCAAATATCCAATAAAAAAGAACTCAAAAGTGCTTGTAAACTTTGCCGTCACAGTATTTAAAACACTTCATTACAATACACAAAAATAAATAAATGAATTATCCACCCAGCCGTGGAAAAAACATACCTTCCTTATTGTATTGAAATAAGATTTTGTAGATGTATATTTGTCATTCCATTCCCGTGTCTATCGATTTCAATGAAATCAAACATCAGGAGTGATATAAAGTAATCCAACAGCAACGAGAAGATAAAATTCACAAAAAAATCTAATCTTCTCCAATATACAAATATTACTGTTGTATTGATTTAAAGTCAGTTATTTTCACTTCTCCAGTTTTCTCTATTGAAATAAAAGCAGATAGACACAATATTTTGAAATTGGGAAGAAAAAATGATGCATCGACGTCACCTATGCATAATTGCTTTAACATATCCAAATGGTGTGGTGCAGTTTATAATATTTATTGGGCAATTCCAGCGTTATGGACATGACATTCTGCGTTATTGACTTCACATAAAAATGCTCTTAGAATGTAAGTGTTACCAGTATACTGAACTAATTGTTTATGCTGTACAAAATCCTGGTTTATAGTGTTTAAACATCAGAAAAATAACCGACTATGCAAAAGCTTTCTATTTAAAAAAAAAAAAGGAAATAAACCAGCGTTATGGACATGACCAAAAATGGACACCAATTTTGGAAGAAGACGAACTTCTAAGAATGCAACAAGATAGCTCTTTATAGAACATCAAATAATTTTTATATTTATGAGCAAAATGTAGCGTTATGGATGTGAAATTCCTGAAAAAAGCCTTTACTAAACCATTTAAAATCACTTAAAGTAAAACGAATGCTCTAAAACCTTAAAGAGAGACTTCACATGGGTATTTGAAGCACTGATACATGACGTGTGTGCTACAGGTATAGTAAAGCCAAGGTTAAGGTTGACATTTTCACAGAATTACCCTAACGTGTATGATTGTTTTCTTTCTCAGGGTTTCCCTCTTCAGGCGGATTATCAGAGCATGGTAAATGTCACATCCGCCGGACCCGGTCTGTCCCCTTCAATGGACTACCGCACTGGCTGCAGGAATGGCCCGACCCAGGGCTTGGACTGGACCTCTGACTACTGCGGCAATGGGTGAGTGCTGACCACAACCCCCACGCGCCCCTTACATTTCACTGCTCACATCATTCATGTTTCATCTCAAATTAATCCTTGCGAAGAAAACTTCAATTTAGGGAATTCCGTAAAATCCACACGATGTCTTTATTTGTCAACCATTTTGATATGTCGATATTTCTCTCCACAGAGCTCTGCAGAGGGACAAAGCCCTGTATCTGACCTGATTGACATCTTCACCCACACAATCCTTCACGCTCACAGGACCAAGGCAGTTCCTCATCCCAGTACAGCTATTCAGGTCCTGATTATTCAGGCCTTATTTTAGACTAGACACAATCCACGCATCAGCAAAACCATGTCTGAATGTTTTCTTTCCCACGGCTCACACTGGTGAGTTTGGAATTTGTATCACCTTTAGCTTCTGACATTCAGACATCTTGGATCTTAAAACTAGAATCATCAAAGCATGAACATGTAAATTGTATGCTACGAATTTCTTTAAATGCAATCACCTCGCTCTAATGATAGTGACTTTAATGCCCTTCTATTGTATCGAGTCCTTGTTACATAGCTAATAAGAGGCAGTGTATGAAAATCTCTTAAGACGTGCGGTTAAATGGCGATTGCTTCGTGTTTAAGAAATCATGAAGATCGCCTGGCGGGAAGGTTGTGTCAGTCCACCGGTTTCCAAGCACTTACTGCTGTGTGTCAGGAACTTCAAGCTCTTATTCACGAACAGCAGAACGAAAACCAAAACTTATTTTGTATAGAGGAAAATCGCACTCTGAGAAAAAAATCCACACAAAAAAAAGGTGGATGATATGACTCCTGCATTTCTCCCGACACCTTCTTTCTCACACGTTTTCTCGTTGTATCATTCTTCCTCTCTGTGGCGATCTTTCTAGTCAACTGCCTTAGAAACAGAGTTCTGTTGTACGTATAAAACAGACTGGACGGGGTTGCTTCAGCCCTCCTTCGAACTGTAAATAGAATCTGTGTTACTCCTAGAGTATAAGAATTCAACGTTTTTTTCTAGTGACAACGTGATTTTGAATTGGGCCACACCAGTTCGTTTGTAAGGGATAATCAGCCAAGTGGAGCGATTTCTTGGCATCGGAAGTCCCCGTGTTTAGGCTAAAAGAGAATAAAGAAGTATTTCTTTTCCCAGGTTTAATAAAGTAAAGGTTGAGTTCATCAGCCTGTAAGGTAGCATGAAATGATTCAAGTTCGTTTAAGAAAGTACTAAAGAAAAAGTTTATTTTGTATTACACAAAATACTTCTTTTGTATCACTTCTGGCATATTGGTAAATGTCATCCAAACTATGTGTATGAAACTGTCAGATGCTTATATGGTGTTAATTAGAAGAAACAGTGGCAGATTGGAGAGTTTGCTGTATAACCCCGGCATATGGCTGATCATTACTATTCCTCTACACTGTGTCTATATGAGATCTTTTTATGGTACTTGTTTGCGCCTATTTATGAAGGAAAAAAATAACTGTAGGTGTTTCTGAGTAATTATGTTAGAGTTCCAGGGATGTTTTTCTGTTCATTTGTTTTGACAGAATTGATCCAGGCAACAATGTGAATAATTCTTATTTAGTTTTTATTGTGTTTGAAAATAAATAAAGGCAAACCTGCATTTTTGTGCAGTAAACACCCAAAGTGTGTCAAGTGTGTTCATTACCAGGAATTCGGAGAAAAATGTTTGTGTTGGAAATCGTTGGGAATATTTATACCCTCATAACTCAAAAGAAAGGTCGAGTTTAAGTTTATGTATAATGAATGCACTAATTCTCTTCCTCAATCATGTCTGGTATCTGGGTCACGGTATGGTTGATACAGAGACTTTAATAATAACAATAGACTTTCCAGCCATTAACACAGCACAAATAAACCAAGAAACCAATTTACACATACTTGCACTTAAATAAACATGTTTTATAACAAGTTTCTACAGAATTACAAAATTGCTGCCATGTTAAAAGGTTATCATTTACCTTTTTTTTAATTCAAACCGGTTAAACTTTTTATGCGGAACACACGGATGCTTTGAAAAATAAAACAAATCTCTATTAGCTTGATTTTGTAGACATACAACAAAAATGGATGCCAACCATTTTTGTAACCAACATTCTTCAAAAGCCGAACAATCTTGAAATGACAAGAGAGTGCATAAATAATGAAACAATAATGAATAATGTTTTTATTTTGGGTGAATAGAAAAATGAAAAATGAAATTAAGTACATTTATTTAGAATTCATTTAATATATAAACTGGCTGTAATGACACTTTTATAAATTGGTGCGTACAAAACAGGAAAAATCTGAGAGACGATTATGTACTTTATACAACAAAACTACTGTATCCGGCTTTAAATATTAAAATTTTAGGATTATAACGGTAGTGTAGTTATTTATACTCAGACAGGTTGGATCAAGAATGGCCTATAACCTTGAACTGTACTCAGACAATGTCCAGTTTAAATTAAAATAATAGATGGGTTACCATGATGAAGAACCTTTAAATACTGTCAATATATGGAGAAACAAATAACCATCACAGAAGGGCATTGGCACATCACCATTTTAAGCAATGGAGAGACATTGCCATCTAGAGGTGGAAGATCCATGGGCACAGATAACTGTTGGAATGGTTCATGAAATAGAAGAAAATCACATCTCAGACCTTTTAGGTTGGCCTGGGACAGTCAGTGAAGTATAGTATGGTGTATGAAACCCTTCCTTAGTTCCTATTGCTCAAATGAGTGTGTGCTTTCATCAAGGTCATGGGGTCGATTTCCACGGATCGGACTGTGAGTGATCATTTTATGGAACCTGAATGTGCTGTAAGTTCTTAAAGTTATTCACATTAACAGGGTTTAAAAGTACAGGCCCTTGTAACGGCCACAAACAAAATGTTGAAGAGAAATGTCATGGATCTCAGTGTTTTATTGTAGTGTTTCTCAATCCTTAAACCGGTGTCAGATTAGTGAAAGATAGATGCTGAATATTCCTTCAGGGCTTCCCCATATCCTTTGATTTTATCTCTGGAAAACCACTGCTCAGTGGAGCAGCAGACAATCATGGCCCAGCAACTGCTCTCCACTTTGGGAAACAAACTGCTCACAAAACCTCTCAATGACAAGTCTCTTAAATGCCTCCCATCACCAGAGGTAACATTTTATATTTTAAGCTCGTGGCGAATACATAGAGAACAGTTTTTACTGTAGTAGTACACTACTGTACAAAAGTTTTGGGACTCTTTAGTGAAACTTTTCACTATATTTTTAATCTGACAAAAAACATGAGGTTAATAAACAAAAATTTAGTTTAATAAAAATGTTTTATATGACAAAACTTACATGTTATTCACTTTTGACAAAAAATTTAGAAAGATCAGCCAATATGAGATCAGAATAGACGGGGACTTTAAAATTCATTAAAAAGCATCTCTGGGTGAAACCTTAACAAGCTTCTTGATTAAAAACTAGAAAACATTTCTTCAGGTGAACAGATTGTAACACTTCACCGTAGATTTTATAGAATGTATAAAACTGTGGACTATAATTTTTAAGAATTATTGTTTTTTTTTAATGTGAAAATGGGAACTGATTTGGATTTTACTTTACAAAGTTAAGTTAAATTATATACACTATAAAAATTTACTTTTATAAAATTGTTTCTTGGAAGATAAATCTTCCAAGAAACCCCAGATTATAGTGTGTGTCACTAACTCACTTCTTTTCAAACTACTCACTCTATCAAAAAAAAAAAAAAAAAAAAAAACATTTATATATATACTTTTGTAACTTCTCTCTCTGTGTAACTCGGTAACATTGTTGTAACACTTGTTCACCTATTGTTGTATCGGCTATTTACCGCTTCATTGTCTCCTCAACTTTTGTAAGTCGCTTTGGATAAAAGCGTCTGCTAAATGACTAAATGTAAATGTAAATGTAGATGCCAGCTGGATTTCAGCCAATATGTGTCTTACCTATAAAAATCGGAATAATTTCACCTGCAAAATCCAGTGTTGCAACCCGTCTAGGCAAATCTATATCATTCCAATTAGCCTGATCTACTCTTGAATAGACTCAGGTAAATGGTTCTTGTCCCTACTTGAAATTCATCAAAAAACATAATCTATTTATAAGTATATTTATTAGAAATAAAAGTATAGAACAACAATTATTGGTTTGAATTACTCTCACACAGCATGAATGTAATGAATCAAAATGCACGTGATGAAAAGAGAACTTGATTTGTTGCAGTAAGACACAAATGAAGATGTTGAAGCTCAGTCTCAGAAGACAACGACTGAAGTGTCCTTGAGCAAGACATCTTATCCTCATTTGATCTGCAGTCATTATTGGCCAACGCACAATACATGTTGTACATCACATGGACAAAAGTGTCAGCCAAATGAATGGATGTAAATTTAAATATTTCTTTATTGTTTAATCAAAATAGACATTTTACAAAATCTTTGGCGGATGCATGCCTTCTGTTCAAAATGAACCGAGGAAAATGTAAGGCAGAAACTTCAGACAAGATTCACCATTTTTGGTTATTATTTAAATAAAATAAAATGTTCTAAAGTAAAAGTATTCTTTATAAAATAAAGATTTTAGAAACTAGCCCAATTCAAAGGTCAGAGTTAAAGAGGAACAAAATGTTTGGAGTAGTGGAAATGGTTCTGATTTCTCTGGAGGTTCTTTGAATTTTTTGTTTCACCTGTGATGGGGATTATGTCGATATTATGTATATGGAGATCAATATTTTGGTCTTTTTGTGCACTTCGTATGAAGGCTTTGAAAGTGTTGACCTGCTGGGTTACCAGAAAAATCTCACAGCAAAACCTTCAAATTACTGAATGTGTACCTGTGTGACTTAATAACTACACACTCCACGAGTACATGTCCTCAGTTTTAATTTAATAACACAGCCGTAGCCAGTCATTCATAGAACAGGTCAGCGTGGTGTTCTGAAGGCCAACATCTAAACTCTAGAGGTCTTCAGCTAACCAAAAAACCAAAAACAAAAGATTTATTCCCTTCACTAATTCATCTAGTCACAGACGTCACAAGAGTATTCAACTGTGACAACGCAACCATTTTCTGTGACAACCAGTGTGTACAAAACCAATCTGAACAACTGATGACATCACCATACACATAGAACATCTGGTAAATTATAAACTCTTTCAGTAGGCAAAATGTTTCACCACTAAAGTAGACAGCCAGAAACCACGTTGGAGCTAAGTCCACACTTGTAACACTCGTGCTCAATCAAAGAGATTCTTCACAACAAAAATTGAACACACGGTTAGATATTGGGAAGAATGTCCAATGTCATTCTCCATTTATAATAATTACTCAAATCATAATTAGGACTCAATGGGGGATTGAATTTTTCTTTTTGGGTAAAGTGTACCTTCAATATAAAGTGCATTGCCATTGGTTAAGATGCCCAAAAAATATAACTATAATTTTAAGCAACAAAAAAAACTATTGAAGCATGTGAGCGAGGTAAAATCTGCTTTAAAAATGTAACAAGACTTTTTAAAAACACAACTGCTGTCAGAAGTTTTGTGTCTGAACAACATTAGCTTTTATTTTTTATTTTTAATACAAATGTCTGAAATTTGACCCTCACCTACACCGGTGCACAGACAGCAGGGTCTGCCAGGACAATGGGCTTGCCAGCGTCTCCTTAACACTGCTTGGGTGATGTGCACACTCTGGTTATTAATCCTGTGTAAAATCTGTGTCAGATACAGGGGTTAGAGAGGACGTGTTGTGGGTTTAAATCCCAGGGTCACCAGACAATGACTGAAGTGTTGTTCTCAAAGACATCTTACACCTGTTTTCTTTAGAGATAGATGGCCACTGCACACTTACCTGCAAGTTGCTTTGGATAAAAGAAATTAATTAATGGAAAGTTATTAACAATGAGGTGCTTTTGTTGAGGAATTCATCTCTGAAAAACAAGACATCAGTAATGAATTTTAACTATTTAAATCAGACAGGTACTCAATCCTGATCACTATCAGACTTTCCATCTTCCATTATTTGAATTAAGATTATAAAGAAAGATAAATTATTAGAGTGGTTTGTACCCTAGCTGGTGTTTTAGGTTAACATTCATTATAGAAAAAGTTTTAAATTTGTTTATTTTTTTAATTATATGAAACAGCAGCGGACTGAGATAATAATAAAAATAATAATAATAATAATAATAATAACAATAATAATAATAATGATAATAATAATAATAATAATAATAATAATAATAATAATAATAATAATAATAATAATAATAATAATAATAAACTCCTATCATCTGAAGCATTAATGACCTTTAAGTGGCCATAAGATAATCTCTTTCAAAGACAATATAACACAATGGTTGACATTACTTCACAGTTACACACTTTGTTTAATTTGACTCTCAATTAATATTACAGAGACCAATTTGAATATCCCAAAATACAAAACTTTACAGGGAACACATAATGTGTTATAGTAAACCTCGTGTGCGGATATCATGACTGACATTTGATACTCATTGTCTTGCACAAACAATTCCAACTCTGCAAAAGATAACACTATCTAGCCCATGCAAACAAAGTAATTAAACTATTTACATTGGCAAAACATTATCTGTCTGCTTTCTCTGAAAGCAAGTTCGCTGGAAATCACAAAAATCAACCTCTCTTTTAAACGGGATTACATCTAGAAAACACAAAAGAGTTAGAAGTTTGCTTGATGTTAGGAACTAACCACGCATAAAATACACTTTGATAACAAATCAACCATTGACATAACTGTATAGACAAGAATTGAAGAAAATTGTGACCGGAGGTGCTTTTTGTCTTTCATTGAAGAAAGTCATGCAGTACTATTTGTAATAGGAACACAAGATAGGCTTATTTATATATTGTACCCTATATACATTTACAATTTAAACATGAATTATGAATAAAAAATCAAAAGTAAAATCAATTTCCGAAGAAACCAAAAGCATATAAAAGTAAACCAAATATTAAATAAATCATCCATATGGTATTCTGTGAATTTGAGATGATCTATGCCCACAATCCGCCTACAGTTGTTTAATAATAGTGATAATAAATACAATCAAAAATTGGCACATTAGTGGTATATTTATTTATTTTTGATTCTTATAGCAAGACCCTTTCAGATATTTTCCTCCCCATTTGCCATCCACTTGTTTTCACAGAACGACCTCCTAAAGTATGTGTTGGCAGGTCTGTTACATAATAAGGTCAAGGTCAAAGTGTACAAGCAGTCACTAAAGTGTGCACGGGTTTACTCTTCCACGTTATACCCTGATGACTCCTTTTGGAGTTTACTACGAGTCACTTTAATATTTGTATTCTTGCTTTCTGTGCTTATCAATAGAATATAGCGGTTGCACACGCTGTGACCTTGACACAATCTGTTTGATCAATATGGGTTTGCCATTTTACATCATTGATGACATGATCATTTTTGAGTTGGCTAATGTTAATGGAAGGCAAAAGGTGAACATGTGTGGCTCGCGTGAACCTAAACAGCTCGTATTACTAGACAGACATATAATAGATGGAAATGTGGATGGCTTAAAATGCAGAAAATCTCTTGTTGTAACAGCATTATTAAGTTTCAGTTCATCGGAGCCACTACTGTTCAGTTCCCAAAATTCTTCAAAATATCATGTTTTGTGTCACAATTTGATTTTTAACTGTTAAAAAAATTCTCAAAACATGTTTTGAAAAGAAAGTCACTCTGTTTATTTACATCGCATAAAGACTCATCAGATGAACACTACACGGAGAAAAAAATCAATTTCCATTTTAACAGAACACAGACAATTACTGCAAGGTTTAGAGGTGAAAAACGAACAACTTTAGAAGTACAAAAGTTAATTTAAATGTACAATTAACATGTAAATATTATAGTCTCTTTAGAATTATTTACATGATCTACAGCATGTTTCAATGTCACAAGCAGTAAATGTTACTGAAAATTGTAGTGTGCCTTCTTTGAAACTTAAAGAAACTAAATTTCGCTTTAAATCATCTTGAACAGAAAGAACACACTGCTAAAGCCTATTTACATTTGTCTAGCCAGACAGGACATAAAGTGTACACTATTTACAATTCACAGTCGAGTCAATAAATAAATGATCCTCAATGAGTTTTCAGTCTATAACGAAAGTCAACATCATAGGTAGGCTGCAGAATACCCAGGCCGGCCCGGGACTGGTCCAGTGGCGGCACTTTCACATCAGAATCTGAGAGTTCAACCTCAAAATAAGCCAGAATCAAAGACAAAAACTGCTTGATCTCATGCACAGCGAAGAATCGTCCCGGACACTTGGTGACCCCAGATCCAAAAGGCATGTAAAAGTAACGAAGTTTGCGTCCGTTTCTGTAAAAGCTTGTCTTCTCCTGTCCATTCTCGTCGAGGTATCTGTCATACTTGTATGACTGTTTAAAACAAGATTTTAAGAACATGCATGAATCTTCTGGGAATAATGAAGACGTCAGTTTAAGGAACAAAACACTCACCAATGGATCCTCATAGATTTCAGGGTCAAAGTGAAGCAGCGGGGGATAAAGAGCGATGATATCATCTTTACGAATGTGGTACGAGTCTTTGTTGTCCAGGTGAAGGAGAAAGTCATCTTTGGCTACTCTGATGTTCAGAGATGCACTGGACAGTCTCATAGCCTCTTTTATAATGCTGTCTATTGGTCAAGAAATTGACGAAAGTTACACGATAAGTCTTTGTGCGGTTCAAATATTATCATCACTACAAAAGATTTAGTCTCACCTAGAATGGGCATGTTGTCCAACTGTTCCCTTGTTAGTATAAGTCGAGAATTTCGAGGGTCGACTGTCTGGTCAGATCCTTCAAACATTTTCTTCACCTCCTCGCTTGCTGCCTTCAAGGCTGCAGGGCATCTGAAGACACACAGTTTTGTAGCGTTAAAACAAAAACCATTTTTTTAATTTTATGAAAAGCACAACTCTGTAATAAACTGGATCAGTTTTATGATCTATTCTTATCGCATACTAAAGATAATATTTGTGCCTACCATGCAGGTGTAGTAAAAACTCCTGGTCAAGGACGTCAGTAAAGAAAGAGATACTACCTTAAGTAATCCTTATCTCCACAACCCCAATTAACACATCTCTATTCCCTGCGCTCGATGATTATTCTGAGGTGTGACTACTGTGCAAGATTTTGGATGTGTGTAGTACCTGATCATGTAGAACAAGGTCCAGAATGTGGCAGGTAAAGTGTTGGCCTGAGATGCCCACAGAATGGCCACATGGGTCCTGGCTTTGCTCAGCTCGTTGAATGTAGACAATGTGTCGTTCAATAGCATGCGCAAGGATATGAGGTCGGACACGTTGGCACGCTTGCTGAGGTTCTCGTGGAGCAATGTTTTTGCCAGGTTCTCGCGGGCGCTGTGGGCACTCATGAACACGTGGATGGGGAGTCCGGCAATGAGAGCGGGGAAGATCTTATCGAACTCTTTGAAGTTCTCCAGAGCGTTGAGCACCAGTGCTTTTTGAGCCTGCTGACGTGCAACGCTCTTGTCCCCATCCAGATCTTTGCCAAAAAGGGTCAGGTAGCCTGCTTCAAACATGATCTTGTAGCAAAAGGCAAATATGCCATCGTTCTGCCACTCAGAGGGCTTGGCTTTCAGTATGCCCGGTTGGAGCATCGTGCTCTGCAGGTTTTCCATCATGGTCTCGATAAGAGATGGCAGGGCATCTCCTTGCAGGGTTTTGAGGAAGGTCTGATGCAAGTTTTCCGTGGTGTAGCCGTGGCTGGGGTCCATGCTTTGGTGACCAAATGCCTGCAAGATCACAAACAGTTCAAAAAATGTATTTTCTGAATGTTATTTTGTGCTCATAAAATAAAGTAATATAGCATGCATTTAGTGTATACCCATACCTTCGCTGAGGCGTCAAAGTGAAATTTTTTCCAGTCCAGATGCCTTCCTTGGCGGATGACGGCATGGTAGGAGAAGGGATCGCAAAGAAAATGGACATACTGCCCAGCTATCTTACTTGTAAAAATGTGACCGTATTTCTTCTGTCGACTGCGGAGGAACTCCAAAGGGTTGGCGCCAAACTGGAGGGCACAACCAAGGTAAGGGATCCATCCATTTTCAAGTTGAGGCTCCCCGGGTTGTCTGAAAAATCCAATTCATTGCTCAGAAATGTTGGACCTTATAGCAATATCGTGTCTCTTAAAAGATGAACAGTGTGTGTGTGGATTCTTAAAACACTGAAAAAGATCTGTTGTTGGAATTATTCAATTGTATCATGTACATTTGTTGATCATTAAATAAAGTACTTTAACTCCTTTTTCAAATTTAAAGAGAAATTTTATTTAAAAAGTAATGTTATCATGTAGAACCAATGTACATGAATTACTTAATTCCTACAAACCAATTTTTTTCAATGCTAAACGAAGGCAGATTGTGATTTGGAAGAACATAAGTGAATCCCAGCATCCAGTGATACTTTCTCATCTCAAAGTCCAGGACAACAAGTCCCTAAAATAAGCTTTAATTCACCAATCTCTGAATAGTTACCTTCTGCGTACTCCTGTAATAAGCCAGAGGCAACAACAGAGCCCAACCACAACAGCCCAAATGAGCGCAACGCTAAGAATCATAACTGCCAGAAGGAAAGCACTGCTAGATGTCAGGTAAGGTTGTAATCCTTGAAGATGCACTCGGAGACTCCCAGTGCTATCTGTATTTATATGCTTCAACACAAGCCACAGCCCATGAGGTAACTCAACAAATTAATGATTGCCCCCCTTCCCCTCTTTCATGCCAGATGCCTCTAGGAAATAAGCATGTATAGAAGTGTGTGTGTGTGTGCGTGTGTGTGTGTGTGTGTGTGTGTGTGTGTGTGTGTGTGTGTGTGTGTGTGTGTGTGTGTGTGTGTGTGTGTGCGTGCGTGTGTGTGTCCTTGATCGGAGTTCATGAACACCTCCACCTGAAAGCCAGTAGTCTGTACTTTGATAGGATTGCAGAGTTGGGAAACCGCTTCAAGGACGTTCATTCGATGATTTTTGACTCTATAGGTGGTCTATTAAACAAAATGTATTAATGATATGACAAAACTGACTTTAAAGTGACAACTATTGATCTTTTGGTTGCAACATAAACTCTCTCAGTGACTCGGTCAATTTAACATCAGTGTTATAGCATATTAAACACAATGGCGGTACATTTTCAGATATACATCTATGTATTAATATATCGGGCATGTGTCCGTTATTTTTATCTGGTCAATAAGTTTACAATTCAGAATGATTTGAAGCTCCAGTTGAGGATGAAGCAAAATCTGAAAGCTGTAGAAATTGGCAGAGTATTTGTTTGACAAGGCAAAAGGTTCAAACTGTTGTAACCTCAACTTTAAAAAGTCATTTCTGAATAATGGGACTGCCGCCAAGTCCAAGAAAGAAAGAAGGAAAGAAAGAAAGAAATGTTATATTTTATTAATTTGCAACTGGACCCATTACTAAACAGCTTCAGGTATCATTCTGTCGACCTTATCAAGTACAACATTTTAATCTCTATAACTGACGTCTAGCACTTAAATGAGCGGACTTTATTGATAAAGACTAGATGAAGGACGTGTTCATTGGCTTTAATAATTAACACCATGATGGCCAGGCATTTGACCTTGAAACCAAAGATAAACTACTTAATCTGCTGTGGTTGAACAGATCTATTCTGTATCCTGAGGAGACTTTTCACAGCGTTTTTCTGTTGAAAACTCAAATGTAGCATCACATGAGCATAACAATAAATGAGCACTCGTAAAACTTTACAACTGCTGTAACCTTCCCCAGTTATTCAGAAAGCAAATTAACCTGAAAACAGATTTTTACAGCATTTATTTACACTTATGTTATTCCAAATGAGAAGATTTAAAACCAAAATGTTTGCTTAGGTCTTGATGTATTCCATTTGGTAACAATGGGAATGTGTGTACTTCCATTATCTGCAATCAGACATTTTCACATTTGTACCGAACATCAATTCAAAATAATTATGAATTAAATATACAATATATACAAACGTGTGCAATTCATAAAACTCCCTTGAGAGTAAAATTGTATTCTTTTATTCCTGGTATTCTAAAAACTTGTCAATTGTAAAAATTCCAGGTGATGGCAAGGGAAGGTTGAAAAAAGAAAGATAATTCTATGAAATATCTGTTGAAAGAAAAAGATCAGATTGCTGGTTAAATATCAATTGACTGTTTTAAGTCCTTTATCTATACCATATGTGCATACAATAACCATTCTATACAGAATGCTGTATGTTACCCATATGCACTATGCACTATGGCCTTTACAGAACCATAAAAAGAAAACAGACACCAGGAGATCAAGGCAAACACTAGAACTACAGTATAACCTTGAAGCTGTGATGACAAAGTAGAGATAAATGGGAAAATATTTACTGTAACCTATAAACAAAACAGACCAGGAAATGTTGTTAGACCCCATCAAGTAAAACAGAATAAAGAATTACAGAACAGCCCAAATGTTCTCAAGATGAAAGTTCTAGAGAATTGTCATACTAACTGGTTCAAGCACATCAAACAAACCCTCCGAAAAAACCCTTAATATTTGCATTTTGTGGTTCAAGGACAAGGGCAAAATCCCAGCTATAGATCAAGGTTGTTTTCAAAAGATTTATTTCATTTCTTCTAATGTATGGCTAATGAAGTTTGACCCTTACAAGACAACTCTATCATGGAATAGACTGTATCATTATATCACGTTTAGGGTCATTCAAGATTAAAGTCAACATCAAAGCTTCAGTGAGCGAGTCCAATATTGGGTGTTGAATTCCCACAGAATCCTCAGAATTGTGTGTTTGTGGACCCGTGCCCAGCATGTATGTTAGGTGGTCTTTGTAAACTTTTAAATACGCACAGTCACTTTTATTTGTGTAGCTTGAAGTAATAGTTCACCCATAAATGAAAGCCCTGTCATCATTGACTCTCCCAAAAGAAGATATTTGGAAGAAAGCCTCTCTTGTATGTGGGGACGCTGGTCGCCACCCTTACATTAATATTGGCTTTCTTCCTTTGTTGCAAAGATACCATAAAAGACATTTGCAAATTTAAAAATAAAACAAGTTTTAGTCAAACTAAATGGTAATCTCAAGCTCACTTTAAATGTATCCTGAAAAAAGATATTTGAACCAATGCTTGTAACCAGAAAGCTGATGGACCCCATTGACAACCAAAGTAAAACGAATCCCATAATGGTCAAATGAACCTAGAACTTTTTGAGTTGAAACAACTCGTAGTCTCTTTTGGTTTGAAAATTCAAATGAACCCAGTTAATGAATTCAACAAACTGTGATTAATGTAACAAATTATTGTTGTAAGCAGGCAATATTGTTATGTCAAATAAGCACACACAGATACAAAAGACATTCTTTCTGAAGAAAAGCTGTGATGACTGATTACTGTACATTTGTAATATAATGCGGTTTAGAAAAGGCCTTACTGTATAGCTCAATCCAAGATGTTTGACTTGTGCCATAATGTAATAACATGGGTACATTAAAGGAACCATGGAATGTTGATACAAGTGTGGACAAGTGTGGTCTATATGTGGACAGTGCTGCAGATGTGTAATGTAAGAGATCCTGTCTCTGCTCATTGGCATCTCTCAGTATCGCCATATCTTCCTATCACAACACTGTACTGCAGCAGAAAAATCCTTAAATCAAACACTGAGCTAAGACTATGAGGTAATGTTAAAAACAGACACGCTTATTATTAAGCAAATGATCTGCTTCACACATCGTTAAAGAGAATATGAATGAGATATGTTCTATAGTTTTAAGTCATGTGTATTTGCTGTCCTCTATAGGCACAGTCCTTCAAAATAAATCAAAATGTTTGTGTTATTTTAGTTTTTCATCTGAATTAATATCAAGCATAGTATGTATATATCAATTTGAAAAATGAAAGAGTATGAAATAATAAAAAGGGATTTGCCTTTCATTCTCAACAGTGCAGGAAGCAGAAAGGCCCACAAGAGGGAAGTCTTTACCTGCTGGGAGCTCTTTTAATACAATCTGAATAATTGACCTCATTGTGGATTATAAGTAAATATGATGTATAATAAATACATAGGTGGACTTTTAAAGGGATAAAATATTCAGTAATTATTCAGTCACCTCCTCTTATTTTAAAACCCATGACTTTCTTGTGTGGAAAATTTATATTTGGACATTTTAGACAAATAAACTGTTGGATTTGTAATCACATATTTTGATCAAATAAAAAGACAGCTATATGACCCTAATAAAACATTTTAAAAGCATTCAATTATTTTTTTTGAGGGGGGGACATATGAAGAGAAATAAATTTAAATCCAAATTTGGGGTCTAATTTCTTAATGTACACCTAATATTTTTTTGATGATGTAAATATTTTAGTAAATCTGATTTACTTATTGTTGACATATTTATTGAATTAAAAAATTTAAAACATAAAATTTTAGTTACCATAAATCACCATACATTTTTTTTAAGTGTGTACTTTAGTTTTTTACAAAACCCATGATTTTCTTTAAGAAACATTGACAGAATTTAATTTGAGATGAACTGTCGCTTTAATGTTACTGTTACCTTCAAATTTCAGAACAATTTATAGAATCCATACAGGATCTATATTCTCTTTCTTGCCAAGAGTTTGTAGGAGCACTGAGATCTGAAATGAAAACTTTTTAGGTCAATTATAGTCCTGCGTGACTAACCACCCGTCCTCACTGCTGTACCCTAAAACCTTCTATACCCTATTCCTCATACAAAGCAAGCATGTGTTCTTCAGAATATACTATAAATATATAATAAAAAAACATTATTTTTCTATTACTATACTGCTGGGTATTCAGATGCACCGCACAGAAAACATGTCTTATTTCCCATTATATGTAACTAAATATAATATATATGTTCATGAATATAGTTCTCATTAAAACAAAATACATAAAGTCACTATTTTATACTATATCTTAATCATAGCAATATATGAAGTTATTATCTCTTAATAAACATCCAATCGTTTACATATTGAATATGATTTTATAGTAATAATGGGCTAGACTGTTAAAATATTTAAACATACAACTGACAGTTTGTTTGATAATAAGAATCTTTTGAGAAGTCATTTAAGACAAAAGAGGATTCTTAGAAGAGCAGATGCCGGTTGGCAGAGGGTTGTTCCATGTGAATTTCAATTTCAGGAGCATTCATTCCACACGGAGCTTTCTCGCTCTTCTCATAGAGCACAAGTGAATGCGGATTGTGACAAAAGTTGTGCCAGACTATTGGAATGTTAATGATGGGTGCCTCATGCTTTCCAATGACATTTCTTTCTCACAAACATTGAACTGTACAAACGCGTGACAAGGTATAACCTGTGAAAGCTGGCTTAGGTCAAAGAGACCCTAATAACTGAGAAGTCAAATTATGACATAACGGTCAACATGAAAACGCGTTTCAACTACTGGAGAAAAGTTTTAGGACAATTAGTTATGCATAAATATTTTAGAGTCATAATAAACTTATGACGATGAAAGAAAACAAAGGGAATGGTGTAAATTATTGAATGATTTTCCTTACATTCTTAACATTTTCTCAAGCAGCTTCTAAAGGTCTCGACCTATAATTGTTTTTAAAGAATTATAAAAGAGTCCCAGGTCTATTCTGTGCGCTTATTGGTTGTCCTTTGTTCAATATTTATACAAAGTAATACATTTTATTAAATAAAAATGGTTTTGAAATGAATTTGACACACACGTTTGCTAAATGATATCTCTTTGGTAATTGACTACTAATAACGCTAGGCCTGGTTGATGACAGGGCCTAAAAAATAAGATCTCTTGATGATGTCAGAGATATGATATATAACTTTAAAGACAAAGCTTAAAAACTTTTTTCCTAATAGGGCACAGGAACTTTTATTTCAATAGGAATTATTTTGTATCTTTAAAGCGTTTTCAGTACAACACAGATTAGTGTGTATTTATAGCTCGGTATAATGATCTGTGTGATAAGCAGTTTGCAGCTGGCACTCATTTTTATTAAGCTGATATTGAAAAAACATTCCAATGTCTTATAATAAATTGTGTTCTAGCATTCCTGCCATTATCTGTGAGTTTTGGCCTTGCTGTTTCCTTGATGTCTGGGATAAAGCATGGAGATAACATTTTTTTAGGCTTTGCTAATAAAACCAAAATTGGAATAACATGAGTGCCGTTGATGAGAACATTATAATTCTGTATACAAATAAGGATGTAATGCTTAATGAAAAGCTGGAAACGCTCAACAGTGAGGGCTGTATTCCACCAAAAAAACGGAACTGATTCTATTTTTATTTCAACAAAGTAAAGGAAAGTTATAAACTTTAAGTTGAATCTGGATGGTTGAACTCAGGAGATAGTATGATATTTTTTTAATTCATTTTCTTTTTTTACAATATATAAAAACTTTAGGAACACTTGACTGAAATGTTGTTATTGATTTGAAGAAAAAACAAAGACATTTTAAAAAAAGTGTATTGACTTGCAAAGGTTTTATAGCCCTACAATAGAAGTAAATGGGTGTGTGGTTAACAGTATGTGCCTACCAACATTCTTCAAAATTACTTATTTGTGCTTTAGAAAAGAAAGTCATACTGTACCCGTTTAAAAGGACAGGCTGTTCGGATAGTGTTTAGAAAGCGCTCAGTTCTCGTCCTTGATTTTGATGAGAAACTGAATAATAAAAGGAGAAAACGTTTTCCAATTTTGCATCTTAAAGATGGCCAAATATAAAATTGCTTGGATTTGTGTATTTAGGCCTCAGTACTAAAACTAAATTATTAATTCATAATGCATAGCTAGAATAAGATGATGCATGCATTTTCGTAAGTAGTTTTATGCAGTTTAAAGTTTAAAACCACAAACTTTACAGATGATCACGCAAATGTAATTTTCTTTTAATGCTAGGTTATTCATGTTATATAACCATTTAAAGTTGCCTGGTGGTCTATTGATTATATGTACTGATTAATCTGATTATATGTGTGTGCATATTGCACACGGTCTTATGTTGAAGTCTGTACTATATGTTATATGTTATATGTTATATGTGATATGTGATATGTGATATGTTATATGTGATATGTGATATGTGATATGTGATATGTTATATGTGATATGTGATATGTGATATGTTATATGTGATATGTGATATGTTATATGTGATATGTTATATGTGATATGTGATATGTGATATGTTATATGTTATATGTTATATGTTATATGTGATATGTGATATGTGATATGTGATATGTTATATGTGATATGTGATATGTGATATGTGATATGTGATATGTTATATGTGATATGTGATATGTGATATGTTATATGTGATATGTTATATGTGATATGTTATATGTTATATGTGATATGTGATATGTGATATGTTATATGTTATATGTTATATGTGATATGTGATATATTATATGTTATATGTTATATGTTAACTGTACTGCGATTGTTTTTGGAGCAAGGTCCCAAGAATTTCACTCACCAGGGCACATGTGCTGTGCTGATGTGACAATAAAAGTGAATTGAATTGAAATTGAAGGCTTACATAAACACAAAGTACAGGGTGAACAATGATGACAGCCCAACAACCATGTCAAAGCATCCTCTCGGCGAATAGATGAGAGACGAGAGAGAAGCGATACGGCATCCATCATTTCCTCCTTTGTCAGGCATACTTGATGGAAATAAATTAAGGTTTTCATGACTTGGCAGTAATGTCATTAGTGTAACTTCAGGAAACCAAACAGAAAATTTCATTTACCTCTCAAATCAAGACGTTTTGCCTGGAGTGCCATTTTGTTTCAGTCCAGGTCCCGACAGAGAAGGCCTTGTGCAGTCACAGCTCGACAATCTCGTTCTCTCCTCCCATCAACAGATAAATTCCCATTAGTCATCTGTTGAGAAATTCTCTTTATGCCATGTAAGCTTAAGGGAGGATACGCTAATCCTGCATTAAATGCTTTCTCTCGGGAGAAGACGAGAAGAGGATTGCTTTCTGCAAATGTTGTTTAACAGGCGGATGAATTTTATCATTTTCATTGAACACTGAAACAACATTCAATTTCAGAACACCAACCAAGGGCAGCCATTCTGTGCCATTAATAACACACATGCTCATTCTGCCTTGATATTTGTATGGGGAAAACATCAAGAATGAGCAATAGTAATTGTGATTATTGTCTTTGAGATGGCATCAAGTTAATAGTGTCTTTACGCCATGGAATAAAGTGGGTGAAACATAAGGTTTCACATAAGTGTTCACGCTTTGGCTCTCTCCTGAGCGTGTTTATAGGAGTGAGTTAGGTGCTCCAGGGAGGATTGAGGCCTCATGTGCAGCAGTCTGGAGTTTCGAAACATTTGTGATGAATTAGATCATTTCCTCTTGCCCTGAGAGAGCAGGCAACAAAACCAACTCCAATAAAGAAACCTAGCCTTCTGCAGGCTTTTGAAAATATGATTTATTTAAAACAATTATTAAAAATATTGGGAAGTACTTGAAGGCATTTGTTAACATTAGTAACTGCATTAACTAACATGAACTAATAATAAACAGTAACATTGTCAATATCAATGTGTGTGTTAATTCATGGGGCATTAGTTGATGTTAAATACAATGAATAGATTCTGAAATGAACATGAACTAGGGTTATTAAATGCTTAGTTATGTACAATAGATTGTTAGTTCATGTTACCTAACTGTTAACAAATAGATTCTAATTGTAAAATGTTACCTGTATCACTAGTAATAAAATTAAACAATCTAAATGTTACTAGACACTGGCCAGACCGATCAACAAACTTACCAAAAGTTATCTTAAGGACAGACAGGGGACACATCTTGTGTGTTTGAAAAATGTAAATTACATAGTGTACATGTGAAAATAATTGTTTTTTCTGAGGTCAGCTATTCCTTTACCAAACATCACATACTTCAAGTAAATAAATAATAGAATTAATCCAAAACTCATCACAGAAAACACAAAAACTTGTGAGGTCAATGGCAAAAGTGGGCAAAATCAGCCATTTATTGAAATGAAAAGAACAAAACGTGAACAAATCTTGTGATGAACTTTTTTAAGTAACAGCTGGAACTGCAATATACCGAACATATATGTCATCGCAACAACAGTTTCGTACAGATTTGATCATGGACAAAGTCTCACACAGCCTCACATGGTGATAAACAGACCAAGAGCTATGAGCACAGCAGACCTGTGTCATCATCACACAACACTCTGGAAAAATTATATACACATTCCTACAGCATTTACACCTTTTCCAGCAATAGTACCACAAAAATGATCAACCAGCATACAGGAACCTTATGGACGACAGACAGTGAAAACAAACCACATAAAGCTGAATAGCGTTGTGACATTGAGAAGTGGCGGAGTTCTCGAGAATAGACTGAAACATGCGTCTGCTGAGCCTATTCACAGAGGTTAATATACGGACAGCTCACATTCATCAGAAGAACAAGTACAAAAAATAAAGTAGTGAGCAAAAAAGAGAGGCAAAAGAATTCTAAACACACCGCAGCTCTGCATTCATACTGATATGGCTTCCCGGCTCAGTGTGCCCAAATAAAATAAGAAACACTGAAAAAGGCGCTGACATCATAACGTCAGCTTGACAGACAGAGGCAGAAAGAACAGAAGAAAAAGAAGCATGGTGGTTTTCTGCAGATCGATGGTGGCAACTCAGACATCTTTAAAGAGTCTCCATACATGAGCTGCATTACCTGGAGGTTGAATGTCTAAGGAGTCATGCAGATTCAGACAAGGAACACTGAATGCAAACTGTGACTAAAAAAGAACAATCAACTCAAAAGGCCTTGCCATTTGATCCTTCAAGATTTCATAGACAGTGCATGATAGCAAAAATAAGCAGGTACCCAAGTCCGATTGGGAAGGGGAGGGCTTGCTCCCTCTTTTAGACATGAGAAACTTTCTGAGACTCCCGTGCCTGCTTGATGCTGTAAAGCCACTTTATAACCCGGGCATTCCGCTCCACTGCGGAAATGCCGTAGGGAACACGCTCACCAGCGTCGTCCTCTTCATCGGACAGGTCGTCGTTGCTGTGACGTGACTGCTCACAGTCTGAGCTAATCATGCTGGCACTACGGAAGTTGAGCGAAACGATGTCGGAGTTCGCACGTGCGAAGCTCTCCACTCCCACACTCTCCAGCTCCTCGGGATCCAGCCCGCAATAGTTGAAGAAGCGTTCAACATCCGCACCGGCCCGAGCATAACGGTCGCTCAGGTCAGACTTGGATCGGTGCAGAGAGGGTCTTCGGACCACAGAACTGCCCAGCTCCAGCTCTGTGGTGGAACTGGGCAATGTCTCTCTTTCAGGTGAGCGGGGGGCATTGTCACAAGCGGCCAACGCTTTGGCGCTGGGCTTGGGTGGCAGTGGTGGCGCAGAAGAGCTGCTACTGCGAGCAGCTCTGAGCGGTTTGCCATTGCACATGCGCCGAATGTCTGAAGAGCTGTGAGAGGCATGCAGCGGCATTCTGCCACCTTCCACCTCATATGATCTCTCCTCCAACAACCGGCGACTCAGGTTCAAGTTGTCTCCCTGAGGACTATGTCTGCCTTGCGTGGTCGATGGCACCTTGAGTGACTCAGTAAAAGAGCGACATCCAGGTTCCGTCAACTCGGACGAGCGGTGTGGCGCCCAGGTCCGTGCACCGACTTTGTGCGACGTCCCCTTGGCAGGCCCCTCGGATGAGGAGGAGCTATTTAAGATGTTCTTTAAGATCTCCAGGTTGAGGTTCTCCCGTTTGGTGGTTGTAGCGCAAGTGTCTGACTTGGCGTTGTTGTTGGAGGCCTTCAGGCCAGATCCCACGCTTCCGCTTCTCTTCGCTGCAACCGGACAGACGGGGGGCTTGGCCAGGACTTGCGGCTTGATGGGTTCTTGCTTAGCGTTGATGACCTCCTGGCTCTTCACGTACTTGGCCTTGTCAGCCTCTAGCCGTTCCACCGCGCTCAGCCGTTTGGGGTTAGGCTCAGTGTGGCGGCGGAAGTAGTCAGGGCCCTTGTTAAGGATGCGGAGCGGGACGGCGGAGGCAAAGGCCCCACCCGGGCCGGCGGGCTTGCTATCTGCCTGCAGCGTCTCGGTGGGCATCTCTGCTGGTCTCTCGGCGGCCGCCGTGGTGGATTCCGCAGTGGACTCTCGTCAAGGGGCAGCCTGGATGCACACACATCAAGCCAGATGACTGGACTATAAATCCTGTCTCCACTGGCTGTCAGCAGTGAGGCCTCATACTCACAGCTCATTAATTAGTCCTGCTTCCTCCACGCAGCTTGAGCCCGCACGGTACGGCAGGTTAAGAGAGCGCTCGCGTCCAGTCAGTGTCAGTGCACCCAGTCCGGCTCTGCCAGCTGGGAGGATTGTGGGGAAAAGCCTTGTCGCTGCTTCTTTGTTCCTGGCCAAGGCTGAGGATCTGAAACACACAAGGACCAACCCTGTTAAGGGAGCAGGTGACATCACATTCCTAGCAACAACAGGAAGAGATGGGAGTAAAGCATGCTGTTGGCTGATGATGTAAGCATTAGAAAACATCTAATGAAAGCACATGCACGCTTCATTATTTGTGCCACTAATAAAATATTAGGTTTTGTGTAGGTTATTGCATTTGGGATTTAGGTAGAATTTATCCAAATATCTTTAACTTAATGCTATGTAATGTTCTCAGCGTTTTAACTATACTGTATAAATATCCTATAAAACAAAACACAATGTGCTCCATACTGAATAAGATTTGCAGAGCGACAAGGGGAAAATGATTCAACATGCAGTGAAGTGATGATTCAGCAAAGGGAGAGAGATTTGCTCTGTGCATCTCAACACAAAAATATATGTAGGATCAACCCTCGTGAAAAAAACACAATATGGTGTAAAAGTTTACTAGTAAGTAAAAGTAATTACTGAGACTAGTGGACAACCGTGTTCATGTAGCCGAAAAAAACCTGAAAATTGCTATGAAAGCAGTTTATGGCACAACAGACAATCTTTCCTATCAATCTCAAGTCTGCCGAGATGAATGACGTAATTATATCAAATAAACATCAGCACTGCTCCTAAAGAGACAAAGCACTTTTATTTTCAGTGTAGTGCATAATGCAATTCATTTATGAAGTAGGGAATGTCATTATTTTAAAAAAAAGTTGGCCAAGAATATGGTAAAGTTTTAATTAGAAATCTGAAAAAACTGTATCATAAAAAACACGGTTATCACAGACAGTCCTTCATCATTTTGGAATATATGCATCTTTAACACAAGCCCCTTTAGGATTAAAATGTCATTCTGTATAAACTTTATAAAATTTCATTACCCTGTTCACATTAGAAAGAAGGGACCCAGTGGGCCCAAAAGCTCTCTTTTATTACGATACCAGTCACTTAAAACATCCCCAAGGCCACTTGTAGGCTGAATGGAGGCTTTGCAGATGATTTTTTGTAAATGTCAGTGGGGGAAACAGAATATAGAATAATAGGGCCAGCAAAAATGCAAGCTAAACTGTATCAGCAACATCTGATAATAATGGTTTAATGTTATTAATGTTTATGTGGTGTTTGCAAATGAATCATTATAAACCACAGTAACATACATTTTTTCAAAGGCAGTTAGAAAAATGTGGCCTAAAACTGCCCGTGAACGACATCATAAACCTACAAGCTATCACACTCATTTGACCCCTTGGATCAGCAGTTCCAGCTAGTTCACCATTAACTCAAAATAACAGAAAAACAGAAAAATATTACATTTTGATAACCAAAAACTAGTTTTATAGGATACTTTGTCTTTAAACTGTTGACATGATAAGCTCAACGATATTACCGATAACATTTGAATTAAAAAATGTAATAATGCCTTTACTGATGACGGTTAAGTATATGGGAAAGAGGCCTTTCTCATGAAACAAAATTACAGAACACGGAGTCTAACCCGGATCACACAGAGAGCAATAACTGTAACGACTCCCAACATTCCCCCACAAGGAAAAAGCGGCCTTTAATCCTCTATGTTGAGTGCTCTAGCCCTCCCCCAAATCACCGAGTAAACCCAGCTGTGGGACTCCAGCCAGCAGCGTCTCACATCATCTCATCCCCCTCCAAAGCCTATCTATATTAGCAGAGCCAAAGACAATTCCCAATGGCCCGCTCGACGCACCCGCTCACCCTTATCGGCCTGTAAGGAAAACACTTTACCTCATTGCACCATTCCTGTGAGCTGGCCTGCTGAATTACACTGCCGTCGATGCAAAGAAGTTTAACATCGGTGTACAAGGAGACCTCTGTGAGTTCTCAGGCCGTCATCAGACACAAACATGTCTCTTATTTCTACCCTCCAACTTTAGGGTCAGTAAAATGTATGTTTTAAAATCATGATCAGCTTAACTAATACAGAGTGACAATTGACACAAAAGTGTTTTTCATAATAGTTTATCTGTTTATTTATGCTAGTGTAGCTAAATAATATATTTCACCTTTATTATTCATCTTTTGAATAAAACTTTAACCTTATGTGGTGCATCAATGTTGGCCTTTAAGAATGACTACACACGTTAAATAATCTTGGTAACATGTGACAATAAGGAGCTGTTTACAATTGCCCAATAAATGAGCTGAAATTAACTAAGGATGAATAATACTAATGCAGCATTACTTGATGTTAGTTTCAGCTTTACTAACGCATTACTAAAAGTTCAAGTTATCCCTGTTAAATTGTGTTAATGCACCATGAACTGACACAAGTCTCTGAATTGTCATGAAATAACACTAATAAAAATTAACGAAAGCTAAATTGTACATTGTTAGTTTTTGCATTTGCTAATATATTTACCAATAGCACAGAAAGCTTTATTTTTGGGAGACATATGCAACAATTGATTAAAATAATGCACTTAATCCTGCATTTAATACTAATTTCTTGCTAGAAATGCATTCAAATTTTTTATTAAAGGTGAAAAATAAACTTTAATTTACGCTCCAATCAACAGGTCCTGCTACTTGCCACCGATTCATTTTTTTGAGCTCGATTCTGCTCGACCAATCACCTTCCTTATACGTTGTTCTTATTGTTCTGGAAACAACAGGTCTTACGACTTGCTTGTCATTGGTCAGCAGTCAAAAATGGCCTTGAAGTAGTGTGTTTTCTTGAGTAAAGGTGAACTTTTTGTGTTTTTGAAAAGCCGACTGTGGAGAAGAATAAAAACACTCAGGACTTTTTACTCCATAGGATTATAATGAAAAACATACGCTGACAGCTTTAAAAAAGACATCAAATGTGAACAAAGGATGACATTCGACATGATTTTTCTCACACTACAGCTAGCTGTCTGTAAAGCAGATTTGTGCATTTCTCATGTTTGGAATGAGCTCTCAGCAGTGCTGTACTGTCTGTTTGACCACAAACCTCTGGCAATAAAAATCACAGAAATATGTCACATCAGCTGAGAAATGTGCCAGTGTTGCTTTCAAACATCTATGCTGTTAAAGAGGCCAGAAGCCAACCTCTTCTCTTTCATCTCCACATGCATAACCCTCATGTGAGCGAATCTTATATATAAACTTCAACATTAACCAAACCCCACTGCTTTAAGGCCATAGGACTACTTTGAAGTAACAACAGGACAATGCTTTCAGATGCGCATTAAAAGGTGCAGATTCAATTCAAAGTCTGTTGCATTTATCAGCAATCTCTTTGAGATGAGACTAAGCACCAGTGTCCCACTGGGTGGATCGTGTTACAACATCGTGTATAAAACAAAGAGAAGATTGGATTTTCGCTAAAATCCTTTTATCGTATTTGCCTAAAGGCCTGTCTTCTTGTAACATTCCTATGGTGAGGAAAATAACACATCCTGCTTCTTAGCTTGATATGGATTCTTATTTCGACTGCTTTGGATCAGCTATTTAAAATCATATATTTTTTTAAAATGTAGAATGGCAATTATTGAAAGCCGTTTCACACTCAATTCCACTAGCTTCTTCTAACATAGCTGAAACAGCACCCATACATTATTTAATTTTTTCTTAAATGGTAAATAAAAAATAACTTAAAGAATACATCCACGGGATACAGTCGACACACACGCCTAAATCCTGAATATGACTGAGCAGAATTATTGAGAGAGTCAGCCTGTTGACTGCTATAGAAACAATAGATTTTGGTCTGATTTAATCCAGTAGTAGCGGGACAGAAGCGAGACATTCGAGCTAGTTGGGTGCTGTGTGCGGCAAGCTGGCCTTGTGACTCATCGAGCCAGCAGATAAGCACCGTCTCCTCAGGAGAGATCATCTCATAGGCTCTTTCCTCCCGTCGATCGTCCAGGCTTAGGGCCTCCAGCATAGCAGGTGTGTGTGTGTGTGTGTGTGTGTGTGTGTGTGTGTGTGTGTGTGTGTGTGTGTGTGTGTGTGTGTGTGTGTGTGTGTGTGTGTGTGTGTGTGTGTGTGTGTTTGTGTGTGTGTGTGTGTGTGAGACTGTTCCTGAGCACTATCACAGAAATAAACACCAGCCTCTTTTAGGCCTGAAACTGAACGGATGGATATATGTAGGACAGATGAGACAGGAAGAGACCATTCAACTGCCTTCATGAGTAATAGTATCTTTGTGTATCTAGGATTTAAGTTGCTTAGCTGTTGTGTGATACAGCTTTCATTGTCATTGTGTTAACCAAGCAATAATACAGGTAAACAAAGTAAAGGCCAAGAAAAATAACCATTAACCTAAAAAAACAGGATTGCTTTTTTGTCACAAGTTAATCATCCCAAACTGATGGGTCAAAGCAGAGAGTAAATAGTCATTCAAATGTAACAAACCAAATAATCAGGCACAGCTAAATTAATGTGTTAGCCGTCATAAAAAATACAATTCTGAAAAGTTTGGAAGTTGACAATTTCCTCGCTTAAAACTAATGTTTGAACATCAAAATAACATAGCTTAACATCTCTTTCCAGACATAAAATAGCTTTAATTTTGCTTTAATAAGTATACGCAGATCCGAAATTATGCAAATTAAACCCCGCTTCTAGTCAATCACTCCCGTTAGTTCAAGACGCTGCAGAATCTGAAATCAACACCGCAGTGGAACAGTCCAAATCTATACACCGTCCATAAATATCTATGGCTTGAAAGGCTCACCCACAGGGTCAAATACGTTGATGTGAGCGAATAATATAGACATTAACGACACTGAAAAATGCTTTTGTTGGAATAATTCAAATAAACTATTGACATCAGTTCCATATCAATTACTAGATTTTTTAATGTGACTTTATTTCAGATTTCTACACATAATGAGACATTATGTTACAAAACATAAATAAATCCTGCGGAATCGGTGTCCATGATTTTTCAGTTTAAGGCAGCTTCGAAATGCATTTATTATCCTTGAAATACTCAGCAATGGATCAAAACATTTGCACATGATTGTTCTTAAAAAAAATCTAAAAAAACGACTCCACATTAAAACATAAAAAATCTATTCACTTATAGTCATGTTTCGGCCGATATGTTTGGGTGACATTTATTAGCCTCCAAGAGCGGAAATCTCCAGGAAAAAATCTGGGTCATGAAGCAAAACCAAAAAAAAAACCCGACTAGACAAGCTCAAACATTTGTGTGTATTTGCCTGTATAATCTTCCAGCTTCTTTCAAAAAATTAATTGTCTCTGAAGTTGGAAGAAACGTGAGATGTGTAAGAGACACAAATCTGTCTCAGACACCACGTCTAGTGTCGAGTTTTTCCAAACTTTCATCAACTGACTTCTCATATGCCAAATTTCCAGAAAGAAACAATTTTGTCTTCCACTTTTCATTTTATTTGTGTCATTGGGCTGAAATGTTTGAAGGTTTTGAAGTATATTTGTGATCTCAGTGCTTCTGCTGTAAATCAAGATCCTGTGAGCTACGGGACTTTAAGATCTGTGATGGAACTAAATGAGTGAAAATAAACCCTAAGGTAAAAATTATTTAAAAAAAAAACACGGTTACAATACAAAATCAAAACAAGCCAAAAGTCTCTTTTATTGTATTTTTTAAGCAAAAAGCAGGGTTCTTAAAGGACTTACAATGAACCTTATAAAAGTGCAACATTGGCCATTCTGAAGAAACAACTTTTAAATATTTAGAAATAAAACTAGAATATGTCTTAACCCAAAACCCTACGCTTACCTGTACTTAAACTCATCTGTCCCAGACGGAGACGAACTAATCCAGTTACTCAGGGAGCTACAAGAGGACAGCAGTGACCGAGTATGATCTCAATTGCGGGTAATGCTGTGTATTGGTTCTCACTACATCACTTTGCTGTCTCAGCATATGTGTTAACATGACTCATCATGACACCTACACTTAAACTCTAATGCTGGAGATAAGAACTTCAATTACAGTTCTCAGATGATTTTTCCCAGTAGCTGGAGAGATCGCAGTCTCAGCAGACAGACCTTTGACTAAACGGCATATGGTCTGGTCCACATTGCAGCTTCAACTGGCAAGGCACAGTCTACTCAGAAAAGACCGTATGGCAGACAAGAGAAGTGATAGACTACAATTTCATCTGCATTTATGTGTTGTTCACCGATGAGTTTATCTGAAATATGCTATAACAGAATAATAAAATCCCATGGAAAAATCCATCAGAAAAATTATTCCGGCTTACTGGCCTAGTACCTCCCAATCATGACTTTACATCCAAGTACATTGATACCAAACAAGATTGCTGTACGGGAGGTTTTCTAAATATATCTAGAGTCTGCTGTGCTACTGTACTGTTTATCTGAAGCCGTTACTGTAAAATAAAGGAAACAGTGAAGATCTAGACAAGCTTCAATATAATTCCTTATTCTGTATCCTTACAGCCTGTGAGTTTATTTCCGACTTTAAAGTGTGAAGCATCTCAATGGAATGAAACTTTGCAGGGAACATTCTGCCAGTCTGCCCTGCCAAAACGAAATGTAGACAATGAAATATTGTTCAAAATATTGTTTGATTGTATTTTAATGGCTTATTAGCAAGGCTGGAAAACCAGATCTGCCGGGGGTTGTACAGGGTTGGTACTGATCAAAGAGATTATTCTGGCTCGTACAGCCCATAAGCTTGAGGGGAAATGACATGGTAAAGACTTATTTTGCTGTAAAAGCTGGTCCCTTAGGTAACTAATGTTCTTCAAACCGCTGCACAGGGAGGTTTCATCTGCTAAAACACAGAAAAATAACACGACCAGGAACTGCAAATGCAGTCGAAATATTAAGCACGGCTTACTCCACATGCAGCTAGGTTGAGAAACGGATTTTAATATTTGTTGTTTGTGCACAACAAGGCCTTTTATGGGTCTGTATACGAGCAATTCCATCGTTGTGGATGAGACTTTTTGAAATCACACTATCCCAGGGTTTCTATCTATAAACAAAGAAAATAAACGTGACCAAAAAGGACAAAAATTACTTTTTGGGAGATGACAAACTTTGTAGAATATTAGAAAAATGAAATTACAAATTGACAAGGGATACCTCTTAAGAGAACATAAAATACGAACTATATTTTAGTACTACTATAATAGTTACTGTTTATGCATACATTTTTATACATAAAGTGCTAAAAACCTTCCTTTCCTTGTAGATTGAAATTTTCACGACATTACCCATACACCCTATACTTCTTAAAGAACACACAATTACGATTGATTACAATTAAGAACTGATTACAATTTGTTCTAAAAAGTACAAAATCAAATAAAAAGCTTCATCAAATAAAAAGCTGGGCCATCTGACACAATATTTATTTACATATTCCAGGAACTGCTCTAATAAATGCACCTGAAAAATTCAGCAAATGCTTAAGAACAAGGACCCAACCTGTGAGAAGCTCAGGGTTTAACTGGCTCGGAGTGGCTGTCGGAATCGCCCTTTTCATCCAGCGTCTGCAGCTTTTCAGTGGGGGTAACACCTGCACAAGACACAACAGCACATAAGACACTGCCATTACAAGCTAAATCAAATCACACACACGCACGCACGCACGCACGCACGCACGCAAACACACACACACACTTTAATGTGCTTCTTAGTATTTCTTAGGCACTTTAGGGAGATTCGAGTTTATGGAAATCATAATGATCACTAGAATAGTTTTTGGTTTTGTTTACTTACATTTTTACATAATAAATAATAATATATGTATTTTATGCTTCAATATTTGAAGAATGCTGGTAACCAAACTATGCCAAAGGCACAAAACAAGTGCAAGTCAATTGGTTTGGCTTTTTTTCGGTTACCAATTCCTCAAAATATCATTTGTGTTCTGTGAAAGTAAGTCACTTGGGCGATTCCATGGAAATGTCAACCTTACCATTACCAAAGGGGTTTAGTATAGTAATAGCACAGATGTCATCATTGGTTCAAATACCCCTGTCAGGTCTCTCTTTAAATTATTAGTGCATTAATTTTCATAGTAATGTAAGGTCTAATTTCAGGATTGTCACATTCATAACGCAAACATTTTTCTCATCAACGGATACTGGAATACTAAAATAAAGTAGTTATTATACGTTCTATAAAGAGCTATCCCATGGGTCAATTGTTGATATTTTTAAATTCTGGTTTTAATTCACATAAATGTTAAGAAGTTTGTTGTCTCCCAAAATAGGTGTACATCTTGTTCACATCTATATCGCAGGTATCTACCTTTTTTAAAATAGAAAACTTAAATAAATTCATATTTCTCTGATGTTTAAACACTATCAACAAGAGTTTTGTATAATATAATCAGTTGTTTCAGTTAACCGTCCATAACGCCAAATGTCACGTCCATAGCGGTGGAATTGCCTATTTTGGATTCAAGTAAATTATGGCAGTATTTTTTTTCAGCTTGCTAAATTTATTTGCTGCGTATATTCTCCTAAATTTCAACTTCAATTTTATTGATGTCATTTTTTGAAGAACCATTCCAATGAACATCCGTGGCATTTTCCTTTATTAAAGAATAAGGATTCACAAGGCGTCCAGATAAACAGACTGAATGATGATTGTTTGTGCGTTGAGCTCACAGTATTCATTGGTTTCACTGCTAATGAATCATCATGACACTTCAGAAAACCAGCAGATGCTGGAGCTTCACACACTAACAGGGTTACAGGTTTTTGTGAGGGAGTTCCTCCATACATGGACATGTGGGGAATGAGAAACCTTCAGGAATTCTGCTGAAAACCAGACGCAAAGAAATCCAGCATCTCTCGCATTAGATCAAGAACAGAACTTTCACCTCTGCAAGAGTTTTTACAAGTACACAACCTGACTGTGAAACTCGGAACTTGATGCTAAATTTATGCTGTTTTTAACACAATTTTATTTTTGTTGTATGTGTAACAAAGTCCCAAGGAGATCAACTTGGATATAAAAGCAACCCAGACACAGGGAATGTCTTGTCGGTGATGTGGATATTTTGTATTCCGTTCAGAGAAGCGTTCCACACAGAGTGTGTAGCCGACTTCCAGAGCTTCATTTATCTGAGAGCAAACACCAAAGGATGTTTTATCATTCCTAACGGGTCCTGGGTCATGAATCACATACAACAGCAGGCCCGTCAGTTTCCAAATCTAAACAGTGTTAGGATCGTAACTTGCGATACTTTTACTATATAAACATAGACAAAGAAGAAAGAGAAGAAAATATCAGTAAACTGAAAGAAATGAGAAACAGTCCTGGAAATGTAAATCTGTAGATACCAATAAAATATAAAACAATAGCCATCATAAGACAGCTAAACCCAAGATCCCCATTTTGCTGCTATGTTGAGCTTTATGTCACGTTCATGAAGTGTTTTATTCTTTTACACAAACAAACATAACAACAAATGCTATAACATCTGCATTAAAAGAATAGTTCGGGCAAAAATGAACAATCATATTCCCCATTAAAGCATGCCCAGTATATCCATACACATTTTCACCGTTCCTCCTCCATACATATTCACATGACGTTAGCTTGGTCTTAGGTTGTTTTTGCCTGGAGCGTTGCTTTTTTAGGATGCCATTTCCATTTAAATATAGTTAAAAACATGACCCTTGCTTTCTGTGTTCCACTGAGCTTCTTTACTGTTAAAACCTGTTCCCTTTCTGTCCGTCTCTCGACGTTGTGTCGAAGACATCAGTATGGGGTTCACTCTTGAGAACCAATCGACGCTGACTTGAATTTAGAAGGCCGATGAAATTTGGCGTATGAAATTTGCATGCCGTGCCCTGGCATGGCGCACCGCTGCTCCCAAGGTTGCGGCGGACTCGTCCCAGACGGGGACACCCATGACGTCTGTCTCATGTGTCTGGGTCAACAGCACGCTGAGGCAGGGTTCATGGGACCAACCTGATCGCACTGCAAGCAGATGTCGATGAAGACGTTGCGATCACGGGTGGGCCTCTTTCTTTGGAGAGCAAGCCATCACTTTGTCACCTCCCTTAGGTTCGCTGGCTGCAGCTACAGCACAGTCAGCAACCTCGGTGAGCGGCGTTGGTGATTACAAGGGTCCTATGGACGTCACCCCGTCAGCATCCGGCTCACAGAACGTCAGTACCTCTCGCTTTCTTCAGAGATGAGGGCTAGTTGTCGGTCGCAGCATCGGAGGGCGACCTGCTAGCCTCGGAACCGGATGACATCCTGTAGCTTCCGCCTACAGCGTCCTGGGATGGCAGCCATGCTTTCCCGGGCCGCTGCAGGCATTGGGCTTCGTTGTACGGCCCCGCTGTCACTCCAGCGCTCGCGGTTGGATGAATGGTTTCTGGGGTCAGAGCAGGGTATAAAGCCACGCTCGGCCCTGGTGAAATGCTTCCCGGAGGTGCATGAGGAGCTCACGAAGCCATGGAACATGTCGTTCTCAAGCTGCTCGCCAAACACTCTCCCAAGTTTCCGGGGATCCTCTATACCTCGGTACGAGGGGGGATTCTTCGGGCAGAGGTGGCGACTTTTTTGGCAAGGAAGTGATCTAGCCGTTCCCATAGCCGGGATGTTTTCGGGCTTCTACAGCCCGTACTTTTGCCACACTCTGGACGTGGGTTCTTGGACGCCCTATCTGCATAGATGGACATTCAGAATACGGACACAGAAGCACATCCTCGAGTCCGTCAGACACGAGGATTGGTTCGTGGCACCCGACCTGGGGAACAACATACTAGTACGCAATCCTCCTGTGAAACAGACCATTCCCAGGTTTTGTTGTCCTGGGCTGCGTATACTAGTACAATGTCCTGCCATTCGGTCTGTCCCTGTCTCCCGGGTCTTTATGAAAGAAAGAGACAAAGAACATTATATTGCTTTTTCACAATAGAAAGTTAAGGCATCCTTGTTTAAATGCCTCTCTTCCTTTTGTTTCTCCACCCTGCAGTATCTGCTATGATTGTAAAAAAAATCAAGAAGGACCATGTATCAAAGTGAAAAGATATAAGGAACCATCTTAGCTTCTCTTGGGACATCAGACAGAAATTCCTACAGGTA
>CM065662.1:2138749-2224205 GCA_033220385.1 Triplophysa yarkandensis | reverse complement strand
TCTGGTCTCTCTCTCTCTCTCTCTCTCTCTCTCTGGTCTCTCTCTCTCTCTCTCTCTCTCTCTCTCTCTCTCTCTCTGGTCTCTCTCTCTCTCTCTCTCTCTCTCTCTCTCTCTCTCTCTCTCTCTCTCTCTCTCTCTCTCACCTGTGTAGAGTTGTAGATCTTCACTCTCTCACTCCTGACTAGAATATCACAGAAGAGAAATCATTTCTTCATCACTTTCACTTTGACATCATGTCATTTTCATCATATTTAAAGTTTACTTCATGTTCATCTCTCTCTCTCTCTCTCTCTCTCTCTCTCTCTCTCTGATCTCTCTCTCTGGTCTCTCTCTCTCTCTCTCTCTCTCTCTCTCTCTCTCTCTCTCTCTCTCTCACACTCTCTCACCTGTGTAGAGTTGTAGATCTTCACTCTCTCACTCCTGACTAGAATATCACAGAAGAGAAATCATTTCTTCATCACTTTTCACTTTGACATCATGTCATTTTCATCATATTTAAAGTTTACTTCCTGTTCATCTCCGCTCTGATCTCAAACAGATTCTTAATAGTTTCACTTTCACTTGAGGAGTCACGAGACACAGTGACGTCATTTAAAGTCACAGTACACATTTACACTAGTTGTCACAACTTTAAAAGTAAAAGTGTGTTTTATTTGTGTAATTCATTTAATTAAAAACAGAAACGATGCAAATATTTCCAAAGAAAAGCTAAAAGATAATATGAGCTGATGTTCTCTGATAGGATTCAAACAAGAATCAAACACAAAATCATAAGAATTGATAACAACACACACACACACGCACACACACACACACACGCACGCACGCACGCACGCACGCACGCACGCACGCACGCACGCACGCACACACACACACACACACACACACACACACACACAGAGACACGCACACACACACACACACACACACACACACACACACACACACACACACACACACACAGAGACACGCACACACACACACACACACACACACACACACACACACACACACACACACACACACACACACACACACACACACACACACACACACACACACACACACACACACACACACACACACACACACACAGAGACACACACACACACACACACACACACACACACACACACACACACACACTGGTTTATTATCTATAAATGTTTTGTGTTTAATTCCAAGGGATCATAACAGTTTGGCTAGGGCAAGCATGTGCCGATCAGCTCCAAAATACACGGCAGCTACATCAACCGCCAAGGCGGGTACCCCTCGAGCCGAATGTCACAACTTGCCCCACGCCTCCTCCTCGGGAGTCAGCAGGTGATAGATCCCTGTGTGCCGTATTTCTCCCAGGCTACCTGAATCAGACAGCTGACACGCTCTCTCGTCAGATGCCGCCTCACGGAGAATGGCGACTCCATCCTGTGACGATCCGGCTGATATTAGAACAGTTCCGCCAGGCACAGGTCGTCCTGTTTGCCTCGCCAGACAACTCCCATTGCCTGCTTTGATACTCCTTGACTGAGCATCCCCTCGGCACGGATGCCCTAGCGCACTGCTGGCCCCGGGACAAGTGGAAGTACGACTTCCCCCCAGGTCAGGACGAGGAGCACCAAGTCCTGTTAATTGCGCCATACTGGCCCAACCATGCTTGGTTTGCGGAGCTATTACCTCTAGCCGTAGCAACCCCCTGGCCTATTCCCCTGCGGAAGGACATTCTGACTCAGCGGAAGGGAAGGGTGTGGCACCCACGACCAGACCTCTGGGATATCCATGTCTGGTCCCTGGACGGACAAGGAGATCCTGAACGAGTTACCTCTGGCGGTGACGGATACAATCGTTTAGGCATGAGCACCAGCCACGAGGCATTTGTACGCCGTGAAGTGGCGCATCTTCTCATCCTGGTGCTCCTCACGCGGTGTGTGCGATCAGTGCAGTGCTGTCCTTTTTCCTGGAGAAACTAGAGCAACCTGTCACCATATACACTCAGGGTTTATGTATAGCTATAGCTTCAGGAGCTCTGAGCAGCTTTTTTGTTTTTGTTTGTTTTCTGGTGTTGAGGTCAGCAAAGAAGGAGGGCTGTCTCCAAACAGAGATTGGCGCACTGGATCGTGGATGCCATTTCCATGGCTAACCGATGCCAGAACCTGCTCTGCCCACTCGCAGTGAGGGCTTACTCTACCAGGGGTGCAGCCTCCTCGTGGGCAGTGGCGCAGGGCGCCTCCCTAGAAGACATCTGCACAGCTGCAGGTTGGGCTACGCAAGGTTTTACAAGGTTTTACAACCTCAGGGGTGGCCCAGTATGATGTATTTCCTTCAACAGGATTCTCCTACTAAGGTGAATTTGTTATCTACTCCCGCGTGGTACTCCCCACACGGGTATCCTACAGTAGGATGTGGCCTCCGTAATGCACTCCCTCCTTGAACGGGGCCGCATTTCCCAGTGCAGTTCACGACGGGCGGCTATCTCGCTGCAGAGATAGGAAGGCCGTCGCCCGGTGGTAAGTAACCTCTCACCTTTTTCTCAAAAAGCTCTGGGATGTCTTACCATTTCCCCACTGTAAGGTTATGCTTTCGCGTAGAAGCGCGTACCTATGACCCGCTCGGGCCTGTCAAGGTCGCTCCACTAGAGATCGTGACATGGCACAGCGCCATGGCGTGTTACATAGGATCCCACACAACGTCGAGAGACAGACAGAAAGGGAAAGTCTAGGTTCCTAGTGTAAACCCGGTTCCCTTATGGGTCCTTTTGTGCCACCCTGCTGTGCCGCTTGCTGCAGCGTTAGTGAGTCCTCCTTACGTTCCTCAGCACAAAAGGTGATGAATGAGCACGCCGTCTCCCCTTTTTTACCCAGCATGCAAAACCCCATTCTGTCGTCTTCTACACAACGTCTCGTTCCTTCCATCAGGGAACCCGGGTTACACTAGTAGCCTAGATGTTTCCCATATGAGAACTTTAGTAACACTAAACATTTCAGATGCTAATACTGAGAATATTAGTTAATATAAACATGAACTAAGAGTTTTGCTCATTATTAGTTTAAGTTAGTAACAAATGTTAAGAAATACAAACCGATAGTAAAGAATAAAGAGAATCAGAACTGTATGAAGGGTGAAACACTGGAGAGATGTTGGATATGAAATGTTTTTCTATTTTGTTCTGTATAAAGTGAATTATAAACACATTATTATGAAGAAGATGGGGTCATGACCTCTGGACTCTTCTTGGTACAGTGAGTGGCTTTCAGCCAAAGGCCTTGTGTCCACTGGAGCACTGGAGAGCGGCTGTTTGTCTGAGCCGGCTGTGGGCAGTCTCTTTTGTTCCTTGGAATTTGAAATGGGAATGTCAGTTGTGTGGGAGATGTCTGGATTCTCCTGGAGGCCAGACCGAGCAGTGTATCTGTTCTTTAGGGGGATGGGAGCTGGGAAATGAAACATACGGTGTGTTTGTATGCAGATGTTTATATTAGAAAACATTCCAATGCAAAAGTTAAACTATGGTAAACTTAGAGAAAATACCTAATGTTATTCTTCTAGATGTTCATTGTTAGTGCATTGCATCATGACATCAGGATAAATGATATTTCTTAAGATATACTCTGTTTTCATGTGTTGTCAGTATTTTGATTTTGAAACGGGATGCCAGCACCACTGGGATGCGCTCGGATGAACAAACTTAAAACTGTCTGCCAAGTGGAACAGGATAAAGCTCTGGTCAGGAAACACACATCCCTCCAGACATCTCCTTCATCTGCTCTCTCACTATCCAGGATATGTTCACAGGATCTTTCATCTCTCAAGTGACTTTTAACATTCAGCACTATGTGGTTTTTATTTGGTCTGATGTTGATAAAGCTCTGGTTTAAACCGGATCACATAAACTTCTGTTTCTTATGCATCAATGTGTAAAACATTTATATACAACACACAATACTGTGTTCAAAATGACAAAAGCATCTTCAAACATTTTCAAAACACATTTGATTCGTGTAGTTTGTTGAAAGATTGAATTGAATCTTTAAATGTACATCAAGTGTAATTCTGCACATCTTACACTCATGTTTGACTTTAGTCGTACTAATTAACAAGTTAACTAATTAACTAGTTAACAAATTGGCTTATTCTTACTGTTAAGGCACTTGGTTAATCTAACTAGAGGTAAACATGTGCTATGTATGTTTTTCCACAACACTATAAATACATTTAAATAGTTTCAGAAAACTAATTTTTTATACCTTGACAGATACCTTTTAGTTAATATTCAATTGATCCTTTTTAAATTGTCTATTCGCTCAGTGTTAACATGTTAAACATGTTAAATAAGACAACAATATTGTAGATTATACATTTAAAGATGATAACAAATCTTTTTTTAGTTAATGTCTTAGAAAAACCAAACAAACAAAGGATAACATGAAATATGTAACATCAGGGACTCTTGTTATAAATGAATTTAAATGAAATTAATGTAAAGGTCTAGTCTGCCATTGCCCCAAGATGTTTATCTCACTGTCTCATGCAGCTCATCATAAGTGTTATCAGAGTTATTTTGAAAGATTGGACACAAAACAAACACTTTTGAAGCATTGCCATGTTGGTTCCCTTTCTGTCGGTCTCTCGACGTTGTGTTGAAGACAACAGTATGAGGTTCGCTCTTGAGAACCAAATGAAATTTGGCAAATGAAATTTGCATGCCGTGCCCCACCGGCATGCCCCGGACATACGGGTATAAAAGGGGAGACGGCGTGCTCATTCTTCACCTTTTGTTCTTCGGAACCTGGCAGATGACTTCGAGTCTGATGCAAATCGACTTCTGGCGTCTCTTTCCTGCTGGTGTCACGACGCGTTTGCAGCGGTTGTCCATCTTCAGCGGCTCCCCTGGGCGTTTCAGCAGAAGACAGAGAGTGTCTTCTCTTTTCAAAAAGAGCAATTTCTAGCAGAGTGTTGCCTCATGACACACAGCTTCTCTCTAGGTTGTGGCGAACTCGTCCTAGACGGCACCCATGACGCCTGCCTCACGTTTTTGGGTCTCCAGCATGCTGAGACGGCGTTCATGGGCCTGACATGCCCGCACTGTGAGCAGATGTCGATGAAGACGTTGCGGTCACGGGTGGCTTCTTTGCTCGGAAAGCGAGCCACAACTTTGTCAGCTCCCTTTGGCTCGCTTGCTGCGGCTACGGCACGGTCAACAGCCTCGGTGAGCGGCGTCGGTGATTACGAGGGCTCTATGGATGTCACCCCATCAGCCCTGTTGGCAAGAGGCGGCACGCTGTCTCTCGCTTCCTTCAGGGATGAGGATGAGTTATCTGTCACAGCATCGGAGGGTGACCTGCTAACCTCGGGTCCAGAGGACATCCTAGAGCTTCCGCCTCCAGTGGGTAAGTCTCAGGATGATCTGGATCCTGAGATGGCGGCCATGCTTTCCCGGGCCACCGCAAGCATTTGGCTTCAGTGTACGGCGGCGCCATTACCCCAGCGTTCACGGTTGGATGCGTGGTATCTGGGGTCCGAACAGGGTGTAAAGCCACACTCGGCCCCGGTGCCATTCTTCCCCGAAGTGCACGAAGTTTGGTGATATGATGAAGAACTTCTCTCAGAAGTTCTCGGCCTTAGAGAAGCAGACGGGGGCTACTAGACATATCCTCCCTCGCCGCAGCCAGGCTGTATCTTCCCTTCGGGTGGCGACCCGGAGACCGGCGAACCGGAGGAGAGCGAGTCCTCCTATTCACCAACCACCCCGCAGGAAGCGTGGGAAGCGGTCCCAACGGAAGGGAACCAGAAGAGGAAACACCACCATGCCCGGGCCCTGCCCAACGACTGCAAGAATGGTCCATGCCCGGCAGATCGGGGCGGTGACTAGACAGAACGATCCGTCTCGGCTATGCCATCCAGTTCCCAAAACACCCTCCCAAGTTTCGGGAAATCCTTTACACCTTGTACCGCCTCTCACCGACGGGGTAGACGAAATTGCTGAGGTAAAGACGTTCTGCAAGCCGGAGACCAACGGGTGACGTCCATAGGACCCTCGTAATCACCGACGCTGCTCGATGAGGTTGCTGACTGTGCCATAGCCGCAAGTGGTGGCTTGCTCTTCAAAGAAAGAAGCCACATGTTATTGTAACTTACCCTTGAATTTATCTACATCAATACCAGACACGGGAAACAGGGTGTCCACATCTGGGACGAGTCTGCCGCAACCCAGGGAGCAGCGGTATGCCATGAAGGGGCAACACGCTGCTTAGAAATGAGCTCTTTCAGTGATATATAGATGCTCTCTGGCTTCTGCTGAAACGCACAGGGTAGTCGCTGAAGAGGGACAATCCTCTGCAAACACGTCGTGACACCAGCAGGAATATGATGGCCAGCAGTCGATTCTTTGTTTCCGACTTATCAAAATCCACAGGTTCCAAAGAACAAAAGGTGATGAATGAGCACGCCATCTCCCTTTTTATACCCGTATGTCTAGGGTGGGGCACGGCATGCAAATTTGATTCACCAAATTCCATTAGCCTTTTAAAATCCACTCAGAGTCGATTGGTTCTCAAGAGTGAACCTCTTCGACACAATGTCAAGAGAGACCGACAAAAAGGGAACACGTTGGCAGAAGGTCGATTTTTTGCATTAGCGATTCTTCAAAAATAAAAATTTATTTCAATGATAACAATAATACATTTTTTCTGGCTTAAGACATGAAGTCACTAACCCGTAGTAAAATAAGTTTATTGTACTGTGTGATATTATTTTACTTAGCTTAAACTTAAAATAGGAAATGAGACTTTGATCAACTAGAAAATGAGCCGATACTAGGATAGTGAAACTGGTTTAAATACTCAATAAAATGTACTTTTACATGTACTAAACCTTTGCTTTTGTATGCTTAAAGTGAACATACTTGCATACTTCATAAAAATGAATGTGAAGTACACTACATTTTCTTAAGGGTTGGTCTACACGACCTGACCTGAAGCTTACATTATATTATGTGATTTGGGTATCAGAGAAAGAAAGGCAGGGCAAGAGAAAGGTTTGCTGGTTGTGAAGGAGAAAGAAAGAAATAAAACAAAAGTGTCTTTGAAAAGAATTATTTTCCCTGCAGCAAACTTTGCCAACCACAAAATGATCTTCGGTCGAAAGGCTGTATAGGACTGCTGGAAGAAACCTGAAAGATTTGAAATAAAACGCTCACATTGAAGTCCTGTACGCACAGACTTACATAACATCTTGAGACTTTTCTGAACACCTTCATATGGTTCATGAGCATTGGCATCACCTGTAGTCATATCATGTTTTCAGTGTCACCCAATCACAAGAGCAAAGCAACATTCTGACCCGCCACAGTAAATATATTTTTGTGTTTAAATATTATCACGTTCTTCTTGTTCACGTTAATGAGTGATGTCTTCTTAATGTTTATCATCTTTTCTATGATAAAGTGAGAAGCTGTAATGACCTTCAGCTTTACGAAGGACCGCGGACTTTCATTACAGAACTTCATTAAAACTCATGACAGACTTTTAACATCGCTCACTCATGGCCTCTTCATCTCGTCATACTTCTTATGAAAAATATGAACATCTGTCTCTCTCATTTGTTGGGTTTGTACTTTTTTCTGGTTATAATATGTGTCTGTTCCACAGCTGAAGGAGCATCAGCTGGAATGGTGTGTTTTCTTCTATCCGCATCATATAAAAGGCGTTGGTGTGTTACACCAGAGCACATTTATTCATCTTTATCCAGTGATGTTCAGACTGTTGGATAAAGAGATGCTGACTCAATCATGAATCCTGTATCATAAAGTAATGTTGTATGTAAGGAAATCCCAGTTTCAAATGTTTCTTACATCATCTATTTTCTAAAGCTTTGATGTGTTGAACCCTGTAATTCAAAACCTCAATGTTAGACTGGGGATGAGTGAAGAATAATTATTTCCAATCCCTTTGAGTCTGTCATCTTTGAAGGAAACATTTGTAACATGACCATATTATTATATAGTGTAAAGTTTAGAAAGTAAAAAGAGAACTCATTCATCATTTCCTCATACTATTCCACATGAACAAAACTATTCTGACAATGATAACCAAACAACACTGAACCTGAGAGGCCTGAGAGATTCATTCTGTCTTTCTCATCATATTGTGATTATTATGTATTCTGTAATACATATTAAAGAGTTTTACAGTAATTCTTGATACTGATTCATAAACTCTTTCTGGTTGTCTGATGGAGGTTTTGTATGTGTGCTGGAGCTCAACTGTACCAGGCACTGCCTTTCAGAGACTCATGAGGGAGGATATACAGACCGGTGTCTAGATATTAGACTTTCCTGCTATTTATTCAACATGTTTTCATGTAAGCAGTACTCTGTAATGTCTATATTATTTCTTTTCCATCTTTTTCGAGCATGACTCTACTGTTGAGCATCAACTGCGGTCAAGCAGAACATATGTTGGTCTTCCTGTCAAACAGAACATACTATACATCATAAACTCATGTACAAAAGCAGGGCCCTTTCCATGGGCATTCAGAAGCACAGCACACCAGTTTAGTGTTTCAGGAAACAGCTTTATAAAGAGATGTTATTGTCTTCAAATGATAAAAGGGAAAGTGTTGCAGAGACCAGTGACGTATGAGTGATTGTATCTTTCTGAAGGTTTGTAGGATAGTTTTGATTTCCTACTTGATTTATTCTTGATCACAAGCTTGACGATTCTGTAAGGATTTATGAAAGCCGTAGAGAATAACACTTTTGTGCATTTTAGTGGATTTGGTTAGTTTAGGATCACTGTATGTTTAGGATCACTGTATGTGTAGAGTAACAGTGTGTTTAGGGTCACTGTGTGTTTAGGGTCACTGTGTGTTTAGGGTCACTCAATGTGTAGAGTCACTGTGTGTTTAGGGTCACTGTGTGTTTAGGGTCACTGTGTGTTTAGGGTCACTGTATGTTTAGGGTCACTGTGTGTTTAGAGTAACTGTATGTTTAGGGTCACTGTGTGTTTAGGGTCACTGTGTGTTTAGGGTCACTGTGTGTTTAGGGTCACTCAATGTGTAGAGTCACTGTGTGTTTAGGGTCACTGTGTGTTTAGGGTCACTGTGTGTTTAGGGTCACTGTATGTTTAGGGTCACTGTGTGTTTAGAGTAACTGTATGTTTAGGGTCACTGTGTGTTTAGGGTCACTGTGTGTTTAGGGTCACTGTGTGTTTAGTGTCACTGTATGTTTAGGGTCACTGTGTGGTTAGGGTCACTGTGTGTTTTAGGTCACTGTGTGTTTTAGGTCACTGTATGTTTAGGGTCACTGTATGTTTAGGCTCACTGTATGTTTAGGGTCACTGTGTGTTTAGGGTCACTGTATGTTTAGGGTCACTGTGTGTTTAGGGTCACTGTATGTTTAGGGTCACTGTGTGTTTAGGGTCACTGTGTGTTTAGGGTCACTGTATGTTTAGGGCCACTGTGTGGTTAGGGTCACTGTATGTGTAGAGTCACTGTATGTTAAGAGTCACTGTATGTTTAGGATCACTGTGTGTTTAGGTTCACTGTATGTGCGGAGTCACTGTGTATTTAGGGTCACTGTATGTTTAGGGTCACTGTGTGTTTAGGATCACTGTATGTGTAGAGTCACTGTGTGTTTAGAGTCACTGTGTGTCTAGGGTCACTGTGTGTTTAGGGTCACTCTATGTGTAGAGTCACTGTGTGTTTAGGGTCACTGTGTGTTTAGAGTCATTGTATGCTTAGGGTCACTGTGTGTTTAGGGTCACTGTATGTTTAGGGTCACTGTATGTTTAGGGTCACTGTGTGTTTAGGGTCACTCTATGTGTAGAGTCACTGTGTGTTTAGGGTCACTGTGTGTTTAGAGTCATTGTATGTTTAGGGTCACTGTGTGTTTAGAGTCACTGTATGCTTAGGGTCACTGTGTGTTTAGGGTCACTCTATGTGTAGAGTCACTGTGTGTTTAGGGTCACTGTGTGTTTAGAGTCACTGTATGCTTAGGGTCACTGTGTGTTTAGGGTCACTGTGTGTTTAGAGTCACTGTATGCTTAGGGTCACTGTGTGTTTAGGGTCACTGTATGTTTAGGGTCACTGTATGTTTAGGGTCACTGTGTGTTTAGGGTCACTCTATGTGTAGAGTCACTGTGTTTAGGGTCACTGTGTGTTTAGAGTCATTGTATGTTTAGGGTCACTGTGTGTTTAGAGTCACTGTATGCTTAGGGTCACTGTGTGTTTAGGGTCACTCTATGTGTAGAGTCACTGTGTGTTTAGGGTCACTGTGTGTTTAGAGTCACTGTATGCTTAGGGTCACTGTGTGTTTAGGGTCACTGTATGTTTAGGGTCACTGTATGTTTAGGGTCACTGTGTGTTTAGGGTCACTCTATGTGTAGAATCACTGTGTGTTTAGGGTCACTGTGTGTTTAGAGTCACTGTATGTTTAGGGTCACTGTGTGTTTAGGGTCACTCTATGTGTAGAGTCACTGTGTGTTTAGGGTCACTGTGTGTTTAGGGTCACTGTGTGTTTAGAGTCACTGTGTGTTTAGGGTCACTGTGTGTTTAGAGTCACTGTGTGTTTAGGGTCACTGTTTGTTTAGGGTCACTGTATGTTTACGGTCACTGTGTGTTTTGGGTCACTGTGTGTTTAGAGTCACTGTATGTTTAGGGTCACTGTGTGTTTAGGGTCACTCTATGTGTAGAGTCACTGTGTGTTTAGGGTCACTGTGTGTTTAGGGTCACTGTGTGTTTAGAGTCACTGTGTGTTTAGGGTCACTGTGTGTTTAGAGTCACTGTGTGTTTAGGGTCACTGTTTGTTTAGGGTCACTGTATGTTTACGGTCACTGTGTGTTTTGGGTCACTGTGTGTTTAGAGTCACTGTATGTTTAGAGTCACTGTGTGTTTAGAGTCACTGTGTGTTTAGGGTCACTGTGTGTTTAGAGTCACTGTGTGTTTAGGGTCACTGTATGTTTAGGGTCACTGTATGTTTAGGGTCACTGTGTGTTTTGGGTCACTGTGTGTTTAGAGTAACTGTATGTTTAGGGTCACTGTATGTTTAGAGTCACTGTATGTTTAGGGTCACTGTATGTTTAGGGTCACTGTGTGTTTAGAGTCACTGTATGTTTAGGGTCACTGTGTGTTCAGGGTCACTGTGTGTTCAGGGTCACTGTATGTTCAGGGTCACTTTATGTTCAGGGTCACTGTGTGTTCAGGGTCACTGTATGTTTAGGGTCACTGTATGTTTAGAGTAACTGTATGTTTAGATTCACTGTATGTTTAGATTCACTGTATGTTTAGATTCACTGTATGTTTAGGGTCACTGTATGTTTAGGGTCATTGTATGTTTAGGGTCACTGTATGTTTAGAGTCACTGTGTGTTTAGGATCATGTCTGTGTTCACTCTGTGTTTTGGGTCACTGTATGTTTAGGGTCACTGTTTGTTTTGGGTCACTGTATGTTTAGGGTCACTGTATGTTTAGGGTCACTGTATGTTTAGATTGACTCTATGTTTAGATTCACTGTATGTTTAGGGTCACTGTATGTTTAGGGTCATTGTATGTTTAGGGTCACTGTATGTTTAGGGTCACTGTGTGTTTTGGGTCACTGTATGTTTAGGGTCACTGTATGTTTTAGGTCACTGTGTGTTTAGGGTCACTGTATGTTTAGGGTCACTGTGTGTTTAGGGTCACTGTATGTTTAGGGTCACTGTATGTTTAGGTTCACTGTGTGTTTAGGGTCACTCTATGTGTAGAGTCACTGTGTGTTTAGGGTCACTGTGTGTTTAGAGTCACTGTGTGTTTAGGGTCACTGTGTGTTTAGAGTCACTGTTTGTTTAGGGTAGCTGTTTGTTTAGGGTCACTGTATGTTTAGGGTCACTGTGTGTTTAGAGTCACTGTATGTTTAGGGTCACTGTATGTTTAGGGTCACTGTGTGTTTAGGGTCACTGTGTGTTTAGAGTCACTGTGTGTTTAGGGTCACTGTGTGTTTAGAGTCACTGTGTGTTTAGGGTCACTGTATGTTTAGGGTCACTGTGTGTTTAGAGTCACTGTATGTTTAGGGTCACTGTATGTTTAGAGTCACTGTATGTTTAGGGTCACTGTATGTTTAGGGTCACTGTATGTTCAGGGTCACTTTATGTTCAGGGTCACTGTGTGTTCAGGGTCACTGTATGTTTAGGGTCATCGTATGTTTAGAGTCACTGTATGTTTAGATTCACTGTATGTTTAGAGTCACTCTGTGTTTAGGATCATGTCTGTGTTCACTCTGTGTTTTGGGTCACTGTGTGTTTAGGGTCACTGTATGTTTAGGTTCACTGTTTGTTTTGGGTCACTGTATGTTTAGGGTCACTGTATGTTTAGGGTCACTGTATGATTAGATTCACTCTATGTTTAGATTCACTCTATGTTTAGATTCACTGTATGTTTAGGGTCACTGTATGTTTAGGGTCATTGTATGTTTAGGGTCACTGTGTGTTTTGGGTCACTGTATGTTTAGGGTCACTGTATGTTTTAGGTAACTGTGTGTTTAGGGTCACTGTGTGTTTAGGGTCACTGTGTGTTTTAGGTCACTGTATGTTTAGGGTCACTGTATGTTTAGGGTCACTGTATGTTTAGGATCATGTTTGTGTTCACTCTGTGTTTGGGGTCAGTGTATGTTTAGGATCATGTTTGTGTTCACTCTGTGTTTAGATTCACTGTATGTTTAGAGTCACTATGTGTTTAGGATCATGTCTGTGTTCACTCTGTGTATTGGGTCACTGTGTGTTTAGGGTCACTGTATGTTTAGGGTCACTGTGTGTTTAGATTCACTGTATGTTTAGGGTCACTGTATGTTTAGGGTCACTGTATGTTTAGGGTCACTGTATGTTTAGGGTCACTGTATGTTTAGGGTCACTGTATGTTTAGGGTCAGTGTATGTTTAGGATCATGTTTGTGTTCACTCTGTGTTTGGGGTCAGTGTATGTTAGACTCACTGTATGTCTGGTGTTACAGTATGTTTTAGTGTATGTGCCTTGATGCTCCACATGTAAGCACATGTAAGCTGTGGTCACATGCAAAAATACCAAGATCATATTCCTTCAGTGCAAGTGGTCTTTAAACCCATTTAAAGTCATATGAAAAAATTGTGTCTGGTCAGTTAATGTTAAATTCAATCCTGTAACATTTGATGGCAATATTGCACTAGATCACAGTTTTAGAATAAAACTAATTTAGCATGTAATCTAATCCTGACTTCAATCAATTGTTCAGGAAGAACGCCTGTCCCGTGTTTATTCTCGAAGGTCGGAAATGTTCCAGCTGGTTTAATGAGCAAACCCAACACTGCATATCATAACTGAAATAGACAATCATTGACACAAACCCCAAAACTCTGCTTACCCTTGAGTCCAAGTTTCAGTCGGAGAGCATGAAAGCGTAGAGGAATTTTGAATTAATGAGGTGTTCCAAGGAGGTTTTGTTTCCTTGTGATATGTTTACATATTAACTTTAAACCTACAGACTTTGGTTGTTTTCAGACATGCTTGCTCTGAAGTGATCGCCCAAGCAGTTGTAAGCAGCAACTGTTCAAGCAAGTTCTTGCAATTCCTTTTCAGCTTGCCCCAACCTTGGAGATGTTCTGGTGTCGCCAGAGCGGTTTTAGTCTCTTCTTGATCTCTGCTGTCTGGTGTTTGCCACTGGAGGTTCTCTATCAGGATTAAAGTTCCCATGGAATCAAAGGCCTATAACCTTTATTATGTTGGAAATGTAAAATGTTCTAAATGTGTGTGTGGATACGTAGGAAGCTGTAGTCGGTGCTGTTTTTCAGTTTGTTGGTTCGATTTTTAAGCTCAAAAAAACTTGCTTCAGCTCAACAATATCTCACATGTGATAGGCTTGAGTCCCAGAATAAGGATGCCGTGGATGTTGGAGTGATCACACACCAGCAGACTGGCCACCAAGAGCCGTTAAAACACATAGACATGTTAAAATGTAATCCTGAGACTGTTGAGTTCATCTCCAGTCAGATGGAATGAGTGGAATGGCCTTTAGAGCTCAGTGTTCAATGACACGTGTGAGACAGTCAAGGACTCAGATTTACTGCCACTTTTATACTTCTGTCCTGTGAAACGAAAAGAGGAGCAAAGAGAAGATTCTCCCATACTAGCCCATAATGTCTTATGTTCGCTGCTGTACAGTTCATTCATTTCTTAAGAAAAAGCTGTCAATCACATTCAGTTTTATGTTCACTGTTTTATGCACATTCAACATTTGTAAATGCGAAAACATTCGATACAAATTCTTACGGCTGAACGGCTAAAACTGGATACAAAATATATATGCATTGAAAATGAGCATTGAATTATGTTATTTGTCCTCTTATTTGTTAATCATGTCTAAAGGATTAGACATCATGTTTCTGCAAAACCATATCAAAATAAATAAGAAACTGCGTATTTTAAATATGATTCATTTATGGGGCAGCCCTTTTCAGAGATACAAAATTGAAAATGTACAAATTCATAAATGATGATGTCTTTATATTGTATCTATATATATTGCAACATTACTGTAAGAGAAACACCAAGTCTTACAGTACAGCTCAATATTAAATCCCTTGACTTCTTCTGAATTCATTTGAACAGACATTATTTTGTGTCAGCATAAATATATCATTTACAGCAGAGATCATCTGAGCCTTGTGTCATTAATGTAAGAAAACAGCGAGTAAGATTATGCAGATGGCTGCCAGAGAAAACGCTTTCTGTAAAAAGTGCATTCCCAGCATCAGTAAGCGCTATTCTTATCCTGTGTCTGGCTTCCTGCAACTTCTGCACTTCCTGCGCATGTCCACCACAGCACAACGAATACGTGCAAGTATTTCTGTACGGTCAGCAGTATTCACTGCAGATTCTTCTTTCACAATCAAAAAATGCATTTTTTTCAAATCATTGGTTTTGGAAGCAACTATTGCTCTAGAGAACAGAAGCACTTCCTGTTTTAGTTTAAAACATTACACAAACTACAAGCAACAGGGCAATAAGAATTCCAATGTTTTGTAAACATTGTGGGATTCAAATGACTTAAGAACTGATGGAAATGGTGTTTCTCTGCTTTGGGGTAGAGATTGTCCCTATATAATGTTTGCAGAACCTCTGCAATATTTGGCCTGGCTTTGGTAGAAGAAGAGAACGAAACAATGGAGAAAAGCGCCAGATCCGTTCACAATATGAGATGATAGAGACGAAGATGAATATAAAGACCTCTGTGAGTCATGGGGATGAGATGAAGAATCTATCTGAGTGTTCTGAAACAAGACTTGACTGAGTCTGATAAAGCATTAAGGATGAGATGGTGTTCCCGGACCTGTGCCATATGGCACTGCCCACTGCAGTACTGACTGTATTATAAATGTATTGGGACAGTGTGACAGATTCGGTGTTTTCTCATCATTACTTTGGTTTGAGCATCCTCAGGTCCGTCTCTGATTGTGCTTCTCTTGTACTGGCTCAGTACTGTCAGGCCGTTTCCGTTTCCTCTCGGTTCTGTCTAGTCGCTTCGGATAAAAGCGTCTGCTAAATGACTAAATGTAAATGTAAATGTAAATGGTTTTCCCCGTGGATATCTTCATCGCAGGAGTATGTCTGATCCGTCACATGACCCAGTGTGGTTATATATTGAGTTCCATGTACCGATGGTCTATATAACTCATCAGTTCCTTCTGTGGTGTTGTACATGCTCTCAATGCATTCTTGATTTCACTTTTCTGCTCTTATTAAGCAATATAATGTCGTGATGTCGGTGATTTAGTTTCAGTATTTTATCATATATTTATCTTATTTTTATACTTATATCTTCTGCTGTAAGTGTCCACAGATCTTATCAGCGTATAATGAGTTTGTAAATACAATTCTTTCATTTATATAAGTCATCTCTCGCGCCTTCGCTGAATATACCAGACCGAACGCTTCAATTCAAGTTACTTCTGAAGTCCTTTTGTAGATATTGCAGATAATGTACACAATATAAAGTGTATGTGTGTCGTTCCCTGACTGATGACGCCATCGCCATTAACTCTTTCCAACTTATTAAATATCATAAACATGTGTTATCTGAGAGAACTTCTCAGTGGAGGACTTCTTTATTTGATATTAAAAGTTAAAGTCATTTCTGAAAGCACACATATAAAACACCTTAACCATCTCTCGGCCAATCAGAATGAGAGATTCAACATTCAAATAAAATAATGAACTCCAGGATTAAAGTTTCAGAACATTTTCACTGAAATATAAAAACAATATAAAAAATAATTTATTATTATTCATGATGAATAAATAAATGAACATGTATTTAAATTATGAAAATGTATTTAATTATAAAATTATTTATGGTGGAAATACAATGTGAAAGAAGAGCTTTGTTTGGAATAAAATCTCTAAAGAAGTTTTATAAATAAATAAGTTATAATGTGTTATAAGTGACAAATTATTTAATACATATATATATATAACAGTAAGGTATATAATATGTGTATACAGAAATTTATAGATGTTTAAAATATACATGTTTCTCAAATTATAGTTATATTTATATATTTACATAAAGTAATGGATTTATTCATTTTGCTGAAGATTAAGGACATGTTTTCTTTATCACCGTCACATAATTTAAATATGCAAATAAAAACAGTGTAATGAATTCTCATGGTGACGACACACGTGATGGCTCCTCCCACGCGTCTCTCAGCCCCGCCCCCTGACCGGAAGCCCCTCCCTCCCTCCCTCCCAGGCTGTGTTGAGCAGTAGAAGAGCGGGACAGAAAATGGCGGCGGCGGGGAGCCGGACCTCGTCCATCAGTGGATTAATCGAGTCTAATAACGGGCCCGGATCTCAGGGAAGCTTCAGCGGAAGAGTGAAGAGACATCCGGGAGAAAAGTGTGAGTGGAGACGGAAAGTGAAGAGTGTTGATCTGGACGCGTGTGAGAGAGGAACCGCTGAGGAACATCTGAGGGAAAGTTCTCAGGAATGGATGAAAACATCTTTAAACATCATCACTGCTGTAGAGTCTCCCAACACTGGACCTGATCACGAGGATCTGAACACAGCAAACTACAGGTAATGTATATATATACATGTCATATATAATATATCAAACTACAGGTAATATAATACATGTCATATATAATATATCAAACTACAGGTAATATAACACATGTCATATATAATATATCAAACTACAGGTAATATAACACATGTCATATATAATATATCAAACTACAGGTAATATAACACATGTCATATATAATATATCAAACTACAGGTAATATAATACATGTCATATATAATATATCAAACTACAGGTAATATAACACATGTCATATATAATATATCAAACTACAGGTAATATAACACATGTCATATATAATATATCAAACTACAGGTAATATAACACATGTCATATATAATACATCAAACTACAGGTAATATAACACATGTCATATATAATATATCAAACTACAGGTAATATAACACATGTCATATATAATATATCAAACTACAGGTAATATAACACATGTCATATATAATATATCAAACTACAGGTAATATAACACATGTCATATATAATATATCAAACTACAGGTAATATAACACATGTCATATATAATATATCAAACTACAGGTAATATAATACGTGTCATATATAATATATCAAACTACAGGTAATATAACACATGTCATATATAATATATCAAACTACAGGTAATATAATACATGTCATATATAATATATCAAACTACAGGTAATATAACACATGTCATATATAATATATCAAACTACAGGTAATATAATACATGTCATATATAATATATCAAACTACAGGTAATATAACACATGTCATATATAATACATCAAACTACAGGTAATATAACACATGTCATATATAATATATCAAACTACAGGTAATATAATACATGTCATATATAATATATCAAACTACAGGTAAATATACTCTTTACTGTGTAAACACACAACACATGTCATATATAATATATCAAACTACAGGTAAATATACTCTTTACTGTGTAAACACACAACACATGTCATATATAATATATCAAACTACAGGTAAATAAACTCTTTACTGTGTAAACACACAACACATGTCATATATAACATATCAAACTACAGGTAAATAAACACACAACACATGTCATATATAATATATCAAACTACAGGTAAATATACTCTTTACTGTGTAAACACACAACACATGTCATATATAATATATCAAACTACAGGTAAATAAACTCTTTACTGTGTAAACACACAACACATGTCATATATAATATATCAAACTACAGGTAAATAAACTCTTTACTGTGTAAACACACAACACATGTCATATATAATATATCAAACTACAGGTAAATAAACTCTTTACTGTGTAAACACACAACACATGTCATATATAATATATCAAACTACAGGTAAATATACTCTTTACTGTGTAAACACACAACACATGTCATATATAATATATCAAACTACAGGTAAATATACTCTTTACTGTGTAAACACACAACACATGTCATATATAATATATCAAACTACAGGTAAATATACTCTTTACTGTGTAAACACACAACACATGTCATATATAATATATCAAACTACAGGTAAATAAACTCTTTACTGTGTAAACACACAACACATGTCATATATAACATATCAAACTACAGGTAAATAAACACACAACACATGTCATATATAATATATCAAACTACAGGTAAATAAACACACAACACATGTCATATATAATATATCAAACTACAGGTAAATAAACACACAACACATGTCATATATAATATATCAAACTACAGGTAAATAAACACACAACACATGTCATATATAATATATCAAACTACAGGTAAATAAACACACAACACATGTCATATATAATATATCAAACTACAGGTAAATATACTCTTTACTGTGTAAACACACAACACATGTCATATATAATATATCAAACTACAGGTAAATAAACACACAACACATGTCATATATAACATATCAAACTACAGGTAAATAAACACACAACACATGTCATATATAACATATCAAACTACAGGTAAATAAACACACAACACATGTCATATATAACATATCAAACTACAGGTAAATATACTCTTTACTGTGTAAACCCACAACACATGTCATATATAATATATCAAACTACAGGTAAATATACTCTTTACTGTGTAAACACACAACACATGTCATATATAATATATCAAACTACAGGTAAATAAACTCTTTACTGTGTAAACACACAACACATGTCATATATAATATATCAAACTACAGGTAAATATACTCTTTACTGTGTAAACACACAACACATGTCATATATAATATATCAAACTACAGGTAAATATACTCTTTACTGTGTAAACACACAACACATGTCATATATAATATATCAAACTACAGGTAAATAAACTCTTTACTGTGTAAACACACAACACATGTCATATATAATATATCAAACTACAGGTAAATATACTCTTTACTGTGTAAACACACAACACATGTCATATATAATATATCAAACTACAGGTAAATATACTCTTTACTGTGTAAACACACAACACATGTCATATATAATATATCAAACTACAGGTAAATATACTCTTAACTGTGTAAACACACAACACATGTCATATATAATATATCAAACTACAGGTAAATATACTCTTTACTGTGTAAACACACAACACATGTCATATATAATATATCAAACTACAGGTAAATATACTCTTTACTGTGTAAACACACAACACATGTCATATATAATATATCAAACTACAGGTAAATAAACTCTTTACTGTGTAAACACACAACACATGTCATATATAACATATCAAACTACAGGTAAATAAACACACAACACATGTCATATATAATATATCAAACTACAGGTAAATAAACACACAACACATGTCATATATAATATATCAAACTACAGGTAAATAAACACACAACACATGTCATATATAATATATCAAACTACAGGTAAATAAACACACAACACATGTCATATATAACATATCAAACGACAGGTAAATAAACACACAACACATGTCATATATAACATATCAAACTACAGGTAAATAAACACACAACACATGTCATATATAACATATCAAACTACAGGTAAATAAACACACAACACATGTCATATATAACATATCAAACTACAGGTAAATAAACACACAACACATGTCATATATAACATATCAAACTACAGGTAAATAAACACACAACACATGTCATATATAACATATCAAACTACAGGTAAATAAACACACAACACATGTCATATATAACATATCAAACTACAGGTAAATAAACACACAACACATGTCATATATAACATATCAAACTACAGGTAAATAAACACACAACACATGTCATATATAACATATCAAACTACAGGTAAATATACTCTTTACTGTGTAAACACACAACACATGTCATATATAATATATCAAACTACAGGTAAATATACTCTTTACTGTATAAACACACAACACATGTCATATATAATATATCAAACTACAGGTAAATACACTCTTTACTGTATAAACACACAACACATGTCATATATAATATATCAAACTACAGGTAAATAAACACACAACACATGTCATATATAACATATCAAACTACAGGTAAATAAACACACAACACATGTCATATATAATATATCAAACTACAGGTAAATATACTCTTAACTGTGTAAACACACAACACATGTCATATATAATATATCAAACTACAGGTAAATAAACACACAACACATGTCATATATAATATATCAAACTACAGGTAAATATACTCTTAACTGTGTAAACACACAACACATGTCATATATAATATATCAAACTACAGGTAAATATACTCTTTACTGTATAAACACACAACACATGTCATATATAATATATCAAACTACAGGTAAATATACTCTTTACTGTGTAAACACACAACACATGTCATATATAATATATCAAACTACAGGTAAATATACTCTTTACTGTGTAAACACACAACACATGTCATATATAATATATCAAACTACAGGTAAATATACTCTTAACTGTGTAAACACACAACACATGTCATATATAACATATCAAACTACAGGTAAATAAACTCTTTACTGTATAAACACACAACACATGTCATATATAATATATCAAACTACAGGTAAATAAACTCTTAACTGTGTAAACACACAACACATGTCATATATAATATATCAAACTACAGGTAAATATACTCTTAACTGTGTAAACACACAACACATGTCATATATAATATATCAAACTACAGGTAAATATACTCTTTACTGTATAAACACACAACACATGTCATATATAATATATCAAACTACAGGTAAATAAACTCTTTACTGTATAAACACACAATACATGTCATATATAATATAATGCACAAAAGATTATTACTTTAATATCTCATATATTATTGTTTAGTAATAGTGATGTGGATCCATATGACCGGAAGAGTTTGTTAATCATGGGATTGATAGATTTGTTGTTGTTTAGCGTCTTTGTGAGTCATCAGGTCATGTTGAGATGTGTATTTGATAGAGATAAGATTTGAGATGTTCACAAGAATGCTTAAAGATCTGTGTGAACTGAAATCTTAAGAAAGTTGACATTCATCTTCTGAGATGTCACCTATAAATAATCAGAACTTCATCCTAAGCTCACACTTCAGGAGATAATTCTACACTCTATCTCAGACATCGGGATTAATATTGTGTTTTATATTGAGCTCTGAATGTGTTGTGATATTTCTTGCGTGTTAATAAAGACATCGAGGGATTAACAGACTCCAACCCCCTTGTATTACGTCATTAATCTTCTTCATTTCCATCTTTTGCCCTGGAGTTAGAACACGAGCTGAGGTCATTGTGTTTTCTGACGGTTGAGATGTTGAAAGGAAAAGCAGATGTTCTTTTACTCGAGTATGTTTCTAGGAGGACATCTCATCTGCTCACACCCTTTTTATTGTGTTGTGGAGCCATCAAAGGAAGATCTTAGTGATGTTCTTTAACCTGAGATCATGAGTTTCACCTGCACATATGACACATGTACGGTAAAAGAGTAAAAAGTTCACATGACACCTCAACATTACTTTAAAAATACTTACATCAGAGCTGTTAAATTCAATGATGAATTGCGTTCTGATTTAAAGCGTGCGTGCTCTGCATATTATTTATGCACAGTATTTTTGATTTAATATTTATACAAACACACATATATAGAATAAAACAATTTACATTGAAATTGATGTGTTTTGCAGAATCATTTATCCATCGAAATTCCCATTGCTTCATACATGATTTTGAAGCAAACCCTGAGATCTTGTGTACATATAATAAATGTATAATAACGACAGTGCTAAGATTATAATGCTAAACCCGTTTGACCGTATACCATGATGATGACGTGCACTGTAAACAGTTGCACCAGCATATTTTTGCATGCTTAGACTTCACTTAAACAAAGCCATAAATAACACAATACAGAGTAATTTGCATGACACTCTCCTGTGTTTATGATCAGTATGAATTTGTTCATGCCGTGGAATCATGTGATCCGGCCATGAACAGTATATACAGTATATAGCAAATGGCATGTTAAACACACACATTGGTGGAAGTATGTAAAAGAGAAAAAAGACGGGTATTATATCTTAAAAAAGGATTTGGTCTATAGATTACAGAATCTATAGAATACAGTTGCTTGCACAAGAGCCAAATTTGCTAGATTTTCATGTAATGTTTAACCACATAACTGATTTTAGGTCCACTGTAACCAATAAAAATAATAATATAACAGGATTTACACAAATGTTTATTCTGAATAATATTAATCATGATTGTGATGTAAAAATGATAATGATGTCATGTTTACTCTAAACATTTTGAATATGAAGACATTGACTTGAATGCTTTTAAGGTGATTCAGTATTGTTCCTCCCTTTCTTTTTTATCTGTTTAGTTTTGTTCTAGACTTTATTCCATTATAACTTCATAGAAAGTATTCTTGTAGTACGCATGTGTCTAAGCAATATTTAATCAATTTAATATTTAGGAGTGTCTGTAGTGTATTGTTTAGTATGATGTAGCAAATCTTTCCTGTACTTGATGTTTGGCTGCATGGTTTTGCTTGTGTCCGCGGTGGGGATTGTGGATTTTCCTGTGCGGTGGACACGGTTGCCGGGGTTCTGTTAGGTGTTCCCAGCCCACAGAATTGAGATTAATTTGTTTGTGTTTCCAGCGGATATGGTGGGGCTTGAGCCGATGTTGGATAAGATACCACCACTTGAATAGAATCTATCACAAACCTTTGATGTAACCGAAGCCAGAGGTTAACCATTCTGTTTAGACTGAGTCTGTGTTTATTATCTGTCTGCATTCATTTTCTATAGAAATGTGTCTTAAGAAATATTCTACATTAGTTGCACACTCTTTTTAATGGCTTTCTTATTGATATTTTAATTATTTTAGACAGAAAAGCATAATTTGGCATGTCCATTTAACTTCGACCGAAGCGTTACTATATTGACACCATTGTTTCTTGAATAGTAAAGTAAATTTAGTAAAATCCGAGCAGCAGATGTCAGCTTCATTTCAAGGTGTTATGCATGACTCATTGTCCACATGTAAAAATTCACTGTAAGTTTGGAATTGGGCCACCGTCCAACATCTGGAGCAAACATCACGTCGTTGGCAAGTTAGAATCGTTCACTCTCAAATGTGCTCCTGACCACCTTTGTTCCTGTTCAAAACATCCACTCCACATGCTGACGTTGTAAGAAGAGCTTCGCCGTAACAAATATAGCCCCTCGCGGTCAAACTCCCCAGGCTAAAATAAAGAAAGATGGTGTATGTTTCTGGTGGTGTCCAGGGAGTAGGTCAGTGAAGTTTGAGTGTGAAATGTGACACATTGAGTCTTAAAATGGCTTACGGTGCAGCGAAGGTTCCCATCATTTATCAAACGTATATCTAGCATTCATGTAGGAATAAAGTATGACATATCATATATAAATGTTGATATTAAACATAGTTTTTGAAATCACAATTACGATAGTTTAATATATCTAATGCAATGCAGCAATAGTTTCACTCTTCTGAGAGGATGAAGACAAACCATAGATAGAACTTGAGGTGTAAGTTAACTGAAAACCAGCCCGATCCGTCCTTGTTAAACACATTTTTCAGCAAGGCTGAGATCGTTTTTTTCCGTGGAATGTAAAGACTTTATGATAATCTTGAGCTGTTGGTAAGAACTCTGTTGCCATGCAGAATAATACTTCTTCAAAATGATCTCAAAGTTATATTTTCTTTCTTATACACCCCAGAAATGTAATACATTTATATCCAGTGCTATTTTATTGGAGATTAGTTTGAACGCTTAATATGAGTCAAATCTACACTTGAGAGGTTATTGTACATGCTTTTCTTCTATACGAGATGTGTCCATTGAGAACATTGACAAAGGACATTTACACAAACAGATGCAAATGATTCTTTGTTTTAAATGAAGTAAATAAGTTGCTATTTAAGACATTAAAGTAAACTTGAATCGTGTGGGTCAAGAGAAGAGTAATGTTACTTTTGACTGGTTTAGGTTTTATAGTATGGCGTTGGTGTTATTGAATATAGAAAAGCTACTTATGAAGTCCTAAAAAGTGTTGATACCTCTGTGATAGTTATTTATTCCTAAATAGTTTTTTAAGGGGCAGCTGATTCAAAATCATTTCTCAAAAGCTGTGAATGTAATCTTTTAAGTATTATATATACTGTAAGAGATCATAAACGTGGATCTTGTGAACAACCGAGAGATCACCGTTTTATTTCATTCTCCAGAGTGCACCCAAAATATAATGTTCTGTAAGTGTGATTCCAAATGGGGTTTATGAGACAAAATGAATTGTTGAATTCGTAGTGCTTGTGAACTCTCTAGATTGGTTTGTATTGAAATGCAATATTGTAGTGTGGAGTAAGGAAAGAGGGTTTGTCTATCTGTTTAAAAGAAACTCGGAAGTGTCCCGAAAATGTATAGAAATGGAACAAATACAATAAACGAAAGAACCTGTTGCCAGAAATGTACAAAGGTACAAAAGGGGATTTTTCCAAAACTGATCTAAGCTGATATGTGTAGTTATTAATAAGTGATTAACAGTACAAGTGTATATGGTTGCTTAAAGAGTTGGTTTACAGTACCGTTGCTGCAATGTAAACATTTACATTTGGCAGATGCTTTTATCCAAAGCGATAATCATGATTGCAATCCCTGAGATCAAACCCATGACTTTACAGGGCTCTAGATAAACATTTGGGAGAGGTGGCACTGGTGTTACCAAGCTTACAGTTGGTGGCACCAGACCTTCATTTGGTTGTGCAAGAGTCGAGGGGCAAGGCCAAAATGTTTTTGGTAAAACGCTGATGTTCCACGGCCGTAAGCAGTGCTCGTGACCGATCTCCTCATGAGGAATTCTCTGGGAATATACACAGCGATGCTCTTCTGAGCACTCTGATTGGTGCATGGGCGGGTTTTAAGGGGCGAAGGCCAATAAAGAACCAGGAACTTTCTTCCAGTCAAAAGTTGAAGATTTAAAAATAACTTTCCGAAACTAGTTCCAGTACTGGGGGAGTGTTTTGAGCACAGAAATACTCCGTCATGCGTCTAACTCCGTTTTTAACAAATTGAACATGAGAACTCAACATGTTTAAAGCACTTTTAAATGTTTATACACAAACTCCCTTTCCACACTTTACCATATTTAAAGCACATCTTTAACAACTCAATTATTTTATGTAATATTATGTATTACATTATTTTATGTTATTTATGTGATATAGTGTTTTTATGTTGGATTTAGAATCAGAATGACGTGTAGTAGAACTCAGGTTAGTATTTTTTGCTCTGACTCTCTGGGAGAACGCAGGACTTAATGCTTTTAGTAATTTTACATCATGAATGCAACTCTTTATCTTCGGGTGGCACCAAATAAATGTTTTCAATATTACTGGTTCATACTCCCACAGTATTTACATGATCCAAATCGAACCTCTGCATGAATATAAACCAACCACCCGTACTGTTATATCATAAAGCTGATCCTTAAAAAGTTTTGCATTATAATTGTTGAAAGTCATAATTGGAATAGTTTGGTGAAATGTGTGTTTTTAGATGCGTATTACACGGAGATTAACGCAGGAGTTTTAGTCCCAAATGTATGTCATGCTTTCTATTTTACACTCCAGCGCATTTTTGCATCACACTTGGCCGTTTCCAAACCTAATCATGTTTTAGCCTCTTCTAACCGGGCTAGTGAACCGTACTCTTCTGTGCATTACATTTCTAAAATAGAAATAGTTGTGGAACGCAACCATTGGGTCGCAGTCTTGAGTCCAGGTCTGGCTTTTCCAGCACCATGATCTAACCAATGAACTACAGGAAAGCTACAAAAAAACTGTGAACGTACATGTTAGAGATTTATACAATAGGCTTGACTGATTAACGCAAATCTACCAAAGCATTTAAGCATTTCTTCATGTGACCAATTGCAGTCTGATTGTTGTGAGACCAAGAATAGAATTGATGTTCCTTACAAGATGGTTCGAGGAGCTCACAGGATGAAGATGCTTTCGTTTCTATATGGACATGTTCGCATACAAGCATGTGCAAACCTGCACTCCTCATGTGACTGTGTCCTTCCATCCAGTAAATGTGCAAAGGCTTTTCTATGGCCACTAGGAATTGCACGGGTTAGTTTAACATAAACACATGGATGCTGAACACAAAGGTCCGGATATTTCCATAACTATTAGGCCCTGTCTGCAGGCACAGTGGTCCCCCATCCCCTTCGCTTTTGTTTAGTTAGCAGGAGGACAAGCCGGTGCTACATGTGAAAAGTAAACACACAGGACTTAGACTAATCAGACCGAGATTACCGGTTCAAATAACAAGTGTTGTGGCAGGACTAGGCTAGAAACCCTGAAACGGACAGAATGAAGTTAATCGTGAGACTGACAGAGGTATTTGTCTGAAGGATTGGGCTGTCGTGGAATGGAGACATTTGAAGACCTTCCGTAGTGAAGACCAGCCTGGTCCTCCTGAGTTTTAGGCAGTTTCACGTTAACTAGGATGAATGACACTGGTCTCTGTTAGTTTCACATTGAGTGTTTTCTTGCACGAAGTTGATGGCATTCTGTTAAAGTATCTCCCTGCTGTGGATACAGAGTGTTGTTAACACAGCGTATATTAAAACAGCATGGGATCGAGCCATCGATCTCCCAGCATCTCTCCAGCCTCCGGGGACCATCCGTTAGAAATGTGATTCTGCCTGTAAATTGGGAGTGACAGAAATGGAGTCTCTGAGTTTGGGAAAACAGCACAATGAAGTTCATTGTGGAATCACATCAGCGTCGCTGTAATGATCCCGGCTCTGGGCTTCATTATTGGAGGGGCCATTAGAGGAAATGACCCAGTGTATCTCAACCACTTTACAAAGCCTTTTCCAGCATCATGTTTGTCCAACCTGAAATGTTTGGAGCCATACCTCCACTCTTTCACAGGCTGAACGCAGATGAATTCGGTTTACACCTGTTTGTTCATTTGGGAATTTATGTTGGCATCTGGCTGTAATGTGATCATCCTAAATGGTCAACACACACCTTCAGATTTGGGTCAAAAGGTCTGGATGATTCTTTTGCTGCTGCTGGGATGAGTGATTCATCCATCTAACATAAGTATGAGAGTAACTTCGTTTGTCTGGACTGTACTGGTGCTCAAATCTGACCATCAAAACACAGGGTCCAAACTAACATACGCTAAGCACATCACACTGAGGTGGTCTGTCAAGACATCGATGGTCCCTTTCAAACGCTAATAAAGAAGTTAGTCTGACAAAGGTGTTTTAAGGTTAACATTGATCAGTATGGATATGTCTGTGTTTTATGCGGTGTCAGGGGTCAGTGGGTCGTCTGTGTTCAGGTGACCTTTGCTGTATGGCTGTAAGGATTCTCCTGGTTATTATTTAGGATCAGATGTGGATACACTGTTGGTGAAAGTGACCAACAGAGTATTTAAAGTTTGTGTTTTATCAGTATTACTGAAACCCATTTTGCCTTAACTTGTCCTAAATAGTCTCAAACGTAGCATTAGTTTGGCCCAAATCACAGTATTCTAAAATTGATTGTCTCAAAGATTGTCGACTGTTTCTGAAGTGTAGATCTGTGGATACTGCAACAATTTATACTACCCATGTTATTGATTAAAAGTGTCTTCTAAGAAACAACGGCCTTTTCCTCTTTTTGAGTAAGTATGTCAGATGCATAAAGTGTTGCCATGCGTAATAATGTATATACTTTTCCATAACAAAACCAGTGCATGGTATAAGTAGGTAAATATGTTTCCTGGAACTCAAAAATATTGCTAATGCAACAATCTTTCATCTGAGTTACAGCGAAAGTTGATGCAAACACTCATAGTCAGTAGTGAGAAGTCAGTAATGTTTGTTTGGGAGGAGCTTAAATGGCACCCACCTCTTCCCCATCTCCACCCACACTGCTGATATTCTCCTATGCTTTACTATCTCTGTGGAGTTCTTTTCTGAGATTGAGCAGAATGTTAAGACTTACAGACAGCTGAACGCATGAACCCTTTTTTAAAACATTGTCATTATATTTGCATATCTGTTTGGTACATGTAGTTATGCTGGATTACACATTTCTTTTGGCAACAAGTTTGCCTTTAGAAAAAGAAGAATCATTTAAAAATTGTAGATAAATATTCAGTTTGCGTTGACTATCAACAAGTACAGTCATCATGGAGAAGTTGTGAAATTGTGCGCTAAACTCAGGGCTTGAGTGGTGAAAGTTTGCTTTGTGAAGGCAGGGTAATGCGCTTCGGTCGGTCAGGCGGTTGCTGGGAGGCCATGCATGTAATTCTCAGCAGTGTTAACCCAGATTCTCACATGAATCCGCTATCGCTCATGTCACTTTAAGGGCCGCTGAAAGAGTTTTCACTCTTCCACTCCTGCCGTTGGAGGTCGAACCGGTCCGTGCATAGGTTACAGTGCAGGATCGATGGAGAACCATAAATCGTCCATCAGTCATGTATGGTTTATATTGGACTGACATCTCATGCTAATTTAACCAGAACAATTCACCAATATATAACAAAATATAACTGCTAAACTTTAGGGTTCTGCAGTAAAGACTCTACTTAAAGACGTCTTTGTCGCCAGGATTTGCAATGTTTGTACTAAAGTCAATTTCCACCTGAGAAGTGTTTGTTGTTGCTCAGAGTGAAACGTTGTTCTTATGATCTCAGTTCACGACCCATGACAACTGTTAATATTTAACCTTAGGAACGTAAATGATTTCAAATGTTCTTCGATGTAAAGAGCCGGATGGTCACTAAGATGTTTTAGGAGGAACAGAGAAATCTGAGGGATTATGAGTACAGCTCACACTGCAGTCGGTTTTTGTGTTTTTTTAAGTGAACTGAATTCACAGTACACAGATTTAACACATTGTTATGGGATTGAGACCAGCGTGTCCAGTGTTTTGTGTGTGTGTGTGTGTATGCTCGTCAACCCCCTCTCCATGCCCTGTGAATTTCCTGCACCCCCCACACTACACACAGGACTCATGCTCCACTTCCAGCGCTCGTCCTATCAGAGCTCAATCATCCGGACACACTGCTGTGTGTGTGCGTGTTTGTGTTTGCGTGCGTATGTGTGTGTTTGTGTATGCGTGTAAGTGCACGTGTGTGTGCGTGCTTGTAGCGTGTGCGTGTAATGTGCGTGTAAGTGCTTGCATGTGCATGTGTGTAAGTGCACGTGTGTGTGCGTGCTTGTAGCGTGTGCGTGTAATGTGCGTGTAAGTGCTTGCATGTGCATGTGTGTAAGTGCACGTGTGTGTGCGTGCTTGTAATGTGTGTGTGCGTGTAATGTGCATGTGTGTGAGTGCGTGCATGCATGTGTGTGTTTGTGTGCGTGTGTGTCTCCCAAGTGTCCTATAGGATGGGGGGCTGGATTGCCGTCAGGAACAATATTGCTAACTTGTTACTTTGTTACATTACCGCAGTAGAGTGTGTGTGTGTGTGTGTGTGTGTGTGTGCTTGCGTGCGTGCGTGCGTGTAAGGGCATACGTGTTTGTTTCTGTGGTCATGTGTGTCTGTGGTCGTGTGTGTGTGTGCGTGTGTGTGTGTGTGTGTCTGTGGTCATGTGTCTGTGTGTGTGTGTGTGCGTGCGTGCGTGCGCGTGCGTGTGTGTGTGTAATCCTGCTGAGGGGGCAGTAAAGAGATTGTGGGGGTCACACTGATCCAATAGGAAGCGTGAAGCAGTGCAGCTGGAGGAATTTCTCTTCATTCCAGTTTCATGCCAGAGCTATCGGACATGTGACTGACCTGTAAACACACACATGGTTTATACAACCTCCGACAAACAAACTACATGTATGTTAAGACCTTTATTTTATAAGACTTTAAAGGGTTTATCTTAGGCAGGCAAGAATAGTGGTGGAGAAATGAAAGTTTGTAATGTTGTCTTAAGGAATCTTGATGTGGATATATCGATCTGGTATTTGTTTAGTAAGCAATTAGATAAAAATATGTTAAAAAAGAAAGAAATCGCACAGAAGTATTCAGACATACTGATCACAGATGCCTTAGACATTAATCAAAAATAATAGTTCAGATGTCTAATATGATGTATTTAAGGTTTAAATCTGAAGTGAAGAGAATGTATTCTAAGGCTTAATTTTGACCACATGATTGATTCCTGTTTGTCTGAAATCCGTAAGTGGTTTCTGTTTTGAGTGAATAATGTGTTAACCCATCCTACCCCATCCTTCTTTCTTTATGTGATTTAAATGACTCTTTTCTAATCTTTTATTATCAGTATTTTTGGGCCACTTTCTTATGCCGTTTTGTAAATGGCATTCTGCAGGCAAGACGTGTTTATATCAGCTGCGAGAGTGAAGAGAGAAAGATTTTGTGTGGCATGTATGAAGTTTATTGCCCTAAATAGTCAAATCTTGTGCATGTTTATTAGAAACGACATATATCGGCCTCAGTATTGCACTGGATCAGTCTTGAATTCCACTAATAGTTGTTGAAATGGATACAGTTCTGAATATATTGAGTGTCTGTGAAAGCGTGGCTCTCAGGTGTACAGTATCTCAGTTTAAGAGCGCTGCTAGATTTACAGTATGACCCAGTTGAACTGTAAGCCGGTGGAAGAGTCTCACGCTCCTGTCAACAGCAGTAACGTTACGCATTCACACAACGGTTGATATGAAGCCTGTGTGATGCTTAAGGGCAAGAAACCTGAAGAACGATAAAGCCTGTCCTACTTTCTTTAACGGAGACTTGATAAAGGTTTGACTCCCATCTCAGCTGTTCTGCGAGATGTCCTGCGAGTGTGTTGTAGGTTTATCTGAGATGTGGGACCAAAACCTGTCTTTTTTTTGTTCTTCTCACGCTTCCCATAATGTGAAGAAGAGCAAGTGTGTAGAATCTTCTTACTATCTGCTGCGTGTTATTATGGCTGTTTTAAAATCACATGTTCATCCATTAAGGCAACATTTTGAGTGGGTTCAATGTTTTTTGTATTATATAGAGTCTTGTTATTGTAAGTAGGCATATCATGTCTCACCTTCAGGTGTAACAAAATAAATCTTGGGTAAATGAATGAATTAAAACATTTACTTGCACACAAAAGCTTTCGAACTAATTTGGATAACCCTGACCGAAAACCATTTGACCAATTGATCTGTTTTTTAAAGAGACACTGGAATTTAAACCTGATTTAACATTTCCTTTGTGTGTTTGTATCTGTAAACGTTGTGTTTAGTTAAATATAAGTCCATGATAAAGTGAGTTCTGATCTTTAACAGAAATCAGTTGTGTTGGACTACAGTAAACGTCAGGATTGTTGTCCTTCGGTTACTTCTGTGACGTGTCATCATAGATCCGTTACAGAAGTAACTGTGAGTCACATGATTTCATCTCATCACTGATGATGATGATGATGATGATGATGATGATGATGATGCAGTAACTGACCACTAAGTTGACCAATTAAAGTAGACGAGACCGTTTAACCAATCAGATTACACTGGGCTTAAAGAGAACGGAACTAAATATGAGTGTTTTACAGACATGAGGAAAGACGTGAAGGTAAATAAAACGAATAATTTGCAGATTTTATGATATTTCTTTATAGTTGAGGACGCAAACAATACATTTAATGATGAGCACATGGAGAGTTATTATTTAATATACTGTAGTTTTAGGAGTTGAAAGGAAACCTTGAGTTTAAAGGTTCAGTTCTTCATCATTTGTTTAATCTCTGGTGGTGAGTTCGACATATTTCTCAACACGTCTCAATAGTTATTTGGCAATGGTTAGTTTGTGGCCTGTTTTTGTAGTTACCTGTGTCGAGCGTTACTTACTTGAGTGTGTGTTTGGAGCCTTTATTTAACGTCTGAGTGTTCGGCCCCTCCAGCCGAGCCGCTTTCATTGTGTCGGAGTAACCTGAGCATTGAAGCACTGCTGTGTGTGTGTGTGTGTGTGTGTGTGTGTGTGTGTGTGTGTGTGTGTGTGTGTGTGTGTGTGTGTGTGTGTGTGTGTGTGTGTGTGTGTGTGTGTGTGTGTGTGTGTGTGTGTGTGTGTGTGTGTGTGTGTGTGTGTGTGTGTGTGTGTGTGTGTGTGTGTGTGTGTGTGTGTGTGTGTGTGTGTGTGTGTGTGTGTGTGTGTGTGTGTGTGTGTGTGTGTGGGGGATGAAGTCTAGGCTTACTTGAAGGCTTGAAATGGATTCCCAGCTGCTGGCTCTTCCACGTCCCACCTGCACGGCCCACAATGCCTCTTTGTTCCTGCCCCACGGCACTGTGGGATAGCTGTTATTTGAGAGGCAGGGGCTGGCCACCACCGACTTTCTCATTCAAAGTAAGGATGGTAAATTCCTGCTATCCGGTTTCGTGGTGGCTGGCCGAAGCTGCCGAGAGTGCTTTTTCTAGTGTGGGAGTGAAGGTGTTCTGTTGTTTTCTTGCACGCTTGCCACATCGCCGTTCAAGTCACATTAAACACGTGCAGAACATTGTGTACGAGAATTGTGAGTAGAAATAGTGTACGAGAATATAGAGAGTAGAAATAGTGAGCGTCTAGACACTATGTTTTCTTTCTTTATCAAAGTGACAAACTCTAACACGGCTTAAAGTAGAGTACATTCAATATTACTGTGAGACACAACATCGTAGAATGATTTTCAGCTGTTGGCTGACATTTGTGGCATATGTTTGACTATATTTGAGTAATATGTCAAGAAAGTACCTATGTAAGATTACATGCACTTTTACCATTTCACACAAACGGCGACATAGGTGCAGTTATGTATACAACTATAAGGAAGAGAAGAAATCAAGAAAACGTTTTGTTTCTTTTAAGGCTGTCCGAAAAAATTCTGTGGCCGTCCCGAAAAACCCAGTGTAATGAACCTTCCTGAAACCTTGAAGCAGTGTTTTTGCTATGGTTTACTTGATGGTTAGAACATTCAGAGATGACGTATGCAGTCAACACCACATCAAACATGATGATTGTTCAGAAAACAGTGCGCATGAACAAAACATTCTGGTGTAAGTCAAGAAAAAAAGAAATGTCACAATTTTATTTACTGGTAATAAGATGAAAATTCAAGAGCTGCAAACGCATCACTTTTCTTTGGTTCCCGTGTTATTTAGTCATAAGAAAAAGGAAGAAACGCACTGTTTTATTGAGAAACACTTGATGATCATGGGTTTTGTGTTGTTCTGAAAGTCATTGTTCCGCAGAAAGGCTTGTGTTTTTGCAGTCACTTCCTCACTGGTGTGACGGGGACAGCACAGGAAGTTTGGCTTTCCTGCCTGGGCTTTGTTACTGCGACACAGCGCTCGCTGCTTCTTATTGAACAACTCAAAAGAGTCAGTGGGATAACAGAGGGATACCAGAGACTTTAATAAAGACAAGAGGCTATAAACCCCAATGCCACATGTGTGCACACATCACTCGCTCAAAACAGTTTGCATGTGGTCAACTTAAATGATGGTTTGGTCGGAAAATACATATTTAGATTCAAGTTCAGCAGATGCAGAAGATCACATATGTATTTTTATTTCTGTAAATATATGAATGTATTTTGAAACGCATTCACATTTAACACTGTGCAGCCCAGTACACAGACATTAATTCTTTAAACGATTGAAACACGCCTACTGTGTTATGTTGAAGATTGTTAGATGGATTTAATACAGGTGTGTTTAAAGTATTATTGAGATAGCAATGGAAAACGTAGCGATTTAATAAAATATGTGACAATATAAAGTGAGCCATGGCTGCACGATTATGACAAAAATCACAAATTCACCTTGATATTGTTATTGCGATTATTATTTTCGATTTATCGTTTTTTCATCCACGTTTCATTTCTGTGAAGCAGCTGCGTGATCACTTCTGAACTTCCAAAACTTAAGTAATATAATGCAAATATCACTTAGTTATGAGAGTTATGTTGTTAGTAAAGATTCTTTTTTCGATTCATTGTGCACCACTAAACGTGCTTAAACACCAGTGTCACTGTGTGGTTATTTTTATGTTCGCCTTTTTTCTATTAGATAAAGATATTCATTAAACCCTGCACTAAGATCTCTTTAAGCACGGGTCTTAATTTTTTCTTGTGTTTTTGCAGCCGGGACATGGACAACAGGGAGACCCTGCGTGGGCTGCACAAGATGGAGGACCGGCCTGAAGAGCGTTTGATCCGAGAGAAACTCAAGGCCACCTGTATGCCCACGTGGAAAAGCGAATGGCTGGAGAGACGCAGCAGGAGAGGGCCAATGGTACGTATATTTAATAACCGTACCTCAAAGCAGAGTCAGCGTAGAGCTCATGCTGTCTGCTGTAGAGTAAACTTGGGTTTATATCACAGTTAATCATAGTTATTTCTGATGTCAGGTAGTGAAGCCCATTCCTCTGAGAGCAGACGGCACTGAAGCCAGAAGTGACAGTCAAAGCTCATCTTCATCTCAGAGCAGAGCTCATCGCAGCCCTTCCCCTGGTCCCTCCTCTTTCTCAGCCTCATCCTCTTCCTCGTCCACTAAGACGGCAGGAAAGCCTGATTCACCTGGCGTGCGCAGACGGAGGGCGTCACCGGTGCCTGTGAGTTTGTCTATAGTGCTGTGAGTTTGGTGTTTTTTGACTTACTTACAGCTGATGTGTATATGAATGTCTCACTCCAGAGTGGAAGGGTCACACCCCCTCGTAGAGCCCCCTCACCAGACGGCTTCTCTCCGTACAGTCCGGAGGAGACCAACCGTAGGGTCAACAAGGTCATGAGAGCCCGTCTCTACCTGTTGCAACAAATAGGGCCGAATTCCTTTCTAATTGGTGGAGATAGTCCTGATAACAAGTACAGGGTGTTCATTGGTCCTCAGGTACGTTTATGGAGAGTTTGGCATGATTTAAAGTGCATATTTTTGCATCTGGAAGCATTTTCCAAGGGTTCTTCTTTGTTTTTCAGACATGTAGCTGTGGTCGAGGAACATTCTGCATCCATGTGCTCTTCGTCATGCTCCGGGTCTTCCAACTGGAGCCGTCTGATCCTCTGCTCTGGAGAAAGACCCTCAAGAACTTTGAGGTAAGATGTCTGTGATACAGTCAAAACTGGAACTCTTCACATGGCTGTGATAATCCTACAGCTCAGTGTGCCTTCATTCAGGTGGAGAGTTTGTTTCAGAAGTATCACAGTCGCCGCAGCTCACGCATCAAAGCTCCCTCTCGTAGCACCATCCAGAAGTTTGTGTCTCGCATGTCTAACTCGCACACGTTGTGTACCTCCAGCACATCCCCATCCAGCAACGAGAGCAGGTCTGTGGTGATGATGATGATGCCCGACACATCAAAAACATCCCAATAATGACATAACTTGATATAGCTTATAGTGTAATGTCTTTATGAAAGACCACATGTGTGTGTGTTCAGTGTGAAGGATGAGGAGGAACAGATGTGTCCCATCTGTCTGTTGGACATGCTGGATGAAGAGAGTCTGACTGTATGTGAGGAGGGCTGCCGAAATAAACTCCACCATCACTGCATGTCCATATGTAAGTGCCATGCTTTTATATCGCGCGCATTCAGTTTTGTCACTATAGACCTCTTTGAAATATGTAGACAAATGAAAAAGCCCAAAAGAACTTCCTGTTTTGTTTTGAACACTATACAAACATTTGAACCAAACACAATCAATAGAACTTGTGTATCCATTAAATTGAAACTATTATTTTTAAGATTTACATTACATTTAGCAGATGCTTTACCCAAAGCCCCTTACAGGACAATACAGGACAATAATAAAATTGTAATAAATAAAAATGGAACAATTGATTACACGGTTTGTACATTTTGTGGTCTATATTTCACACATACTATAAATAATGAGAAATAACGTGATTTAGACCCTACTTTGAAGTTCTGGACAGGTTAATAAAGTTGATATATCAGAGTTCAGCTCTGTCCTGACAGCCGCTTATGTCATGTGTGTGTGTTTCAGGGGCTGAGGAGTGCCGGAGAAATCATGATCCTTTAATCTGCCCTCTGTGTAGAGCAAAGTGGAAATCTCATGATTTCTACAGGTAAACATCACCCATCTTTCATCCCTGTTCACAAAGTTTTCTTCTTTTCTTTAACCCACATTTGAAGAACAAAGTAATGATGCTATAAGTTTGGTATCTCAACGTTGTTACAAAAATGCAAGGTTTTAAAAGTGAACAGCAGTAGGAAACATACATGTAAATCCTGCTTTAGGTAATGAACACCTTGCAGATGTCTTGTTGTGTAGGGTTGCTTCTGTGTGTTGTGGACATGAGAAATAGACGTGTTAATAGAAGTGTGTCACCGACTAGCACATCCATAGGATTCAGTGTTGTTCAGCAGAAAAACAAACGTCTGGATCATATCAGCTTTAATAAGACCAAACAAGTTCAGACAGAGATTTGGAGTCAACAAACCCAGACTAGATTTCCACCTGCTGAAATCTGACTGTAATTCACAAACATGAACACACTACAGATGAATCATGAATCATTTTCAGCCAGAATATTTCTGTTTTGCTGTTTACTGAGATGAGGTGAAACGGAGGTCAGTTTAGGATGTGTCAGACTCTCAGGTCTGATGCCGAGCTCTTCTCTGGTGGTTAGGTAAGCGAGACAGGCCGGCACCAGCCGTGTTTTGTGTGTCAGTCTACAACAGACATGATAGCAGAGATTTCACCCCGCACACCATGAAGGCAGAAACCAAACACCGTTTCTTCTTTGAGAAATGAGCATAATTGCAGTTTCCCAATAAAATGTTTGGCAAGAGGGCAAGATGTTTAAGCAGTGAGTCATTCAGACAGAATCGAGCATCATTATCTTTCTAGATGCGAAGAGTTATTTTACTCTGTCAAAACAAGCTGAGATGTGTGTATTGATGTGTCTTTAGCCCGTCAGGCTTTATAGAAAGTGTTTTGTGGATTCAGATGTGTGATATTAGTACTTGATTATAAATCTGAGCTATATCTGATCTGTGTATATTTGTGTCTAGTTATGATCCATCATCATCTGTGGAAAGCACAAATCGTTCTCAAAGCCAAACAGCCTCATCCTCGTCTTCATCTGTACAAGCGGAGAGCTCCAGAGCAGATCAGGACAGCGATTTCTCTCTTCCACAGTATGGAGTACAGCACATCCCTCAGACATACACAGAACTCGCTGAACCCTGGATCAAGGTGCGTGTTGACCTTTACTAAATATCAGTCACACTGCCTATAAATGCATTAAATATTCTTTGCTCTCGTCGTGGATTCAGGTGTTTGGTATGGAGCTGGTGGGCTGTCTCTTTTCACGGAACTGGAACATCAGAGAGATGGCTCTCCGGCGGTTGTCTCATGACGTGAGCGGCGCTCTCCTGCTGGCCAATGGCGAGCGCTCTGTGGCTGGGGCGTCTGCGTCTGGGGGTCCGGGGCTGGGCACAGACGTGTCAGGAGATGTGGTTGTGGAGTGCTGCTGTAGTGTGCTCTCCATGGTCTGCGCAGACCCCGTCTATAAAGTCTACGTGGCAGCGCTGGTGAGATGCTACAGCCTGATACACACAAACATTTGACATACAAGAATCAGCATGTGTGTGTGTGTTTTAGTCTGCGTCAGTTTGTGCCAAGATCAGATGACCCACATTCATATAAAGTTGACCTTTGGGATGATGGATGCATTGTTGCATTTTCTTTCATTGAACTTCACTTCGCAATTTGTGTTGTGGTAAAGCGGCTTTATAGAAGTGTTTGTGTTGTTATTCAGGAAGTAGGGTGCCATCATCACATGCAAACTCACTTGACTACAGTTTGTTATGCCTCAGCACTTTTGTCAGTTGTGTCACATAAAGATCGCACAACGTGTGAAAGGATTCACACTGATCACGCGAATGTGAGAGACAGAACATTCAGACTGGTTACACTTAAGAAAAACTACAAACGTATACGATAAATGTTGACAGTGTTTTATCTGTAATGTATGGATGGTGTGCTGGGTTGTTGGTAGCTTCTTCCGCTTTTGTATGTTGTAGGTGTACAGTTGATGAACTCGATGTATTAGAACCAACAGCACTGGATTTAAAGATCCAGCAGTGAGATTTCTATTTATAACCTATGGTTCTGTCCATCGCTTGCCCCTGCTTTTAAAGCTCTACGGAGGCTGTCAGAGGACAAAGATGTCATAATGTTTTATACAGATAGAAAAAACTAATTCTAAGATTATAAAAACATAACGGGTCATTATGGAAGATGTTCATACACTTCTGAAAACAGTTATTTATATTCAGTAGATCCTAGTGCTGTACTGGAGACCTCCTAAATAAAGACCAAGATCTAATGGTCAAAATAGACAAAATGGTCTTAAGACATGTCTCTTCAACACTAGTAGTTCCTCCTAAATAAGACTCATTAGACCGATGTTTGATGGTTGAATCTCAATATGTGAACACTTGAACATGAACTCAAGTCACATGTCTTCAGAACAACTTCTATAGAAAGTTAATGTAAGGTGGCCTTCAGATTTTTTCCGGATGCCAGACAATAAAGTTCCGTTTACATTTCTCACATAAACCCACCACAACACTTCAGACTTCTGTATGTTTTATGATGTTTACCACAACAGCAGTAAAAGGGTTTCGTTTCTGTCTTTCATCGACTGTTTGGTTGGAGGTTTCTGTTATCTAAAGCGTGCCAAAGTTCCAAAGAGCAACAATCCTCACCGGCTGGTCTTAAAGTTCACTTCTAACCAGGAAGCCCGAAGCTGCCGCGATCATCTGACCAAGGCCGGAAAGAAAACCTATTCTTTACTCTCTTAACCTATTTCTCCTGTTAACAAAAACAATAGTTCATGCTGCTCGGACTTGTGGGACGCTGTCTTTTTCCCTCGGGCGTTGTCTTTCCCAGTGAGTCTCTTTTATGAAAACAACAAGAGTTTTGTCTGATCGGGGCTTTCCAGCTCATACATGCGATTAGAAAGAGAGTCGCTGTAGTGTGTTAAAAATGTTACAAATGAAACTTTCTGTAGTCTTTCATTCACAGAGATTAGGTTGGTAGAAAGCGTTGCCGTGAGATTTTTGTGTGTTTTGCTGTCTTAAGATGATGGTGTGAAGTTTTTAGTGTTATGTGTAGGCGGTACAATGTGTGTGTGTGTGTGTGTGTGTGTGTGTGCTTGTGCATGAGTGCGCATGTGTGTAGTGTTGGGTCAGGAGGGGAATGTGTGTCGGGTCAGTCGACACTGGGCAGAGCTCCAGTGCAATGCTCTGTCAGTCACCACTCCCCAATACTGCCTGAGAGACACACACACACACACACACACACACACACATAAACACACACACACACACACACATAAACACACACATTATACTGTACAAACTACTTTTTCTGTTCATAGAAACTGTGTGGAACATTTTATCTAACAAAATTCGCAAAAAATGTCTCATGTTTTTAAGTTAACCATGTATAGAAGCACACACACACACTCACACATTCACACTGTTACATTGTGTTGTTTTTTAAGCTGTACACAATTCATCTCTTCAACCGTTACTCAGAGGAAGCATAAGATGGACAGGTTGTGTAATTGTTATATAGAGTAAATATTGGATTTGAAAGCCCAGACTGACTTGTAAATCACAGTCTTTAATGTAATGTTTAGTTTAATGATTCATATCTGTTTGTGGCGTTACAGAAAACCCTGCGAGCGATGCTGGTGTACACACCGTGTCACTCAATGACAGAGCGGACTCGACTCCAGCAGCTTCTGCGGCCCGTGGTGGAAACCATACTGGTGAAATGTGCAGATGCTAACAGGTATTACTCACACCCAATGCACCCCCACCTAGTGGATATATACTTTAACAAACACACATTCAGAATTCTGAGGTTGTGGACAGTTATTAAACTCACATTATGAATGGTGTTCATTATAGTATGGTGAATATTGTCTTCGCTGTATGTGTTTGATAGCCGTACGAGTCAGCTGTCCGTGTCCACTCTTCTGGAGCTCTGTAAGGGTCAGATGGGTGAACTCGCTGTGGGCAGAGAAATCCTTAAAGCAGGTATAACTCTTTTAATCAATATAAAGATTTTTCATCACTCATCTGTAGGACTTTTTCAACCTTTGTGGACAACTTTTTTGATGGATTAGTAAACGATGCACAAGCATTACATGACTCTCCAGAATACTTGATACTTGATTCTGATTGGTTGGTTCTGAGATTTCAAGGTCCGATATTCTCAAAACTATAAGAGATGATTTCTATATGCATTGACATTCATCAATTTTATCCAAAGTGAAGTACATTTATCAGTGGTGACAAAAAAAAACGTACGTTTGTTTTGATGTGCATTCGCCGTGATTAAACCCATGTCTATGGCATTGTAAGTGACATGCTTTAACCACTGAGCCAAAGGAAAGCCACAGTATTCAAAACCCAAAAGCAAGTTCTTATTTTAGACCTTCCCATATTTAAATGGGCTGAATTTGCTGAAATGTCTTAAAGTCTGTGGATAACAAACCTTGTAGATATTTTCATGTTTTATTCGATGAAAAAAAACACCAGTTATAACCCGCTTGTAATGCTTTGTGTCTTAAAAATGGAATTGGATCTGACAGAACAGGCCTATCGCAAAGAATTTGAATATCATGAAAAAGATCTATATTGTTCATTACTCATTTTGGAAAGTGAACCCCATACATTATATTTATTCATTACACAAAAAGTGAAATATTTTAAGATTTTATTTCTTGTTGTTTTTATGATTATGGCTGATCTACAATCGAACCAAAATGCAGTGTATCTAATAAGTTGGAAAATTGTGAAAAAGTTCAATATTTTTAAATGAAAAAATATTCATGATATTATTCATGTAAGTTGTCATGGAATATACGGAATAGTGTACATACAGCTTTCGTGAGCTTTGACATCACGTCCTGATTGTCCTGTTGAGTTTATCCTGCTATTATAAATGTGAGTAACTGAAACTTGATTTAACATGTGTTTCAGGTTCTATTGGCATTGGTGGAGTGGATTATGTGCTGAGCTGTATTTTGGGCTCTAAAACGGAGGCCAGTAACTGGCAGGCACTGCTGGGTCGACTCTGTCTGATCGACAGGCTTTTACTGGAATTTCCCGCTGAATTTTACCCTCATATTGTGTCTGGTGGAGACTGCAGCCAGACCCAAAATGTTCTCGAGAGGTACAGAAATACCTTTCTCCTATCATAGCTCATCTGCTGTAATGGTTGATTTGAAAAGAATTCATCTGTTCTTTTCAGGTATCAGAAGCTGCTTCCTCTTCTCAGTTTTGCGCTGCAGTCCATCGATAACTCTCACTCAATGGTGGGGAAGCTTTCTCGTCGTGTCTTCCTGAGCGCCGCAAGGATGGTGACTCGTGTGCCTCACATCTTTGTGAAGCTCCTGGACATGCTAAACGTTACCAGTTCCACTCACTACGCCCGCATGCGTCGGCGTCTCTTGGCCATCGCTGAGGAGATGGACATCTTAGATGCCATTCACATGGGTGTGGAAGAGCTTCAAAGTGGGAGCCGTTTGCCTTCGGATGCTTTCCGGGAACCCACAGCCCCTCGTAACTCCCCGTGCACTACTGAGAGAAACTCTCCCACACACAGCCTGCAGCCCACCAAGATGCTGTGCCCGGCGCATGCCAGTTCAAATTCTGTGAATGATGTGGCAGAGAGACTCTCGAACATCGTTACAAGCCCTCCTGAATTTTCAAAGCCCCCCGTTCATGCCCGTAACAGACCCCGGAGTCAATGTTTAAATTCTCCGTCATCAGGTCAACCTCCAGGCTTTCCCTCTGTGTCCAGCGCCTCCGCCTTCCCTCCAGACAGCCCTAAGGCCCTGCCACATAACTTTGTACCTGGAAAACTGGCCCAATCGTCTCCGGGTGCGCAGCGGAAATCAGTTCTGCAGAGAGGAGCTGGAGGAGCCGGAGGAGCCGGGTGTAGCTCTAAAGAACCCACATCTCAGTTTACCCAAGCTCGACCCCTGCCCTCCCATCAGATCCACTGGCCCAAACCATCTCGACCCGCGACCAAATCTAAAGCTTTAGACCCTGGGCCAAAGAGCAACATGAGGCTTGACCTGCAGGACGATCCAGGCCGCCGCGCGGGGTCTGCTTTTATCCCCAGCGAAGATGCCGTCTTCACGCCGGTGGAGGAGAAATTCTCCGGACTCGACGTTTCGGCTGAGCTCAATTCCAGCATGGAGGACCTGCTAGAAGCCTCCATGCCTGCTGCAGACAACACCGTCACCTTCCAGTCCGAAGTGGCGGTGCTGTCGACGGAGCAGGTCGACGTCGGCGATGATGCGTACAGCGAGGATGTGACCCAGAACAAGAAGTGCAAAGAGAAGATGGAAGCTGAAGAGGAGGAGGCTCTGGCGGTTGTCATGGCGATGTCAGAGTCACAGGATGCTCTACCCATTATCCCACAGTTACAGGTGGAGAAAGGAGAGGACGTGATCATTATTCAGGTGGATGTAAGTTCACGCTTCTGATGTCATACTAATACGTTTTGCAGGCACTCTTAACATACTTTAATAATCTTGTTCATCTTTATTCTTCTGTTTGTCCTGGTCAGACTCCGGAGACTCTTCCTGGTCATACCAAAGCGAAGCAGCCATATAAGGAGGGTATGGAGTGGCTGAAGGGTCAGCAGATAGGCCTGGGTGCCTTCTCTTCATGTTATCAGGCTCAGGATGTGGGAACTGGAACTCTTATGGCTGTTAAACAGGTAAGCTGTGAGGAAGCTGTCAGGAATGCAAAGCAATGACAATTAACATAAAAGGTGTGCTGGGCTTGTGTAGCCCAAATTTAAGTTCAGGTACACAACTAACAAGTCCCTGTAGATGTTTCTGACTCTGAAACAAGTTGCTAAAGTACGCCTGGACAGTATTATTTGCGTTACTGGTAGAAGAGCAAGGGGCAGACTGGCTATCAGGAGTACCGGGAGTTTTCAGGATGAGATGCAGCTCGTGTGAGGGGCCATGGAGCCACTTTAGAGCCCTAGACCACACTGAGAAAAAACATTCCATTGCTTAACTTAAATGTGTCATTACCTGTCTTTACATGCACACTCATACATTGCTATCTATAGTTGAAATATATTTGAAATGCAAATGCAAAACACCACCAGTAAGTGGACATATTTCATAGTCATTTGTGTCTTTCATGCATTATATACACTGTCATCATGTTCACGTTATTCCTGTATGAAGGTAAAGAGCAGAGATTTTGATAGAGAGTTATGTGGAAATTAAAACTGTTTATATCGCATGACAGAACTACATGTAAACACATTGGTCAAAGCAGCAAAAAAATGATTAAGGTGTAACATGTTTTCTTGTTACGATTAAACTGGTTACGTCAGTTATAAGCTTAATCTTATCATTCAGATTGAAATATTTCAAATACACATAACATCATGTAAACACAAGAATTAAATCTTAAATCTAATTTGCATATGAGATCATTTCATTTCAGATCATAAACATTAGAATAAAGAGAGAACAAAAGAAACACATTGAGCTTTTGTGTTATGGATGTTTTTCTTGCTTCCTCTCAGGTGACATATGTTAGAAACACGTCGTCGGAGCAGGAAGAGGTGGTGCATGCCCTGCGGGAGGAGATTCGTATGATGGGTCTCCTCAACCACCCACACATCACCCGAATGCTCGGGGCGACCTGCGAGAAGAGCAACTACAATCTGTTTGTGGAGTGGATGGCCGGTGAGTTAACTCTTCTTACGTGAGAGAGTTTTTTCTTCATGACGTGATATATTGTCTTTGTGTTTGTCAGGTGGCTCCGTGTCTCATCTCTTAAATAAATACGGTGCCTTTAAAGAGCCCGTGATCATCAACTACACGGAGCAGCTCCTGCGAGGTCTCGCTTACCTCCACGAGAACCAGATCATTCACCGGGACATCAAGGGTTAGGACAGCCCCGTGTCTATCAATGCAAGATTAGAATAACTGGTGTGTTACAGATGTTTGTGTTGGTCTTCTTTAGGTGCTAATCTCCTGATTGACAGCACAGGTCAGAGATTACGCATTGCTGATTTTGGTGCAGCGGCTCGTCTGGCTTCTAAAGGGACGGGTGCGGGTGAGTTTCAGGGACAGCTGCTGGGAACCATCGCCTTCATGGCTCCTGAGGTTAGTTCTTTTCTTTCTGTTAATAGCCACGTGTTGTGAAGCGAGAGACTACAGATATTCCACCTTTCTTAACTCTTTAAACTGGGAATAAAGCATTGGTCAAGTCTGCTGACCTCTCCAAGTGGCGGCCGGATTTAGATCTCTCAGTAACTTGAAATGAAAGTAAATTGGGCTTCTTTTGAGGCGGTCACAATGGACCGGCCCCTTAATTCCTCGTTGTCATTGTGTTGTAAACTCTGTTTAATTGGGCAAGAGTTCAGCTGGCTCTTCCTCCTCCAGCACTGCATTCATCACTCAAAACTCTTCAACAATCAACAAGAACGCTTTTGTCTGGAGACATCTTTCTTTCTCTTCCTCTCTCCGAGTAAAGATAAACCAGCCGAGAGCCAGCCGGATAACTTCTACCGCTTCTGTTAAAGAAAAGCGCTTGACTGAAGCTTGTGAGGGTCACACTTGTAAAGAAACTTTTGTGCGTTCGGGTTATGTGTCGTCTTTATGCGCTCAAACATCTTGGAGTGAAAGAAATAAAATCTTAATACGACCATACATGAATAAAAATGTAACTTCTACTCTCACAGAAACTTTGTTAACAGTTTGACCTCTCCATACAGCATTTAATGTCCAGATTAATATTCATTTTACACAAACCAAAATGTTTTAGATGTTGATGATGCAAAGATGCTGGGAGATAAATCAATAAAATATTTATTTTTTAACATAATTAATTCAGTGACGTTTAACTACCGATACTGCCAATAACGATTCAAAATCATTTATTGATTACTAAGACATTATGCTTACATCTGTTAACTACATTTAGGGAAACTCTGCAAATCTATGTGACAAAAATAGTTTATTCTTTCTGTGTAAAGATGTTTTTAGTTGATAGATTTTTTTTTTGATGATGTGTGCTGAATGTTAAAAGTTTGCCATAAATATCTCTTGGCATGATGACGTGGAAATAATTTGAAGAGACATCATTGTCCAGTTTCATGAGCAGTTCATCTAGATGAAAAACCCTAACTGTAAAACTTTCTTCTGCATTCGTGTATACGCCACATTCTCAATGTTGAAATGCATATAATATTACTAAAGAATGAATAGCCGATGATAACCCTTCCACTAACAGTGAATATATTATGAGAAATTACAACGCAATTCATTTACTCAGAAGACTTTTAGTATATGACCAATGACTTAAGAAAATCCAGCTTGTACAAAACAGAGATTTTGCAGTGTGTTTAGAGCGCTCTCTTGTGACCTGTCTGTGTATGTACACACACACACACACACACACACACACACACACACACACACACACACACACACACACACACACACACGTCATGTCCTTGAACTGTACATTGATTCATGAACATTACAGTGTTCTAGCTGCAGTGATGTAAAATATTATAATGCGAGTCTTCGCTTCATCTAGCATTAATAATGCTTCACATAACTTTGCATTGTATTAGACTTCTTCAGATCACAGTTGATATTCTTCAGTTTATGGGATTGAATCATGGGGCTCGTGTGTGTTTCAGGTATTGAGAGGGCAGCAGTACGGCCGGAGCTGTGATGTCTGGAGTGTTGGCTGTGCTATTATTGAGATGTCCTGTGCTAAACCTCCATGGAATGCTGAGAAACACTCCAACCATCTGGCACTCATATTCAAGGTGAGCTGTGTGTGTGTGTCCGTGTGTGTGTGAGTGTGCATGTGCGTGTGTGTTTGTGTGCATGAATGACCAAAACTGCAGTTTTAGGATTAAGATTTAAATGTCTTAAACTTAAAAATAGTTTTTCATTTAGATAATTTAATTTGAATACTAATACCTTGTGAATAGTTTTGAAGATGGCACGTATCTTACGTTTTTCTTTCAAAACAGCCCCATGGAAAATGACCCGTAACACATGATCAGACTGTAGATGTTAACAGCCTATTCATAATTCTCTCATGTTTGCGTTCTCAGATTGCCAGTGCCACCACAGCCCCCTCCATCCCCCCTCACCTGTCTCCAGGTCTGCGAGACGTCACCCTGAGATGCCTTGAGCTCAAGCCCACCGACAGGCCGCCCTCCAGAGAGCTCCTCAAGCACCCCGTCTTCCGTCACAGCTGGTAGAAGTGTCCTGGTGCGGACGTTCTTCAAACTACTGACCTGTGCCTTGTACTGCTGTCACCCGTCTCTTTCTCTCATCCATAAATGCTAAAGTGTCTCTCAAGTGCCATGTGTCTGCAGAGGAGTGGTCTGTTTTCCTGCTGATGTGTCTTTATTCATGGAGGGGCGAGAGCGATGAGCAGAGCGCAGTTCAGCCGGTCAATTTCATGAATGTGTTCTGGAGCAATGAAACTTTGCATGTTGAACCAGCTCAAGGCCGAATGTGATGTTGTATTTTACTTTTCAAACATTTCTAAACGCAGACGCCGTATAAACGTCTGCTTTTAACCGTGTAAGCTCCCATGGGAACTTGGTTTTGTGGATTTCGATTTTGAGGTTAAAGTCAGGTCTCACTGGAACATCCTTTCACTATATGTTGTGATGGACTTTCTTTTGGTTTTCTGCTGTTATTGGTGCTGTTCTGTTCACTGTCGTGGCTGTTTGTAAATGATTCAACGTTCAAGGACCAGTCAGTACATGTTCTTAAGGTTTTGTAAGCTGGAGATGTCTTTAGTTCTCTTCCAGATGTTATAAATATATATGGGTGGAGGGGCTCGTATTTTAGCTTACATATATATTTTCCCGTAAATGTTCAGAAACGTCAGGAGTATAAACTCGAGCTCTTCAAGTGTTGTTGCCGTTTAGGTTCAAGGTTCTTTAAATATCCAAATGTTTTTTGAAGAGAAAAGAAACGGAAATCAAGTGCTCAACTTCCTTCATGCAAATCATGAGGGGTTTCAAATGTGACGAGCTATTTTTTTAGAACTGATTTTATTTAACGCAAACCTTCTACTGTACGTGGAATACAAGCCGATGGAGCTTGAAGAGTTAAGGTGTATATAAATGTGGCTAGCTGACCACGCTTCTCTATAGAAGTGCATATGTTTCTTTCTGCATCGGGTGTTTTTCCTTTGATTTGACTTTATCCATGTCTGTACGAAAGCTTTAAAGTTATGCACTCTTGTCTTTTTATATACTGGAACTTTTCAGTCGTAATGGTAAATCTAATCAGTATTACTTGAGTCTTCTGTTTTCAGCTTTTTGATTTTGTTTCGGACGCCTCTTGTATGTTATTTCACACGGATTTGTTGATCTCCGGCCTGAACGGTCTCGTGTCAAATGACGCTGTTTCTTGTCTTTTGGTACTTTTGGACGCGAAGATCGTCTATTGCTGTTTTATTCCAGTCTCTTCTACCTCAGGTGTCCTATAGAATCTTCTTCTACCAAAGTTCACTTTCTTGATATCCATAAACATATATATATATAAAATAATTATATATATAAAATATATTCTTTTATTGTAATTTTTTATTTCTTTCTCTATTTTTCTGAAAGATTTCCAGGGCTTAAGGGCTAACTTATATTAGCACCTTTACTGTGCAAATAAATCTCTGGGTTCAGTTCATTGGCTAAAGCTGTGTCTTTTAATCTCCTGGAGCTTTTGTCCAAATGTTTTAATAGGTCTTTATCCCCATTTGAAGCATTTTATAAAGAAATCTACCTATTTTTGTCTTTATAGCAAATAAAGCTCATAGATGATGTCTTCATTGTTGTCTGTTTGTTTTCCTTGTAGTCCTGTTGCTCCAGAGCACAATCCCGACTGTTATTACACTGTACAAAATTACATTGAAATACAGTTAAATACAACCCATGACAATCAGTTACAGTTTACTTAAGTATATGAGTTAGCAAGTCAAATGAAAAATAATGGGTACATTCTACCTACACAACCTATTTTTAAGAGTATCAACTGCAAGACTAAAAAATAGGTAAAATTTACCCCTAAATATGAGCTTTGGCGCTGCAAGGTGGGCATGCGTCAACTCAAGGCCGGAATCGCGAGAGTCAACATTTTCCTGTGATTAACGGAACATTGATTGTGAACCTACAGGTACATTTTTAATTAACTTGTTCATATCTTCATGAATGCAAATGTTTAGTTGTGTAATAATAAAATCTAGCAGAATTATAATTATGTCTCTGTTACACATGAGAGGTTTAACTTGAGCGAGAGCTTGTGTGCTTCATTCGTGATTATTTATATTAATGTAGGTACCCCTAAAAAGATACAATGTTTTATATGCTTTTGTTATAAATAATGTACAAATTTGAAATGTATTTTATTTCATTTTTATTCAATAACTAAATCCATGCTCAGTGAGAAAGCATGTTGAATACAGTTGTGCTATTGCAAGCCAGTGACTGTTAAACTTGAGGTGGCGGAAGAAGGAGGAGGAAGAACGGAAGTGGATCCCTTATCAGCAATCACTTCTAATTCTTCATCTGATCAATGTGCACCAACGGTAACGATCGATCATACTTTTGAACTGTTTGACTGATATATAAACTTTTGAACTGTTTGACTGATATATAAACTTTTGAACTGTTTGACTGATATATAAACTTTTGAACTGTTTGACTGATATATAAACTTTTGAACTGTTTGACTGATATATAAACTTTTGAACTGTTTGACTGATATATAAACATTTGAACTGTTTGACTGATATATAAACTTTTGAACTGTTTGACTGATATATAAACTTTTGAACTGTTTGACTGATATATAAACTTTTGAACTGTTTGACTGATATATAAACTTTTGAACTGTTTGACTGATATATAAACTTTTGAACTGTTTGACTGATATATAAACTTTTGAACTGTTTGACTGATATATAAACTTTTGAACTTGTTATAAGTTATGTGACTTATGTGTATGCAGTATTGAAAGATTGTTTTGTGTGAACTGCAAGTTTATCTCAAATGTGTCACTGCTTTTGAAAGTTATATTACATGGGTCGAACTTTGATACTGTATATCTAAATTGGCTGATAGTTAAGGTTAATAAGCTACATTTAAGTTTCCAAAGGTTTATTTTATTTTATTTAAAAGAGAAGTACCTTTAATTTCATCAAGGGAAATTGTTGATTTATTTTCACTTAATGTTTATTTTCTTTACCAAAAATAACTATTACATTAATGAACAAAAAAACAAATAAATCTTTGTTATTCTTTTCTTTAACATTTGTATTTTTGGTATTTCATTGAGTCAGGCACTTTAATTTATTTACAGTAATGTACTGAATGCCTGTACATTGTGAACAGTGTTTTCGGTTCTGTGATGAAGGGGATTGTGGAAAGAATTACAGGAGAAAATTTATATTTACATTTTAGGGTTTTTAACCATTTAAGAGAAAATTACCGGCCTAATTCACCATTCAACTGCCGGGGATCCAGGATCTGTGAGGAGGAGAATTAACTTAACCCCTAGGGTTAAGAGAAGATTTACATTAAGTATTTAAAACACAAAAATGTCAGACTTTAACTACTGTGTTGTAAACTATACTGTGTACTAACTACTAACTGTGTGCTGGTGCCTAAGTGTTAGGTTTATAAATTAATTGAGCACGTGGTTCGCATTAATATGCAGCGATTAGCATGTGCTCTGCTAACTACAAAATGCAAATGATGAAAATGTGTAATTTTTTATGTTCATTATGTGATCTCCAGCATAGGCCTAACAGTTGTAATGTTTGATTTGAGTTGATTTATGTTTTTCAGTTAACTTGGATTTTCAAATACATTGTATTAACTTGTAGTTGGTGGAATTATTTAGCAAAATATGGCAAATATAAATGGATATGCATATAAATTATGTACAATTGATTTTATTGGAGTGTGATAATTGAATAATGTCAATATCCTGTTTCTGACATGTTTTATTCTCTTACAGAAAGATCTTTATGAAGAAGAAAGAAGAGTTCATAGCAGTTATAATGACGAGTTAACTTCCGGTGCCCGAACTAACCACAGAGTCAATGGATGATCTGCTTACTGCAAATAAACTGTCTGTGCAAACATGTGATATGTAAGTTTAACCTCAGACTGTTTGCTTCATCCAATGATAACTCTTTTATTTGCAAATGTTAAATGTTCAAGAAATGTGCAATGTGTATGCGAGTTATTTTTGAAGTTTAATGTAACTTAAATTTATTGCAAGTATGTTCTTCCCTAATTAGTGTTGTGTTTTACTTTTATATAGTAATTGTTCAAAAAGTTACCTGTAATGAGAGTTATATGTAATGTGAAGTTGTATGTCACTTAAAATTGAATGTAAGAGCATTTTGAAGTTTTAAATGAAGTTTAAATGTTTGTATCATTATAGAATGATTGTCTTTTAAAGTAAATGAGAGCAGTCTCTCCTTTTATTTTCTTGAGTTTAAAGTTTTGTAGCCACACATTAAATCTAAATGCATATAGTTTAACATGATAACATGAAGAAACAGTATTTAGGCATGTTGTTTCTAATCTATGTTTTTTCATCTTATTTTTGAATGGAATATGTTCCATTATGATACATTATGATGTTGTATTTCACTTGATATTTATTGTTAGGGGTTATTTTGTACTTATAATAATTAATTTTAAATGTTTAAAAATACAAAATGTTGTTTGATCAATAAAAAGGAAATTTATGCAATCTCCTGCGTCTGACCATTTATATATAAATTCTTCCCTCCCTGAATAAGTAATATGTAATTTTTTCTAATGGCTAATTATTATTAATAATGATTTAGTAGATGAACTGTTGTTTTCTTACAATAGGGTTAATATTACTACATTTTTATAAGTAATAAGTTATTTGATGTAATGAGAAGTATTAGGTAGACCTTACCTAATATCTGTTAGTCTGCCACAGCTGTGAAAATTAGGTCTACTTTACTCAAATATATAAGATAGAATCTACCCAAAAAAGTGAGTGCAAATTGTTTCCTCAATTTTATTGAGTAGATTCTATAGGTTGTTCTTTACAGTGTAGGAGGTTTACAGGTATTTAAACCTTCTGCACCTCATCACACAATCATGAGCCTGTGGAGGAGTAGAGTCAGTCTCAACACAGATCTGACATAAGACATGACTGAGAAACTCATGACATTCATAATAACTACATTACAAGTTAAATGTTACAAAACTAGCAGCACTTTTATGAACAACACAGTTAACAAAAAGACCAAATAAAACGTACCATTTAAATCACTTCAAATGAGTTTAATGTTATTAACATTTCTTAAGAATATTTGGTAACACTTTTAATCCATTTTTAACGATGAATGCATTCGCCAATGTGAGAAAAACTTTGTATTCGTGTCATTTTATACCGAGACATTAAATCTAAATGTGTATCTAACATTTGTTAATTCATGTTGTTTGTTTGTGTTAGTTCATGCATTGACAAATATAAGTTAAACATTCTTAAAAATCTGAGTTGTTACAAATATTATCTCCGGTATAATGACTGTAATGTGAAAGCTTAATGGGATTTTGTCAAACTTTGTCAAAGTCAGCTTTATTTCTATAACACTTTACACAAAACACATCAAAGCAGCTTAACAACAATAATAAGTAACACTGTGTCATAATGTTTAATGTTAAAAGTTTATACATTATTGAGTTCTGGGATGTTATCTCTGTTCAGTTTAATGATGAGATCCAAACTAAACAAGCCAGAGGAGACCAGGAAACCAAAACTCCATGGGGACAGAAATGGAGAACTTTGGGAGAAACCAGGTTCAGTTGGACCAGTTCTCCTGAGACCAGACGAGACCAGCAGTCCAGGTCCAGACTTCAGCAGAATGGAGAAGAATCATGAAGTATGAGTTGATATCGGTCAGTTCAGTGTGAGTTAACACGCTGAGATCAGTTTCACTAATGAGGAAATACAGACTCAGTCAGACTCGAGGAGATTTCCTGCCGCTCGTTGGACGCGAATTGCGTGAGTTGAAAAAATTTTTACTTTGGCGAAATTTCGCGCCGCGTTAACCAATCAGAAGCTTTCTTTATCTCAAACTAACATGGAGGAGAAAGTCATCAGGGCTTTATAAATACACATTATACTTTTATTATACTTGTATTATACTTTTATTATACTTTTATTATACTTTTATTATACTTTATTATACTTTTATTATACTTGTATTATACTTTTATTATACTTTTATTATACTTTTATAATACTTGTATTATACTTTTATTATACTTTTATTATACTTTTATTATACTTTTATTATACTTTTATTATACTTTTATAATACTTGTATTATACTTTTATTATACTTTTATTATACTTTTATTATACTTGTATTATACTTTTATTATACTCTTATTCTACTTTTATTATACTTGTATTATACTTTTATTATACTTTTATTATACTTTTATTATACTTTATTATACTTTTATTATACTTGTATTATACTTTTATTATACTTTTATTATACTTTTATAATACTTGTATTATACTTTTATTATACTTTTATTATACTTTTATTATACTTGTATTATACTTTTATTATACTCTTATTATACTTTTATTATACTTTTATTATACTTTTATTATACTTTATTATACTTTTATTATACTTGTATTATACTTTTATTATACTTTTATTATACTTTTATAATACTTGTATTATACTTTTATTATACTTTTATTATACTTTTATTATACTTGTATTATACTTTTATTATACTCTTATTATACTTTTATTATACTTTTATTATACTTTTATTATACTTTTATTATACTTTTATTATACTTGTATTATACTTTTATTATACTTTTATTATACTTGTATTATACTTGTATTATACTTGTATTATACTTTTATTATACTTTTATTATACTTTTATTATACTTTTATTATACTTTTATTATACTTTTATTATACTTGTATTATACTTGTATTATACTTTTATTATACTCTTATTATACTTGTATTATACTCTTATTATACTTTATTATACTTTTATTATACTTGTATTATACTTTTATTATACTTTTATTATACTTGTATTATACTTTTATTATACTTTTATTATACTTTTATTATACTTGTATTATACTTTTATTATACTTTTATTCTACTTTTATTATACTCTTATTATACTTGTATTATACTTTTATTCTACTTTTATTCTACTTTTATTATACTTGTATTATACTTTTATTATACTTTTATTATACTTTTATTATACTTGTATTATACTTTTATTATACTTTTATTATACTTTTATTATACTTGTATTATACTTTTATTCTACTTTTATTATACTTTTATTATACTTGTATTATACTTTTATTATACTCTTATTATACTTTTATTATACTTTTATTATACTTTTATTATACTTTTATTATACTTTTATTATACTTTTATTATACTTTTATTATACTTTTATTATACTTTTATTATACTCTTATTATACTCTTATTATACTTGTATTATACTTTTATTCTACTTTTATTCTACTCTTATTATACTTGTATTATACTTTTATTCTACTTTTATTATACTCTTATACTTGTATTATACTTTTATTCTACTTTTATTATACTCTTATTATACTTTTATTATACTTGTATTATACTTTTATTATACTTGTATTATACTTTTATTATACTTGTATTATACTTTTATTATACATTATTATACTTTTATTCTACTTTTATTATACTTTATTATACTTTTATTATACTTTTATTCTACTTTTATTATACTCTTATTATACTTTTATTCTACTTTTATTCTACTTTTATTCTACTTTTATTATACTTTTATTATACTTTTATTATACTTGTATTATACTTTTATTATACTTTTATTCTACTTTTATTATACTTTATTATACTTTTATTCTACTTTTATTATACTTTATTATACTTTTATTATACTTTTATTATACTTTTATTATACTTTTATTCTACTTTTATTCTACTTTTATTATACTCTTATTATACTTTTATTCTACTTTTATTATACTTTTATTCTACTTTTATTATACTTTTATTATACTTTTATTATACTTGTATTATACTTTTATTATACTTTTATTATACTTTTATTATACTTGTATTATACTTTTATTATACTTTTATTATACTTTTATTATACTCTTATTATACTCTTATTATACTTGTATTATACTTTTATTCTACTTTTATTATACTTTTATTATACTTGTATTATACTTTTATTATACTTGTATTATACTTTTATTATACTTTTATTATACTTTTATTATACTTTTATTATACTTGTATTATACTTTTATTATACTTTTATTATACTTGTATTATACTTTTATTATACTTGTATTATACTTTTATTATACTTGTATTATACTTGTATTATACTTTTATTATACTTGTATTATACTTTTATTATACTTTTATTATACTTGTATTATACTTTTATTATACTTTTATTATACTTTTATTATACTTGTATTATACTTTTATTATACTTTTATTATACTTTTATTATACTCTTATTATACTCTTATTATACTTGTATTATACTTTTATTATACTTTTATTCTACTTTTATTATACTTGTATTATACTTTTATTATACTTGTATTATACTTTTATTATACTTTTATTATACTTTTATTATACTTTTATTATACTTTTATTATACTTTTATTATACTTGTATTATACTTTTATTATACTTGTATTATACTTTTATTATACTTTTATTATACTTGTATTATACTTTTATTATACTTGTATTATACTTTTATTATACTTTTATTATACTTGTATTATACTTTTATTATACTTTTATTATACTTTTATTATACTTGTATTATACTTTTTTTTATACTTTTATTATACTTGTATTATACTTTTATTATACTTGTATTATACTTTTATTATACTTTTATTATACTTGTATTATACTTTTATTATACTTTTATTATACTTGTATTATACTTGTATTATACTTTTATTATACTCTTATTATACTTGTATTATACTCTTATTATACTTTATTATACTTTTATTATACTTGTATTATACTTTTATTATACTTTTATTATACTTTTATAATACTTGTATTATACTTTTATTATACTTTTATTATACTTTTATTATACTTGTATTATACTTTTATTATACTCTTATTATACTTTTATTATACTTTTATTATACTTTTATTATACTTTTATTATACTTTTATTATACTTGTATTATACTTTTATTATACTTTTATTATACTTTTATTATACTTTTATTATACTTTTATTATACTTTTATTATACTTTTATTATACTCTTATTATACTCTTATTATACTTGTATTATACTTTTATTCTACTTTTATTATACTCTTATTATACTTGTATTATACTTTTATTCTACTTTTATTATACTTTTATTATACTTGTATTATACTTTTATTATACTTTTATTATACTTGTATTATACTTTTATTATACTTTTATTATACTTTTATTATACTTGTATTATACTTTTATTCTACTTTTATTCTACTTTTATTATACTTGTATTATACTTTTATTATACTCTTATTATACTTTTATTATACTTTTATTATACTTTTATTATACTTTTATTATACTTTTATTATACTTGTATTATACTTTTATTATACTTTTATTATACTTTTATTATACTTTTATTATACTTTTATTATACTCTTATTATACTCTTATTATACTTGTATTATACTTTTATTCTACTTTTATTCTACTCTTATTATACTTGTATTATACTTTTATTCTACTTTTATTATACTCTTATTATACTTGTATTATACTTTTATTCTACTTTTATTCTACTCTTATTATACTCGTATTATACTTTTATTCTACTTGTTTTATACTCTTATTATACTTTTATTATACTTTTATTCTACATTTATTCTACTTTATTATACTTTTATTATACTTTTATTATACTTTTATTATACTTTTATTATACTTTTATTCTACTTCTATTCTACTTTTATTATACTTTTATTCTACTTTTATTATACTCTTATTATACTTTTATTATACTTTTATTCTACTTTTATTCTACTTTTATTATACTCTTATTATACTTTTATTCTACTTTTATTCTACTTTTATTATACTTTTATTCTACTTTTATTCTACTTTTATTCTACTTTTATTATACTTTTATTCTACTTTTATTATACTCTTATTATACTTTTATTATACTTTTATTCTACTTTTATTCTACTTTTATTCTACTTTTATTCTACTTTTATTATACTTTATTATACTTTTATTATACTTTTATTATACTTTTATTATACTTTTATTATACTTTTATTATACTTTTATTATACTTTATTATACTTTTATTATACTTTTATTATACTTTTATTATACTTTTATTATACTTTTATTATACTTTTATTATACTTTATTATACTTTTATTATACTTTTATTATACTTTTATTATACTTTTATTATACTTTTATTATACTTTATTATACTTTTATTATACTTTTATTATACTTTTATTATACTTTTATTATACTTTTATTATACTTCTATTATACTTTTATTATACTTTTATTCTACTTTTATTCTACTTTTATTATACTCTTATTATACTTTTATTATACTTTTATTCTACTTTTATTCTACTTTTATTATACTCTTATTATACTTTTATTATACTTTTATTATACTTTTATTCTACTTTTATTATACTCTTATTATACTTTTATTCTACTTTTATTCTACTTTTATTATACTTTTATTCTACTTTTATTATACTTTTATTATACTTTTATTATACTTTTATTCTACTTTTATTCTACTTTTATTATACTTTTATTATACTTTTATTATACTTTTATTATACTCTTATTATACTCTTATTATACTTGTATTATACTTTTATTCTACTTTTATTATACTTTTATTATACTTGTATTATACTTTTATTATACTTGTATTATACTTTTATTATACTTTTATTATACTTTTATTATACTTTTATTATACTTGTATTATACTTTTATTATACTTTTATTATACTTGTATTATACTTTTATTATACTTGTATTATACTTTTATTATACTTTTATTATACTTGTATTATACTTTTATTATACTTGTATTATACTTTTATTATACTTTTATTATACTTGTATTATACTTTTATTATACTTTTATTATACTTTTATTATACTTGTATTATACTTTTATTATACTTTTATTATACTTTTATTATACTCTTATTATACTCTTATTATACTTGTATTATACTTTTATTCTACTTTTATTATACTTTTATTATACTTGTATTATACTTTTATTATACTTGTATTATACTTTTATTATACTTTTATTATACTTTTATTATACTTGTATTATACTTTTATTATACTTTTATTATACTTTTATTATACTTTTATTATACTTGTATTATACTTTTATTATACTTGTATTATACTTTTATTATACTTTTATTATACTTGTATTATACTTTTATTATACTTTTATTATACTTTTATTATACTTTTATTATACTTGTATTATACTTTTATTATACTTTTATTATACTTTTATTATACTTTTATTATACTTTTATTATACTTTTATTATACTTTTATTATACTCTTATTATACTCTTATTATACTTGTATTATACTTTTATTCTACTTTTATTATACTCTTATTATACTTGTATTATACTTTTATTCTACTTTTATTATACTTTTATTATACTTGTATTATACTTTTATTATACTTTTATTATACTTTTATTATACTTGTATTATACTTTTATTATACTTTTATTATACTTTTATTATACTTGTATTATACTTTTATTCTACTTTTATTATACTTTTATTATACTTGTATTATACTTTTATTATACTCTTATTATACTTTTATTATACTTTTATTATACTTTTATTATACTTTTATTATACTTTTATTATACTTGTATTATACTTTTATTATACTTTTATTATACTTTTATTATACTTTTATTATACTTTTATTATACTCTTATTATACTCTTATTATACTTGTATTATACTTTTATTATACTCTTATTATACTTTTATTCTACTTTTATTATACTCTTATTATACTTGTATTATACTTTTATTCTACTTTTATTCTACTCTTATTATACTCGTATTATACTTTTATTCTACTTGTATTATACTCTTATTATACTTTTATTACACTTTTATTCTACTTTTATTCTACTTTATTATACTTTTATTATACTTTTATTATACTTTTATTATACTTTTATTATACTTTTATTCTACTTCTATTATACTTTTATTATACTTTTATTATACTTTTATTCTACTTTTATTATACTCTTATTATACTTTTATTATACTTTTATTCTACTTTTATTCTACTTTTATTATACTCTTATTATACTTTTATTCTACTTTTATTCTACTTTTATTATACTTTTATTCTACTTTTATTCTACTTTTATTCTACTTTTATTATACTTTTATTCTACTTTTATTATACTCTTATTATACTTTTATTCTACTTTTATTCTACTTTTATTCTACTTTTATTCTACTTTTATTCTACTTTTATTATACTTTTATTATACTTTATTATACTTTTATTATACTTTTATTATACTTTTATTATACTTTTATTATACTTTTATTATACTTTTATTATACTTTATTATACTTTTATTATACTTTTATTATACTTTTATTATACTTTTATTATACTTTTATTCTACTTTTATTATACTTTTATTATACTTTATTATACTTTTATTATACTTTTATTATACTTTTATTATACTTTTATTATACTTTTATTATACTTTATTATACTTTTATTATACTTTTATTATACTTTTATTATACTTTTATTATACTTTTATTCTACTTCTATTATACTTTTATTATACTTTTATTCTACTTTTATTCTACTTTTATTATACTTTTATTATACTTGTATTATACTTTTATTATACTTTTATTCTACTTTTATTCTACTTCTATTATACTTTTATTATACTTTTATTATACTTGTATTATACTTTTATTATACTTTTATTATACTTTATTATACTTTTATTATACTTTTATTATACTTTTATTATACTTTTATTATACTTTTATTATACTTTTATTATACTTTATTATACTTTTATTATACTTTTATTATACTTTTATTATACTTTTATTATACTTTTATTCTACTTTTATTATACTTTTATTATACTTTATTATACTTTTATTATACTTTTATTATACTTTTATTATACTTTTATTATACTTTTATTATACTTTATTATACTTTTATTATACTTTTATTATACTTTTATTATACTTTTATTATACTTTTATTCTACTTCTATTATACTTTTATTATACTTTTATTCTACTTTTATTCTACTTTTATTATACTTTTATTATACTTGTATTATACTTTTATTATACTTTTATTATACTTTTATTCTACTTCTATTATACTTTTATTATACTTTTATTATACTTTTATTGTACTTTTATTCTACTTTTATTATACTCTTATTATACTTTTATTATACTTTTATTATACTTTTATTCTACTTTTATTATACTCTTATTATACTTTTATTCTACTTTTATTCTACTTTTATTATACTTTTATTCTACTTTTATTATACTTTTATTATACTTTTATTATACTTTTATTCTACTTTTATTCTACTTTTATTCTACTTTTATTATACTTTTATTCTACTTTTATTCTACTTTTATTATACTCTTATTATACTTTTATTATACATTTATTCTACTTTTATTCTACTTTTATTATACTTTTATTATACTTTTATTATACTTTTATTATACTTTTATTCTACTTTTATTATACTCTTATTATACTTTTATTCTACTTTTATTCTACTTTTATTCTACTTTTATTCTACTTTTATTCTACTTTTATTCAACTTTTATTATACTCTTATTATACTTTTATTATACTTTTATTATACTTTTATTATACTTTTATTATACTTTTATTCTACTTTTATTCTACTTTTATTATACTTTTATTATACTTTTATTCTACTTTTATTCTACTTTTATTCTACTTTTATTCTACTTTTATTATACTTTTATTCTACTTTTATTCTACTTTTATTCTACTTTTATTCTACTTTTATTCTACTTTTATTATACTCTTATTATACTTTTATTATACTTTTATTCTACTTTTATTCTACTTTTATTCTACTTTTATTCTACTTTTATTCTACTTTTATTATACTCTTATTATACTTTTATTCTACTTTTATTCTACTTTTATTATACTCTTATTATACTTTTATTCTACTTTTATTATACTTTTATTATACTTTTATTATACTTTTATTATACTTTTATTCTACTTTTATTCTACTTTTATTATACTTTTATTATACTTTTATTATACTTTTATTATACTTTTATTCTACTTTTATTCTACTTTTATTCTACTTTTATTCTACTTTTATTCTACTTTTATTATACTTTTATTCTACTTTTATTATACTTTTATTATACTTTTATTCTACTTTTATTCTACTTTTATTATACTCTTATTATACTTTTATTATACTTTTATTCTACTTTTATTATACTTTTATTATACTTTTATTATACTTTTATTATACTTTTATTCTACTTTTATTATACTTTTATTATACTCTTATTATACTTTTATTATACTTTTATTCTACTTTTATTCTACTTTTATTATACTCTTATTATACTTTTATTCTACTTTTATTCTACTTTTATTCTACTTTTATTATACTTTTATTATACTTTTATTATACTTTTATTATACTTTTATTATACTCTTATTATACTCTTATTATACTTTTATTATACTTTTATTCTACTTTTATTCTACTTTTATTCTACTTTTATTCTACTTTTATTCTACTTTTATTCTACTTGTATTATACTTTTATTCTACTTGTATTATACTTTTATTATACTTTTATTATACTTTTATTCTACTTTTATTCTACTTTTATTATACTCTTATTATACTTTTATTATACTTTTATTCTACTTTTATTCTACTTTTATTATACTTTTATTCTACTTTTATTCTACTTTTATTATACTTTTATTATACTTTTATTATACTTTTATTCTACTTTTATTATACTTTTATTATACTCTTATTATACTTTTATTATACTTTTATTCTACTTTTATTATACTTTTATTATACTCTTATTATACTTTTATTATACTTTTATTCTACTTTTATTATACTTTTATTATACTTTTATTCTACTTTTATTATACTTTTATTATACTTTTATTATACTCTTATTATACTTTTATTCTACTTGTATTATACTCTTATTATACTTTTATTATACTTTTATTATACTTTTATTATACTTGTATTATACTCTTATTATACTTGTATTATACTCTTAATATACTTTTATTATACTTGTATTATACTCTTATTATACTTGTATTATACTTGTATTATACTCTTATTATACTTTTATTATACTTGTATTATACTCTTATTATACTTTTATTATACTTTTATTATACTCTTATTATACTTGTATTATACTTGTAATATACTTGTATTATACTCTTATTATACTCGTATTATACTTTTATTATACTTTTATTATACTTGTATTATACTTTTATTATACTCTTATTATACTTTTATTATACTCTTATTATACTTTTATTATACTTGTATTATACTTTTATTATACTCTTATTATACTTTTATTATACTTGTATTATACTTTTATTATACTCTTAATATACTTTTATTATACTTGTATTATACTCTTATTATACTTTTATTATACTCTTATTATACTTTTATTATACTCTTATTATACTTTTATTATACTTTTATTATACTCTTATTATACTTTTATTATACTCTTATTATACTCTTATTATACTCTTATTATACTTTTATTATACTTGTATTATACTCTTATTATACTTGTATTATACTTTTATTATACTTGTATTATACTCTTATTATACTTTTATTATACTCTTATTCTACTTTTATTATACACTTATTATACTTTTATTATACTCTTACTATACTTTTATTATACTTTTATTATACTTGTATTATACTCTTATTATACTTTTATTATACTTGTATTATACTCTTATTATACTTGTATTATACTTTTATTATACTTGTATTATACTCTTATTATACTTTTATTATACTCTTATTATACTTTTATTATACTTGTATTTTACTTTTATTATACTTGTATTATACTCTTATTATACTTGTATTATACTCTTATTATACTTTTATTATACTTGTATTATACTCTTATTATACTTTTATTTTACTTGTATTATACTTTTATTATACTCTTATTATACTTTTATTATACTTGTATTATAGTCTTATTATACTTTTATTATACTCTTATTATACTTTTATTATACTCTTATTATACTTTTATTATACTCTTATTATACTTTTATTATACTTTTATTATACTTTTATTATACTTGTATTATACTCTTATTATACTTGTATTATACTTTTATTATACTTGTATTATACTCTTATTATACTTTTATTATACTCTTATTATAATTTTATTATACTCTTATTATACTTTTATTATACTTGTATTATACTTTTATTATACTTGTATTATACTCTTATTATACTTTTATTATACTCTTATTATACTTTTATTATACTTTTATTATACTTTTATTATACTCTTATTATACTTTTATTATACTTTTATTATACTTTTATTATACTTGTATTATACTCTTATTATACTTGTATTATACTTTTATTATACTTGTATTATACTCTTATTATACTTTTATTATACTCTTATTATAATTGTATTATACTCTTATTATACTTTTATTATACTTGTATTATACTTTTATTATACTCTTATTATACTTTTATTATACTTGTATTATACTCTTATTATACTTTTATTATACTCTTATTTTACTTGTATTATACTCTTATTATACTTGTATTACACTCTTATTATACTTTTATTATACTCTTATTATACTTGTATTATACTTGTATTATACTTTTATTATACTTGTATTATACTCTTATTATACTTGTATTATACTTGTATTATACTCTTATTATACTTTTATTATACTTGTATTATACTCTTATTATACTTTTATTATACTTGTATTATACTTTTATTATACTTTTATTATACTCTTATTATACTTGTATTATACTTTTATTATACTTTTATTATACTCTTATTATACTTGTATTATACTTGTATTATACTTTTATTATACTTTTATTATACTTTTATTATACTTGTAATATACTCTTATTATACTTGTATTATACTCTTATTATACTTGTATTATACTTTTATTATACTTGTATTATACTCTTATTATACTTGTATTACACTCTTATTATACTTGTATTATATACTTGTATTATACTTTTATTATACTTGTATTATACTCTTATTATACTCTTATTATACTTTTATTATACTTTTATTATACTCTTATTATACTTGTATTATACTCTTATTATACTTGTATTATACTCTTATTATACTTTTATTATACTTGTATTATACTTGTATTATACTCTTATTATACTTGTATTATACTTGTATTATACTTTTATTATACTTTTATTATACTTGTATTATACTTGTATTATACTCTTATTATACTTTTATTATACTTGTATTATACTCTTATTATACTTGTATTATACTTGTATTATACTTGTATTATACTCTTATTATACTTTTATTATACTTGTATTATACTTGTACTATACTTGTATTATACTCTTATTAAACTCTTATTATACTCTTATTATACTCTTATTATACTTGTATTATACTTGTATTATACTTGTATTATACTTGTATTATACTCTTATTATACTTTTATTATACTCTTATTATACTTGTATTATACTTTTATTATACTTGTATTATACTTGTATTATACTTTTATTATACTTGTATTATACTTTTATTATACTTTTATTATACTCTTATTATACTTTTATTATACTTGTATTATACTTGTATTATACTCTTATTATACTTTTATTATACTTGTATTATACTTTTATTATACTTGTATTATACTTGTATTATACTCTTATTAAACTCTTATTATACTCTTATTATACTCTTATTATACTTGTATTATACTTGTATTATACTTGTATTATACTTGTATTATACTCTTATTATACTTTTATTATACTCTTATTATACTTGTATTATACTCTTATTATACTTTTATTATACTCTTATTATACTTGTATTATACTCTTATTATACTTGTATTATACTTGTATTATACTTGTATTATGCTCTTATTATGCTCTTATTATACTCTTATTATACTTTTATTATACTTGTATTATACTTTTATTATACTCTTATTATACTTTTATTATACTTGTATTATACTTGTATTATACTTGTATTATACTTTTATTATACTCTTATTATACTCTTATTATACTCTTATTATACTCTTTTTATACTTTTATTATACTTTTATTATACTTTTATTATACTTGTATTATACTTGTATTATACTTGTATTATACTTGTATTATACTCTTATTATACTTTTATTATACTTTTATTATACTCTTATTATACTCTTATCATACTTTTATTATACTCTTATTATACTCTTATTATACTTTTATTATACTCGTATTATACTCGCATTATACTCTTATTATACTCTTATTATACTCTTATTATACTCTTATTATACTCTTATTATACTTTTATTATACTTTTATTCTACTTGTATTATACTTTTATTATACTTTTATTATACTTGTATTATACTTTTATTCTACTTTTATTATACTTTTATTATACTTGTATTATACTTTTATTATACTCTTATTATACTTTTATTATACTTTTATTATACTTTTATTATACTTTTATTATACTCGTATTATACTCGTATTATACTCTTATTATACTCTTATTATACTCTTATTATACTCTTATTATACTTTTATTATACTCTTATTATACTTTTATTATACTTTTATTATACTTGTATTATACTTGTATTATACTCTTATTATACTTGTATTATACTCTTATTATACTTTTATTATACTTGTATTATACTCTTATTATACTTGTATTATACTCTTATTATACTTGTATTATACTCTTATTATACTTTTATTATACTTGTATTATAATCTTATTATACTTTTATTATACTTGTATTATACTCTTATTATACTTGTATTATACTCTTATTATACTTTTATTATACTTTTATTATAATCTTATTATACTTTTATTATACTTTTATTATAATCTTATTATACTTTTATTATACTTTTATTATACTTTTATTATACTTTTATTCTACTTTAACATAGACAGGAATAAAAGTGATATTTACTGGAAGAAATTCAGTGAAGAAAAAAAATCTCTTCACTCAATTTGAGCTCTATACACATATTGAGAGTATAAATAAATCCTTCACATGAAGTTTAATATCTTTAAAATAAAAAAATAAAAATACTTTTCCTTTGATAAATAGAGGAGTTCCCCCTGACAGAAGCCCCTCCCCCTGACAGAAGCAGATCTTCTGTAAATGTACAAGCATCAAACTACACGCGTGTGGCGTCAACACTCGAACATTTGTGTCTGGTGTGAACGCAGCATAACGAGAGCAGTCTCAGTACTATGATGTGGTCTAAAACCTGACATTCTCAGATATCATGTTTATGATGTTATAAAATGTGACAAGTGATAACCTAACTCTTTGGTTTTGAATCTAGAGTTTTATAGTTTCTCCGTCCGAGCTCTTCGGAGCCACCGGATCCAGTCTGTATCCAGACCAGATTGTGGAGAAAGGACCCCTAGGGCCCGGAAGGACAGCGGAGACCAGGACGACTAGAACACCAGATGCAGATCCCTCGCAAGACCTTGCCTCAGATGACCATCAGGATGCGACCACAGGAGACAGATGATTCTTCTCTGGACCAGATGATGGGACCACAGGAGACAGATGATTCTTCTCTGGACCAGATGATGGGACCACAGGAGACAGATGATTCTTCTCTGGACCAGATGCTGGGTCCAGAACTAGAAAAGCCCTCTACAGCCCTCGAACAAAACAAAGTCCCGGACAAGAACACGACGGATACCAACAGTGCCGATCCTGACCTCCCTGGGGCCCTAAGCAAAATTCTGCTAAGGGACCTCTAACTGAACCCGTGACGCCGTGAGCTATGTAAACCATTTGCCATTGCCACACAGTCACACCTGACCCTTCAGTGATCCCAACACAATCCTCCCTCCTTTAAACAAAACAGTCGACAATATAGAACAACAGTATAGAACAGAATGAGGTTCAAACAAACAATATTTATTGAATAGAGTATTTCTTATAGAATATTAAGATAACAAGTGAATAGTATTAAGTAAGTGAATATTAACGTAAACATAAATAAGAAGAAAATAATAAATTATAACTCTGAGCTTTGGCTTTTGGGATTAACTTAGGTTCTCTTTACAGCCTGGGCATGTTCGGCATCAGTATGGGCAACAGCAGTCTATTTGAGAAGAAACTGAGAAGAATATCACATAGTTAGTTAAACAGTCATTTACACAATCTTACATGTTACTCCTTACATGTTACAAATGCGTAAACATTTGAATGTTTGAATTAAAATCCTAATCATTGATATCAAGAATGAACTTTTGTACAAGTTAACATGTAATTCCTGATATCAAAAATAGACATTGATAGATAAAAATGTAACTAAGTATTACTATTAGCTATTAGTATTAATATTATTAGTATTAGCTATTATTGACTAACTATTAGTAAAAATAATCAAGAATTCACATTGCAAATAGTAAAAAAAAATGTATGCTTGATATCAAAAATGCATAAACTGTGAATGAATAAAAGCTAAAATGGCTTGCCATAGCATGTTAAAGTTTTTTTTATTTTTGTAATATATATGGTCAAGCGATTCTTGATTTATGGTTATTATTAACTGAGGGATGTGCATCCACACATTGACCAGTATGTCCAGCTGATCAACATTTTAAATGCAATATAGCCTATAAATCAAGTCAATCACTGTCAAATTATCAATACATTGATTTCCATTTTGCATAATTAGTGCAGTGCAGTTGTAGGCCTATAGAGTTTTGACCTACACATTGACTGACACTAGATAATGTCTTGTTTTAAAAGTACAATGTATAATGTATAATGTATAATGTATAATGTATAATGTATAATGTATAATGTGCACTTTTGATGAGGAGTGCCATGATTCACGCCCATATATTGTACAGTCTGTCTGCTCTCCACATATATAGTACAGTCTGTCTGCTCTCCACATATATAGTACAGTCTGTCTGTCTCCACATATATTGTACAGTCTGTCTGTCTCCACATATATTGTACAGTCTGTCTGCTCTCCACATATATAGTACAGTCTGTCTGTCTCCACATATATAGTACAGTCTGTCTGTCTCCACATATATTATACAGTCTGTCTGCTCTCCACATATATATTGTACAGTCTGTCTGTCTGTCTCCACATATATTATACAGTCTGTCTGCTCTCCACATATATTGTACAGTCTGTCTGCTCTCCACATATATTATACAGTCTGTCTGTCTCCACATATATTGTACAGTCTGTCTGTCTCCACATATATTGTACAGTCTGTCTGTCTCCACATATATTGTACAGTCTGTCTGTCTCCACATATATTGTACAGTCTGTCTGCTCTCCACATATATTATACAGTCTGTCTGTCTCCACATATATTGTACAGTCTGTCTGTCTCCACATATATTGTACAGTCTGTCTGTCTCCACATATATTGTACAGTCTGTCTGTCTCCACATATATAGTACAGTCTGTCTGCTCTCCACATATATATTGTACAGTCTGTCTGTCTGTCTGTCTCCACATATATTATACAGTCTGTCTGTCTCCACATATATAGTACAGTCTGTCTGTCTCCACATATATTGTACAGTCTGTCTGCTCTCCACATATATATTGTACAGTCTGTCTGTCTGTCTCCACATATATTATACAGTCTGTCTGTCTCCACATATATAGTACAGTCTGTCTGTCTCCACATATATTGTACAGTCTGTCTGCTCTCCACATATATTGTACAGTCTGTCTGTCTCCACATATATTGTACAGTCTGTCTGCTCTCCACATATATTGTACAGTCTGTCTGCTCTCCACATATATTATACAGTCTGTCTGTCTCCACATATATTATACAGTCTGTCTGCTCTCCACATATATTATACAGTCTGTCTGTCTCCACATATATTGTACAGTCTGTCTGTCTCCACATATATTGTACAGTCTGTCTGCTCTCCACATATATTATACAGTCTGTCTGTCTCCACATATATAGTACAGTCTGTCTGTCTCCACATATATTGTACAGTCTGTCTGCTCTCCACTTATATTGTACAGTCTGTCTGCTCTCCACATATATAGTACAGTCTGTCTGTCTCCACATATATTGTACAGTCTGTCTGTCTCCACATATATTATACAGTCTGTCTGTCTCCACATATATTGTACAGTCTGTCTGTCTCCACATATATAGTACAGTCTGTCTGCTCTCCACATATATATTGTACAGTCTGTCTGTCTGTCTGTCTCCACATATATTATACAGTCTGTCTGTCTCCACATATATAGTACAGTCTGTCTGTCTCCACATATATTGTACAGTCTGTCTGTCTGCTCTCCACATATATTGTACAGTCTGTCTGTCTCCACATATATAGTACAGTCTGTCTGTCTCCACATATATTATACAATCTGTCTGTCTGCTCTCCACATATATTGTACAGTCTGTCTGTCTCCACATATATTGTACAGTCTGTCTGCTCTCCACATATATTATACAGTCTGTCTGTCTCCACATATGTTGTACAGTCTGTCTGTCTCCACATATATTGTACAGTCTGTCTGTCTCCACATATATTATACAGTCTGTCTGTCTCCACATATATTGTACAGTCTGTCTGTCTCCACATATATTGTACAGTCTGTCTGTCTCCACATATATTGTACAGTCTGTCTGTCTCCACATATATTATACAGTCTGTCTGTCTCCACATATATTGTACAGTCTGTCTGTCTCCACATATATTGTACAGTCTGTCTGCTCTCCACATATATTGTACAGTCTGTCTGTCTCCACATATATTATACAGTCTGTCTGTCTCCACATATATAGTACAGTCTGTCTGTCTCCACATATATTGTACAGTCTGTCTGTCTCCACATATATTGTACAGTCTGTCTGTCTCCACATATATTGTACAGTCTGTCTGTCTCCACATATATATTGTACAGTCTGTCTGTCTGTCTGTCTGTCTCCACATATATTATACAGTCTGTCTGTCTCCACATATATTATACAGTCTGTCTGTTTCCACATATATTGTACAGTCTGTCTGTCTCCACATATATTGTACAGTCTGTCTGTCTCCACATATATTGTACAGTCTGTCTGTCTCCACATATATTGTACAGTCTGTCTGTCTCCACATATATAGTACAGTCTGTCTGCTCTCCACTTATATATTGTACAGTCTGTCTGTCTGTCTGTCTCCACATATATTATACAGTCTGTCTGTCTCCACATATATAGTACAGTCTGTCTGTCTCCACATATATTGTACAGTCTGTCTGCTCTCCACATATATATTGTACAGTCTGTCTGTCTGTCTCCACATATATTATACAGTCTGTCTGTCTCCACATATATTGTACAGTCTGTCTGCTCTCCACATATATTGTACAGTCTGTCTGCTCTCCACATATATTATACAGTCTGTCTGTCTCCACATATATTGTACAGTCTGTCTCCACATATATTGTACAGTCTGTCTGCTCTCCACATATATTGTACAGTCTGTCTGTCTCCACATATATTATACAGTCTGTCTGTCTCCATATATATTGTACAGTCTGTCTGTCTCCACATATATTGTACAGTCTGTCTGTCTCCACATATATTATACAGTCTGTCTGTCTCCACATATATTGTACAGTCTGTCTGTCTCCACATATATTGTACAGTCTGTCTGTCTCCACATATATTGTACAGTCTGTCTGCTCTCCACATATATTGTACAGTCTGTCTGTCTCCACATATATTGTACAGTCTGTCTGCTCTCCACATATATTGTACAGTCTGTCTGTCTCCACATATATTATACAGTCTGTCTGTCTCCACATATATTGTACAGTCTGTCTGTCTCCACATATATTGTACAGTCTGTCTGTCTCCACATATATTGTACAGTCTGTCTGTCTGTCTCCACATATATTGTACAGTCTGTCTGCTCTCCACATATATATTGTACAGTCTGTCTGTCTGTCTCCACATATATTATACAGTCTGTCTGTCTCCACACATATATAGTACAGTCTGTCTGTCTCCACACATATATTGTACAGTCTGTCTGCTCTCCACATATATTGTACAGTCTGTCTGTCTCCACATATATTATACAGTCTGTCTGTCTGCTCTCCACATATATTATACAGTCTGTCTGTCTCCACATATATTGTACAGTCTGTCTGCTCTCCACATATATTGTACAGTCTGTCTGCTCTCCACATATATTGTACAGTCTGTCTGCTCTCCACATATATTATACAGTCTGTCTGTCTGCTCTCCACATATATAGTACAGTCTGTCTGCTCTCCACATATATTGTACAGTCTGTCTGCTCTCCACATATATTATACAGTCTGTCTGTCTGCTCTCCACATATATTGTACAGTCTGTCTGCTCTCCACATATATTATACAGTCTGTCTGTCTGCTCTCCACATATATTGTACAGTCTGTCTGTCTCCACATATATTATACAGTCTGTCTGTCTGCTCTCCACATATATTGTACAGTCTGTCTGCTCTCCACATATATAGTACAGTCTGTCTGTCTCCACATATATTATACAGTCTGTCTGTCTCCACATATATTATACAGTCTGTCTGTCTCCACATATATTGTACAGTCTGTCTGCTCTCCACATATATTGTACAGTCTGTCTGTCTCCACATATATTATACAGTCTGTCTGTCTCCACATATATTGTACAGTCTGTCTGCTCTCCACATATATTGTACAGTCTGTCTGCTCTCCACATATATTGTACAGTCTGTCTGCTCTCCACATATATTATACAGTCTGTCTGTCTGCTCTCCACATATATAGTACAGTCTGTCTGCTCTCCACATATATTGTACAGTCTGTCTGCTCTCCACATATATTATACAGTCTGTCTGTCTGCTCTCCACATATATTGTACAGTCTGTCTGCTCTCCACATATATTATACAGTCTGTCTGTCTGCTCTCCACATATATTGTACAGTCTGTCTGTCTCCACATATATTGTACAGTCTGTCTGCTCTCCACATATATAGTACAGTCTGTCTGTCTCCACATATATTGTACAGTCTGTCTGCTCTCCACATATATTATACAGTCTGTCTGTCTGCTCTCCACATATATAGTACAGTCTGTCTGTCTCCACATATATGGTACAGTCTGTCTGTCTCCACATATATTGTACAGTCTGTCTGTCTCCACATATATTATACAGTCTGTCTGTCTCCACATATATTGTACAGTCTGTCTGTCTCCACATATATTGTACAGTCTGTCTGTCTCCACATATATTGTACAGTCTGTCTGTCTCCACATATATTGTACAGTCTGTCTGTCTCCACATATATTGTACAGTCTGTCTGTCTCCACATATATTGTACAGTCTGTCTGCTCTCCATATATATTGTACAGTCTGTCTGTCTCCACATATATTATACAGTCTGTCTGTCTCCACATATATAGTACAGTCTGTCTGTCTCCACATATATTGTACAGTCTGTCTGTCTCCACATATATTGTACAGTCTGTCTGTCTCCACATATATTGTACAGTCTGTCTGTCTCCACATATATATTGTACAGTCTGTCTGTCTGTCTGTCTCCACATATATTATACAGTCTGTCTGTCTCCACATATATTATACAGTCTGTCTGTCTCCACATATATTGTACAGTCTGTCTGTCTCCACATATATTGTACAGTCTGTCTGCCTCCACATATATTGTACAGTCTGTCTGTCTCCACATATATTGTACAGTCTGTCTGTCTCCACATATATAGTACAGTCTGTCTGCTCTCCACTTATATATTGTACAGTCTGTCTGTCTGTCTGTCTCCACATATATTATACAGTCTGTCTGTCTCCACATATATAGTACAGTCTGTCTGTCTCCACATATATTGTACAGTCTGTCTGCTCTCCACATATATATTGTACAGTCTGTCTGTCTGTCTCCACATATATTATACAGTCTATCTGTCTCCACATATATAGTACAGTCTGTCTGTCTCCACATATATTGTACAATCTGTCTGTCTCCACATATATAGTACAGTCTGTCTGTCTCCACATATATTATACAGTCTGTCTGTCTCCACATATATTATACAGTCTGTCTGTCTCCACATATATTGTACAGTCTGTCTGTCTCCACATATATTATACAGTCTATCTGTCTCCACATATATGGTACAGTCTGTCTGCTCTCCACATATATTATACAGTCTGTCTGTCTCCACATATATTGTACAGTCTGTCTGTCTCCACATATATTGTACAATCTGTCTGTCTCCACATATATAGTACAGTCTGTCTGTCTCCACATATATTATACAGTCTGTCTGTCTCCACATATATTATACAGTCTGTCTGTCTCCACATATATTGTACAGTCTGTCTGTCTGTCTCCACATATATTATACAGTCTATCTGTCTCCACATATATAGTACAGTCTGTCTGTCTCCACATATATAGTACAGTCTGTCTGTCTCCACATATATAGTACAGTCTGTCTGTCTCCACATATATTATACAGTCTGTCTGCTCTCCACATATATTGTACAGTCTGTCTGCTCTCCACATATATTGTACAGTCTGTCTGCTCTCCACATATATTATACAGTCTGTCTGTCTCCACATATATTGTACAGTCTGTCTGCTCTCCACATATATTATACAGTCTGTCTGTCTCCACATATATTGTACAGTCTGTCTGTCTCCACATATATAGTACAGTCTGTCTGTCTCCACATATATTGTACAGTCTGTCTGTCTCCACATATATAGTACAGTCTGTCTGTCTCCACATATATTGTACAGTCTGTCTGCTCTCCACATATATTATACAGTCTGTCTGTCTCCACATATATTGTACAGTCTGTCTGCTCTCCACATATATTATACAGTCTGTCTGTCTCCACATATATAGTACAGTCTGTCTGTCTCCACATATATTGTACAGTCTGTCTGCTCTCCACATATATTGTACAGTCTGTCTGCTCTCCACATATATTATACAGTCTGTCTGTCTCCACATATATTGTACAGTCTGTCTGCTCTCCACATATATTGTACAGTCTGTCTGTCTCCACATATATTATACAGTCTGTCTGTCTCCACATATATTGTACAGTCTGTCTGTCTCCACATATATTGTACAGTCTGTCTGTCTCCACATATATTATACAGTCTGTCTGTCTCCACATATATTGTACAGTCTGTCTGTCTCCACATATATTGTACAGTCTGTCTGTCTCCACATATATTGTACAGTCTGTCTGCTCTCCACATATATTGTACAGTCTGTCTGTCTCCACATATATTGTACAGTCTGTCTGCTCTCCACATATATTGTACAGTCTGTCTGTCTCCACATATATTATACAGTCTGTCTGTCTCCACATATATTGTACAGTCTGTCTGTCTCCACATATATTGTACAGTCTGTCTGTCTCCACATATATTGTACAGTCTGTCTGTCTGTCTCCACATATATTGTACAGTCTGTCTGCTCTCCACATATATATTGTACAGTCTGTCTGTCTGTCTCCACATATATTATACAGTCTGTCTGTCTCCACACATATATTGTACAGTCTGTCTGCTCTCCACATATATATTGTACAGTCTGTCTGTCTGTCTCCACATATATTATACAGTCTGTCTGTCTCCACATATATTGTACAGTCTGTCTGTCTCCACGCATATATTGTACAGTCTGTCTGCTCTCCACATATATTGTACAGTCTGTCTGTCTCCACATATATTATACAGTCTGTCTGTCTGCTCTCCACATATATTGTACAGTCTGTCTGTCTCCACATATATTGTACAGTCTGTCTGCTCTCCACATATATTGTACAGTCTGTCTGCTCTCCACATATATTGTACAGTCTGTCTGCTCTCCACATATATTATACAGTCTGTCTGTCTGCTCTCCACATATATAGTACAGTCTGTCTGCTCTCCACATATATTGTACAGTCTGTCTGCTCTCCACATATATTATACAGTCTGTCTGTCTGCTCTCCACATATATTGTACAGTCTGTCTGTCTCGACATATATTGTACAGTCTGTCTGCTCTCCACATATATAGTACAGTCTGTCTGTCTCCACATATATTGTACAGTCTGTCTGTCTCCACATATATTGTACAGTCTGTCTGCTCTCCACATATATATTGTACAGTCTGTCTGTCTGTCTCCACATATATTATACAGTCTGTCTGTCTCCACATATATAGTACAGTCTGTCTGTCTCCACATATATTGTACGGTCTGTCTGCTCTCCACATATATTGTACAGTCTGTCTGTCTCCACATATATTATACAGTCTGTCTGTCTCCACATATATTGTACAGTCTGTCTGTCTCCACATATATTGTACAGTCTGTCTGTCTCCACATATATTGTACAGTCTGTCTGTCTCCACATATATTGTACAGTCTGTCTGTCTGTCTCCACATATATTGTACAGTCTGTCTGCTCTCCACATATATATTGTAAAGTCTGTCTGTCTGTCTCCGCATATATTGTACAGTCTGTCTGCTCTCCACATATATTGTACAGTCTGTCTGTCTCCACATATATTATACAGTCTGTCTGTCTGCTCTCCACATATATTGTACAGTCTGTCTGTCTCCACATATATTGTACAGTCTGTCTGCTCTCCACATATATTATACAGTCTGTCTGTCTCCACATATATTGTACAGTCTGTCTGCTCTCCACATATATAGTACAGTCTGTCTGCTCTCCACATATATTATACAGTCTGTCTGTCTCCACATATATTATACAGTCTGTCTGTCTCCACATATATTTTACAGTCTGTCTGTCTCCACATATATTATACAGTCTGTCTGTCTCCACATATATTGTACAGTCTGTCTGCTCTCCACATATATTATACAGTCTGTCTGTCTCCACATATATTGTACAGTCTGTCTGCTCTCCACATATATTGTACAGTCTGTCTGCTCTCCACATATATAGTACAGTCTGTCTGCTCTCCACATATATTATACAGTCTATCTGTCTCCACATATATCGTACAGTCTGTCTGCTCTCCACATATATTGTACAGTCTGTCTGTCTCCACATATATTGTACAGTCTGTCTGCTCTCCACATATATAGTACAGTCTGTCTGCTCTCCACATATATTGTACAGTCTGTCTGTCTCCACATATATTATACAGTCTGTCTGTCTCCACATATATTGTACAGTCTGTCTGTCTCCACATATATTGTACAGTCTGTCTGTCTCCACATATATTGTACAGTCTGTCTGCTCTCCACTTATATATTGTACAGTCTGTCTGTCTGTCTGTCTCCACATATATTATACAGTCTGTCTGTCTCCACATATATAGTACAGTCTGTCTGTCTCCACATATATTGTACAGTCTGTCTGCTCTCCACATATATATTGTACAGTCTGTCTGTCTGTCTCCACATATATTATACAGTCTGTCTGTCTCCACATATATTGTACAGTCTGTCTGCTCTCCACATATATTGTACAGTCTGTCTGCTCTCCACATATATTATACAGTCTGTCTGTCTCCACATATATTGTACAGTCTGTCTGTCTCCACATATATTGTACAGTCTGTCTGCTCTCCACATATATTGTACAGTCTGTCTGTCTCCACATATATTATACAGTCTGTCTGTCTCCACATATATTGTACAGTCTGTCTGTCTCCACATATATTGTACAGTCTGTCTGTCTCCACATATATTATACAGTCTGTCTGTCTCCACATATATTGTACAGTCTGTCTGTCTCCACATATATTGTACAGTCTGTCTGTCTCCACATATATTGTACAGTCTGTCTGCTCTCCACATATATTGTACAGTCTGTCTGTCTCCACATATATTGTACAGTCTGTCTGCTCTCCACATATATTGTACAGTCTGTCTGTCTCCACATATATTATACAGTCTGTCTGTCTCCACATATATTGTACAGTCTGTCTGTCTCCACATATATAGTACAGTCTGTCTGCTCTCCACATATATATTGTACAGTCTGTCTGTCTGTCTGTCTCCACATATATTATACAGTCTGTCTGTCTCCACATATATAGTACAGTCTGTCTGTCTCCACATATATTGTACAGTCTGTCTGCTCTCCACATATATATTGTACAGTCTGTCTGTCTGTCTCCACATATATTATACAGTCTGTCTGTCTCCACATATATAGTACAGTCTGTCTGTCTCCACATATATTGTACAGTCTGTCTGCTCTCCACATATATTGTACAGTCTGTCTGTCTCCACATATATTGTACAGTCTGTCTGCTCTCCACATATATAGTACAGTCTGTCTGCTCTCCACATATATTATACAGTCTGTCTGTCTCCACATATATTGTACAGTCTGTCTGCTCTCCACATATATAGTACAGTCTGTCTGCTCTCCACATATATTGTACAGTCTGTCTGCTCTCCACATATATTATACAGTCTGTCTGTCTCCACATATATTATACAGTCTGTCTGTCTCCACATATATTGTACAGTCTGTCTGTCTCCACATATATTGTACAGTCTGTCTGCTCTCCACATATATTATACAGTCTGTCTGTCTCCACATATATAGTACAGTCTGTCTGTCTCCACATATATTGTACAGTCTGTCTGCTCTCCACTTATATTGTACAGTCTGTCTGCTCTCCACATATATTGTACAGTCTGTCTGTCTCCACATATATTATACAGTCTGTCTGTCTCCACATATATTGTACAGTCTGTCTGTCTCCACATATATTGTACAATCTGTCTGTCTCCACATATATTGTACAGTCTGTGTGCTCTCCACATATATTGTACAGTCTGTCTGCTCTCCACATATATTGTACAGTCTGTCTGCTCTCCACATATATTGTACAGTCTGTCTGTCTCCACATATATGGTACAGTCTGTCTGCTCTCCACATATATTATACAGTCTGTCTGTCTCCACATATATTGTACAGTCTGTCTGTCTGTCTCCACATATATTGTACAGTCTGTCTGCTCTCCACATATATATTGTACAGTCTGTCTGTCTGTCTCCACATATATTATACAGTCTGTCTGTCTCCACATATATTGTACAGTCTGTCTGTCTCCACGCATATATTGTACAGTCTGTCTGCTCTCCACATATATTGTACAGTCTGTCTGTCTCCACATATATTGTACAGTCTGTCTGCTCTCCACATATATTGTACAGTCTGTCTGTCTCCACATATATTATACAGTCTGTCTGTCTCCACATATATTGTACAGTCTGTCTGTCTCCACATATATTGTACAGTCTGTCTGTCTCCACATATATTGTACAGTCTGTCTGTCTGTCTCCACATATATTGTACAGTCTGTCTGCTCTCCACATATATATTGTACAGTCTGTCTGTCTGTCTCCACATATATTATACAGTCTGTCTGTCTCCACACATATATTGTACAGTCTGTCTGCTCTCCACATATATATTGTACAGTCTGTCTGTCTGTCTCCACATATATTATACAGTCTGTCTGTCTCCACATATATTGTACAGTCTGTCTGTCTCCACGCATATATTGTACAGTCTGTCTGCTCTCCACATATATTGTACAGTCTGTCTGTCTCCACATATATTATACAGTCTGTCTGTCTGCTCTCCACATATATTGTACAGTCTGTCTGTCTCCACATATATTGTACAGTCTGTCTGCTCTCCACATATATTGTACAGTCTGTCTGCTCTCCACATATATTGTACAGTCTGTCTGCTCTCCACATATATTATACAGTCTGTCTGTCTGCTCTCCACATATATAGTACAGTCTGTCTGCTCTCCACATATATTGTACAGTCTGTCTGCTCTCCACATATATTATACAGTCTGTCTGTCTGCTCTCCACATATATTGTACAGTCTGTCTGTCTCGACATATATTGTACAGTCTGTCTGCTCTCCACATATATAGTACAGTCTGTCTGTCTCCACATATATTGTACAGTCTGTCTGTCTCCACATATATTGTACAGTCTGTCTGCTCTCCACATATATATTGTACAGTCTGTCTGTCTGTCTCCACATATATTATACAGTCTGTCTGTCTCCACATATATAGTACAGTCTGTCTGTCTCCACATATATTGTACGGTCTGTCTGCTCTCCACATATATTGTACAGTCTGTCTGTCTCCACATATATTATACAGTCTGTCTGTCTCCACATATATTGTACAGTCTGTCTGTCTCCACATATATTGTACAGTCTGTCTGTCTCCACATATATTGTACAGTCTGTCTGTCTCCACATATATTGTACAGTCTGTCTGTCTGTCTCCACATATATTGTACAGTCTGTCTGCTCTCCACATATATATTGTAAAGTCTGTCTGTCTGTCTCCGCATATATTGTACAGTCTGTCTGCTCTCCACATATATTGTACAGTCTGTCTGTCTCCACATATATTATACAGTCTGTCTGTCTGCTCTCCACATATATTGTACAGTCTGTCTGTCTCCACATATATTGTACAGTCTGTCTGCTCTCCACATATATTATACAGTCTGTCTGTCTCCACATATATTGTACAGTCTGTCTGCTCTCCACATATATAGTACAGTCTGTCTGCTCTCCACATATATTATACAGTCTGTCTGTCTCCACATATATTATACAGTCTGTCTGTCTCCACATATATTTTACAGTCTGTCTGTCTCCACATATATTATACAGTCTGTCTGTCTCCACATATATTGTACAGTCTGTCTGCTCTCCACATATATTATACAGTCTGTCTGTCTCCACATATATTGTACAGTCTGTCTGCTCTCCACATATATTGTACAGTCTGTCTGCTCTCCACATATATTGTACAGTCTGTCTGCTCTCCACATATATTATACAGTCTATCTGTCTCCACATATATCGTACAGTCTGTCTGCTCTCCACATATATTGTACAGTCTGTCTGTCTCCACATATATTGTACAGTCTGTCTGCTCTCCACATATATAGTACAGTCTGTCTGCTCTCCACATATATTGTACAGTCTGTCTGTCTCCACATATATTATACAGTCTGTCTGTCTCCACATATATTGTACAGTCTGTCTGTCTCCACATATATTGTACAGTCTGTCTGTCTCCACATATATTGTACAGTCTGTCTGCTCTCCACTTATATATTGTACAGTCTGTCTGTCTGTCTGTCTCCACATATATTATACAGTCTGTCTGTCTCCACATATATAGTACAGTCTGTCTGTCTCCACATATATTGTACAGTCTGTCTGCTCTCCACATATATATTGTACAGTCTGTCTGTCTGTCTCCACATATATTATACAGTCTGTCTGTCTCCACATATATAGTACAGTCTGTCTGTCTCCACATATATTGTACAGTCTGTCTGTCTCCACATATATTATACAGTCTGTCTGCTCTCCACATATATTGTACAGTCTGTCTGCTCTCCACATATATTATACAGTCTGTCTGTCTCCACATATATTGTACAGTCTGTCTGTCTCCACATATATTGTACAGTCTGTCTGCTCTCCACATATATTGTACAGTCTGTCTGTCTCCACATATATTATACAGTCTGTCTGTCTCCACATATATTGTACAGTCTGTCTGTCTCCACATATATTGTACAGTCTGTCTGTCTCCACATATATTATACAGTCTGTCTGTCTCCACATATATTGTACAGTCTGTCTGTCTCCACATATATTGTACAGTCTGTCTGTCTCCACATATATTGTACAGTCTGTCTGCTCTCCACATATATTGTACAGTCTGTCTGTCTCCACATATATTGTACAGTCTGTCTGCTCTCCACATATATTGTACAGTCTGTCTGTCTCCACATATATTATACAGTCTGTCTGTCTCCACATATATTGTACAGTCTGTCTGTCTCCACATATATAGTACAGTCTGTCTGCTCTCCACATATATATTGTACAGTCTGTCTGTCTGTCTGTCTCCACATATATTATACAGTCTGTCTGTCTCCACATATATAGTACAGTCTGTCTGTCTCCACATATATTGTACAGTCTGTCTGCTCTCCACATATATATTGTACAGTCTGTCTGTCTGTCTCCACATATATTATACAGTCTGTCTGTCTCCACATATATAGTACAGTCTGTCTGTCTCCACATATATTGTACAGTCTGTCTGCTCTCCACATATATTGTACAGTCTGTCTGTCTCCACATATATTGTACAGTCTGTCTGCTCTCCACATATATAGTACAGTCTGTCTGCTCTCCACATATATTATACAGTCTGTCTGTCTCCACATATATTGTACAGTCTGTCTGCTCTCCACATATATAGTACAGTCTGTCTGCTCTCCACATATATTGTACAGTCTGTCTGCTCTCCACATATATTATACAGTCTGTCTGTCTCCACATATATTATACAGTCTGTCTGTCTCCACATATATTGTACAGTCTGTCTGTCTCCACATATATAGTACAGTCTGTCTGCTCTCCACATATATATTGTACAGTCTGTCTGTCTGTCTGTCTCCACATATATTATACAGTCTGTCTGTCTCCACATATATAGTACAGTCTGTCTGTCTCCACATATATTGTACAGTCTGTCTGCTCTCCACATATATATTGTACAGTCTGTCTGTCTGTCTCCACATATATTATACAGTCTGTCTGTCTCCACATATATAGTACAGTCTGTCTGTCTCCACATATATTGTACAGTCTGTCTGCTCTCCACATATATTGTACAGTCTGTCTGTCTCCACATATATTGTACAGTCTGTCTGCTCTCCACATATATAGTACAGTCTGTCTGCTCTCCACATATATTATACAGTCTGTCTGTCTCCACATATATTGTACAGTCTGTCTGCTCTCCACATATATAGTACAGTCTGTCTGCTCTCCACATATATTGTACAGTCTGTCTGCTCTCCACATATATTATACAGTCTGTCTGTCTCCACATATATTATACAGTCTGTCTGTCTCCACATATATTGTACAGTCTGTCTGTCTCCACATATATTGTACAGTCTGTCTGCTCTCCACATATATTATACAGTCTGTCTGTCTCCACATATATAGTACAGTCTGTCTGTCTCCACATATATTATACAGTCTGTCTGTCTCCACATATATAGTACAGTCTGTCTGCTCTCCACATATATTGTACAGTCTGTCTGCTCTCCACATATATTGTACAGTCTGTCTGTCTCCACATATATTGTACAGTCTGTCTGCTCTCCACATATATAGTACAGTCTGTCTGCTCTCCACATATATTATACAGTCTGTCTGTCTCCACATATATTGTACAGTCTGTCTGCTCTCCACATATATAGTACAGTCTGTCTGCTCTCCACATATATTGTACAGTCTGTCTGCTCTCCACATATATTATACAGTCTGTCTGTCTCCACATATATTATACAGTCTGTCTGTCTCCACATATATTGTACAGTCTGTCTGTCTCCACATATATTGTACAGTCTGTCTGCTCTCCACATATATTATACAGTCTGTCTGTCTCCACATATATAGTACAGTCTGTCTGTCTCCACATATATTGTACAGTCTGTCTGCTCTCCACTTATATTGTACAGTCTGTCTGCTCTCCACATATATTGTACAGTCTGTCTGTCTCCACATATATTATACAGTCTGTCTGTCTCCACATATATTGTACAGTCTGTCTGTCTCCACATATATTGTACAATCTGTCTGTCTCCACATATATTGTACAGTCTGTGTGCTCTCCACATATATTGTACAGTCTGTCTGCTCTCCACATATATTGTACAGTCTGTCTGCTCTCCACATATATTGTACAGTCTATCTGTCTCCACATATATGGTACAGTCTGTCTGCTCTCCACATATATTGTACAGTCTGTCTGTCTCCACATATATTATACAGTCTGTCTGTCTCCACATATATTATACAGTCTGTCTGCTCTCCACATATATTATACAGTCTGTCTGTCTCCACATATATTATACAGTCTGTCTGTCTCCACATATATAGTACAGTCTGTCTGTCTCCAAATATATAGTACAGTCTGTCTGCTCTCCACATATATAGTACAGTCTGTCTGTCTCCACATATATGGTACAGTCTGTCTGCTCTCCACATATATTGTACAGTCTGTCTGTCTCCACATATATGGTACAGTCTGTCTGCTCTCCACATATATAGTACAGTCTGTCTGTCTCCACATATATTATACAGTCTGTCTGTCTCCACATATATTGTACAGTCTGTCTGTCTCCACATATATTGTACAGTCTGTCTGTCTCCACATATATAGTACAGTCTGTCTGTCTCCACATATATTATACAATCTGTCTGTCTCCACATATATTATACAGTCTGTCTGTCTCCACATATATTGTACAGTCTGTCTGTCTCCACATATATTGTACAGTCTGTCTGTCTCCACATATATTATACAGTCTGTCTGTCTCCACATATATTATACAATCTGTCTGTCTCCACATATATTATACAGTCTGTCTGTCTCCACATATATTGTACAGTCTGTCTGTCTCCACATATATTGTACAGTCTGTCTGTCTCCACATATATGGTACAGTCTGTCTGCTCTCCACATATATTGTACAGTCTGTCTGTCTCCACATATATTGTACAGTCTGTCTGTCTCCACATATATTGTACAGTCTGTCTGTCTCCACATATATTGTACAGTCTGTCTGTCTCCACATATATATTGTACAGTCTGTCTGTCTCCACATATATTGTACAGTCTGTCTGTCTCCACATATATAGTACAGTCTGTCTGCTCTCCACATATATAGTACAGTCTGTCTGTCTCCACATATATTATACTGTCTGTCTGCTCTCCACATATATAGTACAGTCTGTCTGCTCTCCACATATATAGTACAGTCTGTCTGTCTCCACATATATTATACAGTCTGTCTGTCTCCACATATATTATACAGTCTGTCATTTCGTGCACGCGCTATGACATGAGGAGGAGGCGGTGGGGCTTTGAGTAATTTGTGGGGCCCTACGCATCTTACTTAGTGAGCGTATAGGGAGGATCGGCTCTGGATACCAATCCCCTGGGAAGGCCTCGTCTGTGGCGATCATCAGGAGACGACCACAGCACACAGATGTGTCTTCTTCATTCTTCTTCATTCCGCTGAAGTCTGGACTTGAACTTATGGATTCGTCTGGTCAGAGGAGAACTGGTCCAACTGAGCCTGGTTTCTCCCAAAGTTCTCCATTTCTGTCACTGATGGAGTTTTGGTTTCCTTGTCTCCTCTGGTTTGTTTAGTTGGGTCCCCTCATTTACAACGATATCGTTGATTTGATTGAATTTGAACGCACAGACACTTTTTAAAGTGAACAAAGACGCCAACGAATTGAAAATGAATGCACAGACACCATTAAACTGAACAGAGATAACATCCTAGAATTCAATAATGTATTAACTTTTAACATTAAACATTATGACACACTGTTTACTAATTATTGTTGTTAAGCTGCTTTAAAGCAATGTATTTTGTGTAAAGTGTTATAGAAATAAAGCTGACATTGACATTAACTCGTGTTAAATAAATATCCAGATAAAGTCCCAGTATCAATGCTGTAGTGAACTTATATAACAGTGAAAACCCAAATATTTAAATCATTTACTGGTTAGTAAATGTTGATTACTCTGTTTTATTACACATATCAATATACAATTAATCTGAATATTCATTAATAAATAAATGGGGTTATTAATGTATTATCATACATTGGAGCATCTATGTTTGTCATTTTTGATGATGTGTGAAATAAAGAAAACTCTCGAGCACACAAAACTTCCCAATAATCCCAATAATGATCATGTATTGATATCATGTATGGATATTTTGTGCCGGGTTGTTACTTTTAGGAATAGAACAGTTTGTTTATTAGACATAACTTTACATTAAAGACATAGAAGTCACTTGATATTCTCATCACAACCTGGAGCACACAAGTTTCTGCTTCTGCAGTCTTTAAGAGATCATGAGCTTTATATGTGTGTCTCTGAGATTTAACAGATTATCTGTCAACTTGTAAAAGATGTCAGAGTATTGTTTCCAAATAACATTCTCATTCTCTGTGAGAATAAACATGTTTGTAAAGTTATTAAAAACAACA
>CM065662.1:2126249-2133749 GCA_033220385.1 Triplophysa yarkandensis | reverse complement strand
ACACACAGACACACACACACACACACACACACACACACACACACACACACACACACACACACACAGACACACACAGACACAAGACACACACACAGACACAAGACACACACACAGACACAAGACACACACACAGACACACACACACACACACACAGACACAAGACACACACACTGACACACACACACACACTGACACACACACACACACTGACACACACACACACACACACACACACACAGAGACACACACACACACACACACACACACACACACAGACTGACACACTCACACTGACACACACACAGACACAAGACACACACACACACACACACACACACACACACACACACAAGACACACACACAGACACAAGACACACACACAGACACAAGACACACACACAGACACAAGACACACACACAGACACAAGACACACACACAGACACACACACACACACACACACACACACACACACACAGACACAAGACACACACACAGACACAAGACACACACACTGACACACTGACACACACACACACACTGACACACACACACACACTGACACACACACACACACACACACACACAGAGACACACACACACACAGACTGACACACTCACACTGACACAGACACAAGACACACACACACACACACACACACACACAGAGACACACACACACACACACACACACACACACAGACTGACACACTCACACTGACACACACACAGACACAAGACACACACACACACACATTTAATCAATCATGTGATCTGTGCCTATTAAACAGGAATAATATATATATATATATACACTGATGTTATGAATGCCATTGATACTTGTATGATGTAAATGAGAATAAATGACAGAACTGTGTTGGCGTCCTCACAACAATGTTTACTCTGCATGTTGCTGTATTTAAAGTGTGTAGTGCTGACCGGCCTCAGCAGGGCTCTTATCTCTGTAGGTTAAAGGTTATGTCCTTTACAAGTTAAAGATGTAATCTGATTACATGTGGATTACATGTTCAGTCTCATGCTGAGGATCTTCTCCTACATTCAGTTCTTATCTCTGTCATTTCATCATCACAAACATTCACCGCTGAAGTTTATCTCAACACAGGACAGAGAAGATTAACCCATAACAAATGTACAACATTACGTTTTGAGTCTAATACATTTTAACATTTGAGGATTATATGTAATTAGGTTTATTAGGTTAAGGGTCAGCGTGTGGGTTAGGGTAAAGGTTTCATAAGAATCAAAACACCAAAGATTTAGTGAGACCCCGCATTCTACGCAGTTTGACTTGCGCCTTAGTGTTCAGTTATTATTGAGTTGAAAGCACCTAGCTATCAGAATACATCTTAGATTTAAACCTGAATGGCTTTTGCAAAAGACCAAACTTTCTACTATCTTCAGCTTCTCAGTTCAGACAGTATTTCCTAGAACTAGTCATGGACTGTTCTTATTAGTCCTTGCTTATTTGAAACATACACTGTATGCTCATAGGAACATGTATCATACATAAAGTCACGTTCTGTTACACACATGGGTTTTAGAAGTTCACTGAAATGATTGGTTTAATGGTAAGCCTGAATCTGATTGGCTAAAAGAGTATCAACCCACATAGGCGGCGACCTGCCAGGAGAGTCTCAAAACTACACAAAACCAAAGTGATTCACACGTGTGTAAAGATTTACACATTTACCTTCCATGATGAATTTGTCATTTTAAAACTTTAAAACTTTTATGATTAGTTTTACATTTATGAATTGTTTTTAGAGTTTGTGAAACTTATTATACAAGAATGTAGTTATGTTCAGCAATATATATTGTTTTCTGTCAATGTTAATAAATTCTGTGCATGTGAATTAGGTTTTCCGCATGTGAAACTCACTACACAGGTGAACATTGTGTTTAATTCATTAATTATTAATGAGACTAAAATCTTCAATACATACGTAATGTTTTACATCATCTTGCAAACAAACTCTCATGTATTGCGCAGACGGCAGGAAAGCCTGGCTTTAGTGTTGTAAGACAAACTATAAAAAGGATCATTTTATACTATACACAGTTGTGTAGAGATCCATTCAAGCTATTATGAAGCAAAAGTGTCATAACGATAATTCAGATCAGATCAGATCTTATAACTACATTTCCTATTGATTTCAGTTCATTAAGGATGCCCGGATCACTGCCTGCGAGTGTTGAGGCCACGTGGCCTAAAGACGTTGGGATCATAGCTTTGGAGGTGTACGTGCCTTCTCAGTATGTGGACCAATCGGAGCTGGAGGAGTTTGATGGAGTCGGAGCCGGTAAATACACGGTGGGACTGGGACAGTCCAAGATGGGTTTCTGCACGGACCGCGAGGACATCAACTCTCTGTGCCTGACGGTTGTGCAGCATTTGATGGAGAGAAACAACCTGTCATACGAGAGCGTGGGAAGACTGGAGGTGGGCACGGAGACCATCATCGATAAGTCCAAATCTGTGAAGACTGTTCTGATGCAGCTGTTTGAAGAATCGGGTAACACAGACGTGGAGGGTGTGGACACCACTAATGCTTGTTACGGGGGAACCGCCGCTCTCTTTAATGCCATTAACTGGGTGGAGTCCAGCTCTTGGGACGGTACGTTACTCGAAGGTCCGAATCCACATTTGTTTTTCATGTGGATTTATTTGCTGACTGTACATATTCCCACCGCAGGTCGCTATGCTCTAGTTGTTGCCGGGGATATTGCCGTCTACGCCACAGGCAGTGCCAGGCCTACAGGAGGAGCAGGAGCCGTGGCCATGTTAGTTGGACCCAACGCCCCTCTGGCCTTTGAAAGAGGTTTGTGAGCTACAACAGCGTAATCAACATTTTTATGTGCCATTACATTTACTCTGGTGTATATAATAAAACATGTATTCAACAGGACTCAGAGGGACACACATGCAGCACGCTTATGATTTTTATAAGCCGGATATGGTGTCGGAGTATCCGGTGGTGGATGGCAAGCTGTCCATTCAGTGTTATCTGGGTGCATTAGACCGCTGCTACTCTGTCTACAGGAATAAGATTCATGCCCACTGGCAAAAAGGTGAGCAAACACATAAACATATCAACAATTAACTGTTTTTATTTTACACCCAAAGATAATCTTTATATCTTTATATGATTGTTTCTGAGCTTCATGTAAGAAACATGTCACATGTTTTCATTTGGCAAAGAAACATGTAAACACATGTAATATGATATTATTTTACATAGCTAACACATCTTTTGGACTTTTTAAGTAAACTCAACACATGATATCTTATACACATCTTTCTAGTATACATTTATAAAATGTATGCCTTTTTTGCCTGTAATGTTCCACTGCACAAGTGTGAGAATTTTGTCTGATTTTGTTTTGCTTTATGTTTCAGAGGGTCTTGAACAGCGTTTTTGTCTGGAGGATTTTGGCTTCATGTTGTTTCACTCACCTTACTGTAAACTGGTCCAGAAGTCTTTTGCTCGTCTGTTGCTCAACGATTTTCTATCTCATCCCAGCCCTAACACACAGAACGGCCCGTTCAGTGGATTGGAAGCTTTCAGGTATTACACATTACATGCTTTGTGATTTCATCACTGGTCTGTGTGCTATCACTGGTGTAAGATCATCAATGTATTGAAATGCACATATTATATATATTGTGCATGTTCAGTTTCACATAGGTCTTTTTCTCAAGGTCACATATATACATTCATCTATTGGATGAAGTAAAAAATTGCAGAAACAATCTTTATTAGATGCACATTACATTTAAACATTTAACAGAAGCTTTCAACCAAAGCCAAAAGAACAGAGGAAACAATGGAGCAGTAAATAGTAGAGAAAACAAAAGGGGGCTGTATCAAGTACCCAGGTTTCACAAAGCTAGAATATACACAGGTGCAGTCTCATTTGGGACTTCAACATTCTTGGAATAAGATTTCATGATAACAACAGTGAAACCCTCAGTAGAAAGTCCAGAAATAACTGTACATTGATTGCTCTTTAATTTGTGTTTTCAGAGATGTAAAGATAGAGGAAACTTATTTCGACAGAGACGTAGAGAAAGCCTTTATGAAGGCTAGCACAGAACTGTTTGATCAAAAAACCAAGGCATCCCTCCTCATTTCCAACCAGAATGGAAACATGTATACACCATCAGTTTACGGCTGTCTGGCATCTGTCCTGGCACAGTGAGTGTCATTTGTTTCTCTCCTGTCCTCTTAATTTCACAAGTATACATTACCAGCATTATTCACCACGCTCAGACTCGGAATATCATGCACTGGTGGCTTTTTTCCATGTATTGTTTTTCTCTTGTCTGCAGGCACACAACTCAGCATCTGGCAGGTCAGAGAATCGGTGTGTTCTCATATGGCTCAGGCTTTGCTGCGACACTCTACTCCATCAAAGTCACACAAGATGCTACACCCGGTATGATCACACACAAAAGATTTATTCATAATATGATTGGTTTAATTGTCACTGAGAAATTGTGCTAATGAACGTGTTATTCTCAAGGGTCTGCATTAGATAAGCTGGTGTCCAGTCTGTGTGACCTAAAGGCCAGGCTGGACTCTAGAAAGAAGATTTCACCCGCTCTATTCGCCGATAACATGAAGATCAGAGAAGAAACTCACCATTTAGGTATTGAGATGTTCTCTTTGTGTCTTTTGAATATTGATTTGAATCAGAATGATTTTTACATTGTGCTTTAATTGTGTTTTTGCAGCAAACTACATCCCTCAGGGATCTGTAGATGACCTGTTCCCGGGAACATGGTATCTCACACGTGTGGATGAGAAACATCGTAGACAGTATGCCAGACGCTCTCTGAATGATGATGGACCACTGGAGGCAGGTCTGGTCCATTCCAGCATTCCATCGGAGGTATGTTTTATATTATTCTATAATGTCCTGATAAACATGACACTGAGTCACACCTAACATGTTTGTTCCGTGTCCTTCAGCATATACCCAGCCCATTAAAGAAGATTCCCCGTCTCCCAACTACCACAGCTGGTCCTGAGGTGGTGGTCATTAGCAACGGGGATCATTGAGTTGACCTCTATGAGGTGCACATAATGACAGATTACGATAAACACACGGTGTGGAAAAGCAACAAGCAAACAAGAGCCCCGGAACCGTTCCTGCCTTTCTTTAAGGCTTATCAATGAGTGGTATACAACACAAAGCTTTTTAACTCTTACAGGATAGGATTGGTTTGACCATTACTGTGTTTTAGCTGACCGAGGCGATTGGTTTTTTTTTAACAAAGTGTAATTACAAGGAGAGTTTTTGTTTTGTTATGGACACACAAGCAAATGTTGCCAGACACTGCTGCTACGACGGATCTATGCAGAAATATCCACAATTGTGTCTTTTAAATATCCGTCTGTTGACATTTCTGAATTAGTCTAAAGATAATGTGTAAAGAAGTTTGGGATGACCCTGAAGGTTGCTTAAATGTCTTTGTTTTTCTCCATGCCTTGTGACAACATGATGACCCCGAGAGCTGTCAGAATACCTCAGTTTTGCTAAAAATAATTTCTTTTATCAAACGCCTTGGCTATCTGAGGGAAGTCTGTATTATTGAGTCAAACCTTGAAACATTTTAAAGGTTTTTATTCAGCCGTAATGATTGTTAAGCTGCAACACATTTGACGGGTTATAGAAAAGAATAAGAAGCATGCTTATGTCACGAAAATAAGATTGCTCTGTTTGACACTCAGCTTGTTGTTGGTGTTCAGCATTCACACAGATAGCATCTTCTGGACAAGTTTTAGGAAATAAAGAATGAGAACACCATTATCATATATCAATATCATAACAGATAAGTGCTTCTGATCAATCTGCAAGTCCAACATCTGAGAGGCTTATTCTAAGCATGTTCAAACAAAAAGTCTGTCGAAAAACAATATATTCCATTAATGTTGCCTCCTGGAAAAGTTGTATAATTCTATCTGAAAAAGCACCCGTTTTACACCAGGGGTTGATATAGCACTAACTGTAAAATTATTTATATTTCTAGCGAAATTGAGATGTGATCTGGTGTAACTTGTACAAGGTCCTTGAACAAGCTACATCACAGAATTGTAAATGAGAATATAACAAAACTATATGAAATGAAAATTAAATGTGTATTTGCAGATATGCTTGGTAGTGTCATTTTTATTGCATTGCATTGAACTTTTGTCATTTTGTACGCATAACACAAAAATATGTGTTGAATAATCTTACTATTTATCACTAACAGATGATGGCATGTTAACTTGATAAGAGCGAGGCCATACTAGGCTTAATTCTCCATTTATCTTTTAGTGTGTGCGTGTGTGCGTGCATGTGTGTGTGTGTGTGTGTGTGTGTGTGTGCAATATAATTATTTAATCATGACTTCTTTATTGAAAAAAAGATACATCTGAAATACTATTTTAATATCTACTGCAATGTTCTGCTTGCTGGACTCCCGATGTGCACAACTAAACCTCTGCAGATGATTCAGAATGCAGCGGCAAGAGTGATGTTCAAGGAACCAAAAAGGAGCCATGTAACACCTTTCTTCATAAAACTACATTGGCTTCCTGTAGCAGCTCGCATTGAATTTAAATGTCTTCTCATTCTCATTCTCTCTCTCTGGTCTCTCTCTCTCTGGTCTCTCTCTCTCTGGTCTCTCTATCTCTCACTTTCTCTCTGGTCTCTCTCTCTGGTCTCTCTCTGGTCTCTCTATCTCTGTCTCTCTATCTCTCACTTTCTCTCTGGTCTCTCTCTCTGGTCTCTCTCTGGTCTCTCTCTCTCTGGTCTCTCTCTCTCTGGTCTCTCTATCTCTGTCTCTCTATCTCTCACTTTCTCTCTGGTCTCTCTCTCTGGTCTCTCTCTGGTCTCTCTATCTCTGTCTCTCTATCTCTCACTTTCTCTCTGGTCTCTCTCTCTGGTCTCTCTCTGGTCTCTCTCTCTCTGGTCTCTCTCTCTCTGGTCTCTCTCTCACTTTCTCTCTGGTCTCTCTCTCTGGTCTCTCTCTCTCTCTGGTCTCTCTCTCTCTCTGGTCTCTCTCTCTCTTTCTCTCTGGTCTCTCTCTCTCTCTGGTCTCTCTCTCTCTCTCTGGTCTCTCCCTCTCTGGTGTCTCTCTCTCTCTCTGGTCTCTCTCTCTGGTCTCTCTCTGTCTCTGGTCTATCTCTCTCTCTCTGGTCTCTCTCTCTCTGGTCTCTCTCTCTCTCTCTCTCTCTCTCTCTGGTCTCTCTCTCTCTGGTCTCTCTCTCTCTCTCTCTCTCTCTCTCTGGTCTCTCTCTCACTTTCTCTCTCTCTCTCTCTCTCTCTCTATCTCTTTCTCACTTTCTCTCTCTCTCTCTCTGGTCTCTCTCTCTCTGGTCAATCTCTCTCTGGTCTCTCTCTCTCTCTCTCTCTGGTCTCTCTCTCTCTCTGGTCTCTCTCTGGTCTCTCTCTGGTCTCTCTCTCTCTCTCCCTGGTCTCTCTGGTCT
>CM065662.1:2119766-2125749 GCA_033220385.1 Triplophysa yarkandensis | reverse complement strand
AACAAGCGCTCCAGTTCCAAACGGCGAAATGGATCCAAGAAGTCGAAGTCTGTTGTTTGCACCCAGCAGAATTTTGATGATGTCATGACCACTAATGGAAGACTTCAGTATCACTTCCTGCATGTGGACAGTGAAAGAGTGTGGCTAGATCGAGCTTGCTATGCCGAGGCGGAGACAAGATTCTACGAAGGAGCTTCAGTCCGAAACGTCAAAACGTCTAGAAATAATTCTAACCAATCTCGCAAGAAGTATGACTTGAGAAAAACTCCACACACTTTCCCTCCACACCTTCATGTTATGTGTGTTGTTCTTTATGTGGCGCTGCACAGCCCGGTTTGTGTATGACATCATCGCTGTTGTGGTACTATGATGTCATACACTGTTTGGAATGTGCAGCGCTGCCTGAGATCAAACACACATTTTGTTTTCTTCACACCCACAAGATCTCCCATTGCATTGACATACACAACTGACAGTCATACGGCTCTTATTTAGTTCTGATCATCTCATATGGTTTCATTTCAGTTCTTTCTTCATCTTTTGTCAGAGTTCATTTTAATTTAATTTTGTTCTCCTGATTTGTGTCGGTTTTGTTTTATCATGTGTTGTTTTCATGGTTGCATTACTGTGTTTCATGGCTGCACATCAGTGTTAGGGAGTATCGCATTAGTCACTTTTCTCAGTTGTGTGCCGGTAACCGGTGTAGATTCACAATTCCGTTCTCCCTCAACACTGTTCTGCAGCGGTTTACACTCAAGCACAATCTCATCCGCATCCAGAATGTCAAAATTCATGTTTAGAGAAGTTTATTACACAATTCAAGAGCTTTGTGTTTGTGTTACAGACTGTTTGTTTGTGTGTTTTTACAGAATGTCTGTGAGGGATTGTTTGGCACAGGAGAGGATTTGGTTCGACAAGCCGCGTTATGATGAGGCTGAGCGTCAGTTCTACGAGCGGGTCAATGGACCTACAAAATCCAAACAGGTAAAACATATAACGGATAGATGTGCTCATTGTCACATTTCACCATTTAACTTTTATACTGTACACTGAACACACTATGAAACACCTCACAGGACAGTACAATTACTATTATCAGATTTCAATTTTTGTTCTCAAGTATTATGAAAACAAAATAATCAAATTAAAGCAATTACTTTGCTTATTAGATCATTTATTTTATTTATATGTTTTATTTGTTCTGATTTATTTTAGCGTTTATTTGTGATTGAGTTGAACATTATGTTGGAAATAATTTTTTAATGTATTGTAAGATAATTTATTAAAGTTAATATGCATTTGTGTATTTCAATAAACATGATGATGATAATCTTGATTAAAAGTTTGTCCCAATCAAAAAGTAAAAGCACGCCATGACCGTATGTTGTACTTTTCATATTTTGTATTGAATTTGTAAAATTGAATAAAACACCAAATCTAAGTCTTGCCTCTATGTTTCAGGACACTGGAGCTAACAGTATTCTTCAGGACATCGCTCGGGCACGAGAGAACATCCAGAAATCTCTTGCTGGGGTGAGTTCAACTTCATTTCATTCTGCTGTATACTGTCTACATAGACAGCTGCCCACACAGTGCACAGCAGCTAAACTGGAGGTGTTCCAGTTTTAGTAGATTTAAAAGGGAGCATAGGAAGCTTACTAGGTTTCCATTCAAAGTGGCAGATCGCATGTGGCCTTCGTTCTCTTCCTTGCTGTTTCGCAACCTTCATCTGCTCTTCTCTAAAAGAAATCTCTCCTTCAGCTGAAGACAACCTTGCAGCCAAGTAGAGGCTCCTCTCATAAAATATCAAACTTCTCCTGTCCTGTAAGTGTGTGTGAACACACACCACAGCTGCTCATTTCACAGCTGATGTCATGTGTGCATGTGATAGTTTTTAGAAAGAAGTATGCATGCAGAATAGTGTGCTTGTTTGCTCTTATCAGTCAGCCCTGTTATAGCAAATCAATGAGTTGAATGTTTTAACTTTGCATGTTCTCAAAGTACGTGTTGTGTTTTTATGATGTGTTGTAGTGTGGTGTGTTAGTTTTGGAGTATATCAGAGCAGGGTCTGATGGTATATCTGTGTGTGTTTGTGTGTTTAGAGCGGAGGTCCCAGTGCTGCTGATTATGGAGAACTCACAGCACGCTTGAAAAGTTTGGAATTAGAGAACAAGAGTTTACACAAAGGTTTGTGTGTTTGGGAAAATAATTTTCAATGCATTTGTAGTGTTGTAGTGTTAATTATAAGAAAATCTGTTATACATTATGGCTCAACAATTAATCAAAAAAACGAATGAGGATCACAATCACCGGTGAAACAGAGTCAGAGAGTCGAGTCAGCTTTATTGTTTATTTTCTTCACATGCTCCAGACATAGAAAGCAATCGAAATTACGTTCCCCTCTATCCCACGGTGAAGACAAGACATGTAGTTAAAACTAGACTAGAGTTTAAGACTATACATATAAATAGAGCTGTATAGAAGAAGAAAAAAACTAGACATAACAAATGTAAGTGACATATCAGTATTCATAGGCAACAATAAATAGACATTTGAAGCATTTTATTGCAAGACAGTAGATTCAAAGAGGCATCAGAAGTAAGTTATATTACTGGCATGATGAGGTAGGTTGTACAAATGGCATGAAGGTGCAAGACAGTACAGTCATAGTATCATACAAACAAATATATAATCCCGTACAGTTGTTTATTTCTGCTCATTTTTGTTTGGCAGTATGTTTGGGCACTCTATACAGTTGTGAATCAAAGATTGTAAAATTGAGACATTTTAATAATTTGTTTTGGATTTTTACTCCCTAAATGATTTTTTTTGTAATTTATACTATCCAGTTTTAGAAGTAGAGAATGTTTGAAGAAAATTCTTCATAGAAAGTTTTAAAACATTTTAATACTTGTATAATCTATTAATAAAGATAATAATCACATTCACAATATCAAGGTGATAAATTGACAATTATAATTTTTGAAATAAACATTCTTCAATCTGTTTCTCTAACTTAAAAATGTTTTATTCATACTAACTGCACATCGATATTTGCTTATGAAATAGCTGCTGTAACCCAGAGATTGTGGATTTGCGACCTTCACTTTATTTAATCTGTAAGCTTTGATGTTTCTATCAGGTCCTGTAAACGTTGTTTTCTGTGTTTCAGTGGTGGATGATCTGCGTTCTGCTCTTAGTAAGATGGAGAGCCGTGTGTCAGCGCTGGAGAAGAGAACCCCGACACCCGCTGTTAATGGAACAAATGCCATTCATAAGTCCACTCCGACTCCTCAGAAGCCCATCTCTGCTCCGGTGAAAGACGACAATGAGGATGATGATGACATTGATCTGTTCGGCAGCGATGAAGAAGTGGACGAAGAGGCAGAGAGGCTGAAAGAAAAGCGGCTGCAGGAGTATGCAGCAAAAAAAGCCAAAAAACCCGTTCTCATAGCAAAATCCTCCATCCTGTTGGACGTCAAACCTGTAAGTATCAGAGCATGGAACATCATTTTGAATGATGTGGGTCTGATGTGGTTTTTATTTGACAGTGGGACGATGAGACGGACATGTCAAAGCTGGAGGAGTGTGTGAGATCGGTACAGGTGGATGGGCTGCTGTGGGGGGCATCTAAACTCGTTCCTGTTGGTTATGGCATCAAGAAACTGCAGATCAACTGTGTCGTTGAGGACGATAAAGTCGGCACAGACTTCTTGGAGGAGGAGATCACTAAGTTTGAGGATTACGTGAGTCGAGTTCCCCTCAGGTGTCATGAGTTCTGTGTGTAATATTTGAGTTTGACATGTTTGTGCTTCTCCTGACAGGTTCAGAGCGTGGATGTTGCAGCTTTCAACAAGATCTAACACACGGACTGTCACTCACTACTGCTGCACTTCATTTATAAAATGCTTCGAAAGTGTGTTATCTGTCTTGTGTTTGTATGTATTTGACATAGAACACACATCATTAAATCGCTGTGAACAAAATAACAAACATTGTCCCTTTAGTAATGTGTTTTAAAGGTGCGTTCTTCTCGTGTTTTTGAAGCTTTTATTGTGTTTACGAGGAGCAATATAACATGTGTTAATGTTTCCCTTTGAAAAATAATCTGTAGATTTTTGACACAATTTAATTATCTGTCAAGCGCTTTTTCCTACTGTCATAAAAACAGCTGATAACTTCCCTGTTTTAATAAAGTCCCTACTTCAGAAAAATATAACAAGTTCTGATTGGGCCAGCGTAGATGTATGAGCTCAGTGTTAGTGTAAACAGATTCCGCCTCTGATTCCGGCTCAAATTGATAACATTCAAGACATTAAATGACTTTAAATCAATTTTAGCCGGAATGAGACCCGGAGAACATATAAGAAGAGAATCGAGTAGATGTAGTGCAACACAACATTTGTATACGCCTAAACATAGAACAATGATTCACAGGACTGCAACTAAACTTTACCCCGATCTAACCAAGCATTTAATTAAATAATAAATATAATCAACCAATAATTAAAACTGATCATTATAAACACAATCAATGAATGGTGTCCAGTTGAATTACTACACAATTTGTCAGGTTAGTTTCATTATCATCTAGTTAACACAGTTATCCAGGGTTCCCTTTGTGTTAGAAGTTACACAAACTGTTAAACGCACCAACTTAATACACTTACAACAATAAAATACACTTACTGTTGTGGTTCATTAATAATAGAGGGAAGTGCTCCATCTTTTAAGAAGAATTTTTGGGTAAATCCAGCATTAAACTGATGGAGATTGAGGAAGTTGTACTCAGTAAAATGTGCTACACATAGTTTAACATATGGATTATAATATTTGGGAACCGAATGAAACATAAATTGTAATCCTTGATCTCGTCGTACAGCGTCCATTGGAAATCCAAACAAAGTGATTGGAAAATAACGGACATGGCGAGAAAACAAACTCACTCTACAAACACAACTTTCCCTCTTCTCTGTGAGAACACAATAAGACCACGCCCCCTTTTTGAGGTTAATGTGTGATGTCACTAAAGCAGGAAGTAGAGGGATGTCATCGCAACCGGACGTTTTGTGTGGGCGATTTCTGTCCAATAAAATATCTCGCTTGACATTGAACTTTGAGCTTTATACTTTTACAAATATTCCTTATCCTCTAACAACATTATACACTAATTAAAGTTTGAAACATGGAATTCTGTTTTAACTCACAGTTCCCAGATTATTGGCCTAAAAGATATCCGTCATTTTCATCTCTTTTAGAATGTGTTTGTTGCAAATATTGTAAATATTTCAGTGTTTTCATCTATAAAATATTAAAAGCACACTCACACACGCTTTTATCGTTATGATTAAAATAACATTAAACCCTATTTATCTTTATTGTAAGTACAGAAAAAATGAAGATTGCTTACATGAATTATGTATGGAAAACATCATAATCTTTAACTATGGATGGGATGGAAAGAGATCATTTAATGTGCGGTCTGAGCTCTGCCAGTCTTCATTCTTCAGTAATGTCAACGACTCTTTTGATTCAGTATTTTTACTTTAGTTCATTTTTCCTATACCGTTCAATAAAGAGAATATTTCTCACATTTCATTACATCAGATATTGTTCATTATAAAGCTGATGTATGGTATTAAAGTGTTATTTGAAGAAATAATTATGCTCTGTTGATTTTTTCTGATAGTTTTTATTTTGTGTTTTTGTAAATGATAATACTTTTAAGCAGTGGAGACAAAAGATCAAACAGAACATTTAAAAAAATATTAATGTGTAGAACAATCACAATCAATGTTTTTAAATGATTCAGTTGAGATTGATTCAGTTGAGAGTGATTCAGTTGAGAGTGATTCAGTGATTCAGTTGAGAGTGATTCAGTTGAGAGTGATTCAGTTGAGAGTGATTCAGTTGAGAGTGATTCAGTTGAGAGTGATTCAGTTGAGAGTGATTCAGTTGAGATTGATTCAGTTGAGAGTGATTC
>CM065662.1:2102266-2114766 GCA_033220385.1 Triplophysa yarkandensis | reverse complement strand
TCTCTCACCACAAGCAATGTGTCCCTGCATAATTATCAAGCTCTTTATTTTGACTTTGTTCATCTTAATTAGAATGAAACATATCCTCTTTTGTGTTCTACAGAAAAACTTACACAAGTTTGACAAAAGTGAAATGAAAGAATGTTTATATTAAGGGAAACTATCACTTTAAATGACATCATCGTGTGTGTGTGTGTGTGTGTGTGTGTGTCTTTGTGTGTGTGTGTGTGTGTGTGTCTTTGTGTGTGTGTGTGTGTGTGTGTGTGTGTGTGTGTGTGTGTGTGTGTGTGTGTGTGTGTGTGTGTGTGTGTGTGTGTGTGTGTGTGTGTGTGTGTGTGTGTGTGTGTGTGTGTGTGTGTGTGTGTGTGTGTGTGTGTGTGACTATAGATGTGGACGAGTGTGCGCAGAGTAACGACACATGTCAACAGTTCTGTATGAACACACGTGGATCATTCCTGTGCTCCTGTCGTCATGGATACCAGCTGCACATAGATGGACGCAGCTGTGTGGGTCAGTACAATGACATGAAACATTCAGAGTTTGTGGCACTGAGAGATTCATTGCTATGTGTGTGTGTGTGTGTGCGTGCGTGCGTGCGTGCGTGCGTGCGTGTGTGTGTTAGATGTGGACGAGTGTAAACTACACAACGGAGGCTGTTCTCATGAGTGCAGTAATACTCCTGGAGGTCATGTGTGTCACTGCCCCTCTCCTCTGCTCCTGGACCATCACAACACCACTTGTGTCAGTATGTGATGTGTGTGTGTGTGTTCACTTGTGTTGATAGTCTCTAGACGGTGATGTTAATGTTCTGGATTACATGTAAGTGTGTTTGTTTTGATTTGTCAGATGTGACGTCATGTGCTCTGAGGAATGGTGGATGTGATCACATGTGCTCCCTGGGGTCAGATGGACACATTCAGTGCAGCTGTAAAGCAGGATGGAAGTTAAACTCTGACCAAAGAACCTGCATCGGTAAAACGCACAAACTTACACGCGATAATGCACTTTTACACTCACGTGTGTCGGTGTGTGAGTACTGTAGTCTGTTTTCTCTTCAGATGTAGATGAGTGCTTGAGTTTTAATGGAGGCTGTGAGCAGGTGTGTGTGAATGATGCGGGTGCTTTTACCTGCAGATGTCACTCTGGGTTTGAGTTACGTAAAGATGAACCCACAAAATGCTACCGTGAGTCCTACGCACCAGTACACACACAACCTGATTCATGTACCATTCATACATACACACTGATTCAAAGATTCATATAAATAATAAAAGAATGAATGATAAACCGATCATATATGTTTCTCTCTCTACGCTGTTTCCAGCTATGTGTGATCCTGTCTGTCAGAATTCAGGAGTGTGTGTCGCTCCGAACACATGTGACTGTCCGCCCGGTTACCCTGGGCCAGGATGCTCAGGTAAAGTGTTGCGTGTTTTAACTGGATTTTGTCCGGTATAATTATTATATAATAACTGCATTGTGTGCATGTTTGTGCTTGTGTGTGTGGGGGTCAGTCGTGGTCTGGTGGTTAAAGAGTTTGACCCGGAAGCAGGTTGCCGGTTTGAAACTCGGCGCCATGATCAAGACATCTTAACTTTGTTTGCTCTGCAGTGGTAATTGGCCACAAAGCAATACTTTAAAATAAAAGCGTCTGCCAAATGAATAAATATTAGTGTGTGTGTGTGTGTGTGTGTGTGTGTGTGTGTGTGTGTGTGTGTGTGTGTGTGTGTGTGTGTGTGTGTGTTCGGGGTGTGTTCGGGGTGTGTTCGGGGTGTGTTCGGGGTGTGTTCGGGGTGTGTTCGGGTGTGTGTGTGTGTGTGTGTGTGTGTGTGTGTGTGTGTGTGTGTGTGTGTGTGTGTGTGTGTGTGTGTGTGTGTGTGTGTGTGTGTGTGTGTGTGTGTGTGTGTGTGTGTGTGTGTGTGTGTGTGTGTGTGTGTGTGTGTGTGTGTGTGTGTGTGTGTGTGTGTGTGTGTGTGTGTGTGTGTGTGTGTGTGTGTGTGTGTGTGTTTGTGTGCGTGTGTGTGCGCGTGTGTGTGTGTGTGTTATACAGCTCTGTGTTCTCCGCCCTGTGCTCATGGAGGTTCATGTTTGAGATGGAACGTCTGCTCCTGTCCTTCAGGCTGGACGGGTGACGGCTGCCACACAGGTGACCTGACACAAAAACACACACAAACGCATGCACATGTGCACACACATATGCTGTGACATTGTATTGAAGTTGATGATGATTTCCTCAGCTGTGTGTGATCTGCCGTGTGGTAACAATGGAAGATGTGTCGCTCCAAACAGCTGTCAGTGTCCCTCGGACTACACAGGACCTCAGTGTCTCATTCGTGAGTATATATTTATACATGTGTCTGTCTGTGTGTCTGTCTGTCTGATATCATTTCCGTGAATGTGGATCTCACGTGTGTGTGTGTGTGTGTGTGTGTGTGTGTGTGTGTGTGTGTGTGTGTGTGTGTGTGTGTGTGTGTGTGTGTGTGTGTGTGTGTGTGTGTGTGTGTGTGTGTGTGTGTGTGTGTGTGTGTGTGTGTGTGTGTGTGTGTGTGTGTGTGTGCGCGTGTGTGTGCGCGTTTGTGCAGCTCTCTGCTCTCCTCCATGTTTTAATGGTGGTAGGTGTGTGGACATCAACACCTGCAGCTGTTTGGACGGTTGGCAGGGAGCTCGCTGTCAGATAGGTGAGCACACACCAACACATTATTTGAGGTCAGACATGTAATATGACACACATGAGCCCATGAAGATGAAGTCTGGTCATTCATCCTTGTATTGCTAAAGCCGATCTCTTCCCTCGCGTGGGTTTTCTTCTTCAGAACCTGTCGGATGTGTGCGGTCATGTCAGAACGGTGGAGTGTGTGTTGGGCTGAACAGATGTCAGTGTGTGAATGGATTCACAGGAAACCTCTGTGAGACAGGCATGTGACTGAATGACATCATATACTTATCATGACATCACTCTTTTGACAATAATTCTGACATCAGCAAGTTTTTATGTGTAGCTGTCATCACACCATGTGTTCCGCCCTGTCAGCACGGAGCCACCTGTGGTCCTCACAACACCTGTGTGTGCTCGAAGGGAACCGGTGGCTTACGCTGTGAGAAACTGTAAGAAAACACACACACACCACACACACACACACACACACACACACACACACACACACACACACACACACACACACACACACACACAAAGAAAGTGATGTGGGATCCTAATGTAGTCGTTCATTGTGTGGTCCAGCACATGTCCTGTGGTGACGGTTGTGGTCAGTATGGCTCGTGCGGTGCGTAAAGGTTTCAGAGAGAGTTATGTGGACCGCTGTGGACCCCTCGGAGTCCAACTCTGCACTAAATACAGGTAACAACCCTTACAAAAGCATCATTTTATTAAGTGTACTTCAGTTAAAGCATACTTGTACTTGAAACTTTATGGAGCAAGTGTTATAGTTCGATTGGTTGTGAGGCTAAACTGGCACATTGTTCAGTAAATAAAAATACTAGTATAATAGTTAACATTGAGTACACTAGTACATTATGTTTTTGGTAAACTGACACTACAAATAAACTTACTTGATGAAAGTACACTTGGAAGTGTCTTCTCAGGATACTGCTGGTTTGTTCATTTTTAATCTGATACACAAAAACACGTTGTGCTCTCTGTGTTTGAAGGATAAATCAGGCTCGAGTGTATCTACAGGCGTACAGGGTGGGCTACAAGATTCAGTGTGCAGACAACACAGGACGATAAAACACACACACACTAACACTGTATCTGCCGATAATGACATTCTACAACACTGAAATAACATATGATCTATTCCATTTACAAAAGAATCAATCAGTACAAGAGATAACAAAGCAAACATGAGTGAAATAATGTTAGTCCTAGTTAGATAAACCCAACATACCAGCCAAGTGCAGTCACACACACAAACACACACTGAATTTGTGTGTGTATTATTTTATAAAAAGTGTGATGATGTGTGAATGTAATATGTGTATGGTTGATTTTGCACATTGTTTTTTGTATTAAAGAAAAAGAAAGTCATGTTTGAATGTGGTTTGTGTGTTCATGTGGTGTTTTCATATTCCATCATTTTAAACCCTTGATGTGTGTTTTCTCCATTAAACTGATGTTTAACACCGTTTAACCGCTTTACAGAAACGGGTCCAGTGGATGAGCAAGAAGAGTTTGTTTCTATATTTTTATTTTATTATTCAGTTAATTTTTATAAACTGTCATTTAAAGCTTAACGTAACGTTTATGTGCCCTTACCCTAAAACAAAAACCTGTGGTGTAATTGAATATTGTATGATGTTAAAAATGCAATTGAAATGGTCTTAAGATGATTTGTTCTTAAAGGTGTTTGTTGGTGGGAAACTGAAAGGTTGCAGGTTCAAGTCTCTTTCAATGGAAAAACTTAACAATGACTCGGATTATCACAGGAGAACATTTCTGTAAATGTTTTTTTATTTCTGTTATTAATTCTGTGGGAAGTCATGAAGCAGAGTCCACGCTGAAGAGACAAAGACAGAGACAGAGACAGACAGACAGAGACAGACAGAGACAGAGAGACAGAGACAGAGAGACAGAGACAGACAGACAGAGACAGACAGAGACAGACAGAGACAGACAGAGACAGACAGAGAGAGACAGAGAGAGACAGAGACAGAGAGACAGAGACAGACAGAGTGAGACAGACAGAGAGAGAGAGACAGACAGACAGAGACAGACAGACAGAGAGAGAAGTGTGTGTGATCTCGGCACACAGAATCTGAATTATGTCTGCTGTCAGGAAGATGATGATCAGAGAAATGACTCCTGATGAAGAACTATATGAGATGGCTGAAATCCTTACACATCAGCTCAAACGGGTAACACACGCACACATCCTGGCTTATAAACATTTCAGTTTTTAACAGCAAAAGATTGTCAAAATATCTCTGAGCTGTGAAATATACAGTTATTGCAACATTCTGATTCTGAAAAATGCATGTCATATTAGTCTGTGTATTGTTTGTATTTGAAAACAACAGAATAAAATGTTCATGTGGTAAATTCTGTGTAAAGTACATATCATATTAAATAGTTAAAGTAAACGTTTATATTAATTGTACATTGGTTAATGATTTCTATCAACCATCTGAAACACTTGACTTTGTGAAACTCTGCAACAGAACACTGAGATCTTTCTCTTAGAGCCAAACATTCCATAAAGATTTAGTTCAAAGTCACTTTTTGTGTACTGGAGAAAAATATCTACAGAAATAAAACTCTTTATTGTTATCAAAATTAAATATTTATTTTTATGAAAGTACAAACCTAGGATTTTTACCGTGTGATGGCATGAATGGTGAATGTGTATTTTCAGGGTTTGAAACTCTTCTTTAATAAAGTGCTGGATGTTAGTTCTGGAGATGTTCAGAAAGCTGGAGTAAAGCCCATAACCTTCATCAGACAGGTGCATTTTTTATTATATACGTTTGCCATCTTTTATTTTGTTATTTATTTTGTTGCTAAGTAAGATGAATTTATTTTTTGTTTATTATTTTACTTTTAAATGTTAAGGCTATTATATTTTTGGCTTTTCATATTATATTATATTTCAATAAGCGTGTATTTTTTCAATAATGTCAGGTGTTATCTGGATGCTTGTATCCCAGTCTTCTGGATGGTGAGGATTTTCCTCCTGATGTTCAGTTGAGAGCACAAACACTGCTCAGTCATTGTGATGGATACAGTGTTGGTAAGTTTTCTGCGTTTGTGTTAAATACTCGTCACATTGGGTATTTATTAAATCAATTATATGAAATATTATAACAAATACTGTGGAAATATCAAATGTTATCAAAGGAATTCAAATAAATATACGACTTCAGATAATTCATGACTCAGTTGTCATGAAAAGAGAAATCCTTTTTTGATTAATTATGATTTGTCTGATCACATGATTGATCAGGATCATACACGGCATCGAATGGACTCATGTGCGTGAGAAACAATGTGGCCAGGTTTATTTCTCTGCGGGATGGTGGGATCCCATCCAGTCCGGATCACATTTTCATTACCTGTGGATCTCAGAGAGGTTTAATGGTATGTTTATAATCATGTATTCCACGTTTCTGTTTGAACTTTTTTCTGATCACACGAATTGTTGTTTCGTGATCAAGGCCATGATGAAATTACTGTGTCAATCAGAGGGTCGGACTGCAGTTATGATCCCAGACCCCGCACCTCACACCCTTACTCGCATCCTGGACAGGGTGGGCTTAGTACCGCTGACCTATCAACTGCGACATCACAGTGGATGGAACCTGGAAAAGGCCGAGCTAAAGAGAGTCATTGAGACCTCCAAAAAGAACTGCTGTCCACGAGCAATTTATATCAGTAATCCTGGAAACCCTACAGGTGCACGAGCTGAGGGATGACTAATATTCACAAAACACTCACTAATATCACTCGAACCACTCATCGCAGGACAGAATATAAGAATATATCAAGAAGCATATCATCTTCAATATTATAAGTGACAGATCTGAGCTCAGTTTGAGACATTGCTGAGATCTCTTCTGAAACTCTAATTGGGACATTTGTCACATTTCTAAATCTTTCTCGAGAGAAATATCTGAGACACAGATGAGATCTTAGCAAAACTTTCCATTCGCTCTCCATTTAATCTCAGGTCAGAGAAATAAACTCAAATAGTAAATAGTTATTTACATTCTTCTCCATTTAGGTTCAATCTAGGTGCAGATTTAAAAACTCATCTATAAATGTATTTTTTATCTGGAGTTTACATTTACATTTACATTTAGTCATTTAGCAGACGCTTTTATACAAAGCGACTTACAATAGTCGAGGAGACAATGAAGCGGTAAATAGCCGATACAACAATAGGTGAACAAGTGACACAACAATGTTACCGAGTTACACAGAGAGAGAAGTTACAAAAAGTATATATATAAATGTTTTTTGTTTTTTGTTTGATTAAACAAACATTCAAATGTAAAATTAAACAACAGCCCTTGGCTTTGTACTGCGTGAATCTTAAAAAAGACTATATAGGTTTATAATTTATATTTCCTATTATTTTATGATTTCATAACTTTGGTGTCATATTGAGGTAAGATGAGTTTGTGTTGTTGAGCAGGACACATTCAGAGCAGAGAATCCATTCAGACTGTGATCCGCTTCGCTGCTGAAGAGAATCTGTTTTTACTGGTGGATGAGGAAAGTGTTTCATTCTTTCATCATGTTTCAGTTATTCCACATGACAAGAATCGTGTTCAATTGTGTTGCAGGTTTATCAGAATACAGTTTTGGCAGATGATAAAGAGTTTGTGTCGTATAAAAAGGTTCTTATGGAGATGGGTGATCCATATCATGAACGAGTACAACTGGCCTCTTTCCATTCGCTGTCAAATGGCGTCATGGGAGAGTATGTCGCTCATGTCAATCCTTCTCTATGACAGAACAAAGCCTTTCCTCTGAAGAATGATGTTGTGATGTATAGGTGTGGTCTGAGAGCGGGGTTCATGGAGCTGATGAATGTGGATGAAGCGTTGCTGTCGTATACTGAGACCGTTCTGACCAGTGATTTAAACTCACCTGTGAGCGGTCAGATCGCTCTTGATGTCATGGTCGATCCACCTCGACCTGGAGACCCGTCTTATGATTTATACAAACAGGTACATGACGCACAAAAACATACACACATCTTTGACCGGAGTGTTGCTCATGTGTGTATTTGTGTCGTGTGTTAAGGAGCTGTCGTCCAGACTGAGTGCTCTGACGTTAAACATGTCCAGAGCTGTCAAGTTCATGAATGATCTGTCAGGATTCACCTGCTCACCTGTTCAGAGCGGAATCTACATTTACCCTCATCTGACTCTACCACACACTGAACACACACAGGTAAACACACACACGCACACACACACACACACACACACAAACACACACACACACACTGAACACACACACACACTGAACACACACACACACGCACTGAACACACACAGGTAAACACACACACGCACACACACACACACACACACACACACACACACACACACACACACACACACACACACACACACACACACTGAACACACACACACACAAGCACTGAACACACACAGGTAAACACACACACACGCACACACACACACACACACACACACACACACACACACACACACACACACACACACACTGAACACACACTGATCACACACAGGTAAACACACACACTGAACGCACATACACACACTCACACACACACACACTGAACACACAAACACACACTGAACACACACACAAATACACACACACACACACACACACACACACACACACACACGCACACACACACACTGAACAGACACACACACACACACACAGACACACACACACACACACACACACACACACACACACTGAACACACACACACACTGAACACACACAGGTAAACACACACACACACTGAACACACACACACACTGAACACACACACACACTGAACACACACAGACACACACACACACAGACACACACACACACACACACACACACAGGTAAACACACAGGTAAACACACACACACACACACATACACAAACTGAACACACACACACACACACACACCGGTAAACACGCACACTTTGTGTGTGTTTGTAGAGTGCGGGGTTGTGTTACTGCAGGAGACTGCTGGAGGATCAGGGAGTTTGTGTCGGCTTCAATGAATGCAGGAATGAAGAGCATACGAAATCACACACCTGCTGTTACCTCAGGTACACACACATACACACACGCACACACACGGAACACACTACACACAGATACACACATTCAAAGCTTGTCATTGTGTATTACAGGATGTGTGTTATGATGTCTTCTGATGAACTGGAGGATTTTCTGTGTCGTCTTCAAACTTTTCATCATCAGTTTCTCCAAGAATACTGAGAAGAACTCACCTGGAATAAACATTTGACAAACCAATTATTCAAGAATTATGATTCAAAGATTTATTAAAGTTTCAAGAATTATGATTCAAAGATTTATTAAAGTTTCAAGAATTATGATTCAAAGATTTATTAAAGTTTCAAGAATTATTATTCAAAGATTTATTAAAGTTTCAAGAATTATGATTCAAAGATTTATTAAAGTTTCAAGAATTATGATTCAAAGATTTATTAAAGTTTCAAGAATTATTATTCAAAGATTTATTAAAGTTTCAATAATTATGATTCAAAGATTTATTAAAGTTTCAAGAATTATTATTCAAAGATTTATTAAAGTTTCAAGAATTATGATTCAAAGATTTATTAAAGTTTCAAGAATTATGATTCAAAGATTTATTAAAGTTTCAAGAATTATTTTTCAAAGATTTATTAAAGTTTCAAGAATTATTATTCAAAGATTTATTAAAGTTTCAAGAATTATTATTCAAAGATTTATTAAAGTTTCAAGAATTATGATTCAAAGATTTATTAAAGTTTCAAGAATTATGATTCAAAGATTTATTAAAGTTTCAAGAATTATGATTCAAAGATTTATTAAAGTTTTAAGAATTATGATTCAAAGATTTATTAAAGTTTCAAGAATTATGATTCAAAGATTTATTCAAGTTTCAAGAATTATGATTCAAAGATTTATTAAAGTTTCAAGAATTATGATTCAAAGATTTATTAAAGTTTCAAGAATTATGATTCAAAGATTTATTAATGTTTCAAGAATTATTATTCAAAGATTTATTAAAGTTTCAAGAATTGTGATTCAAAGATTTATTAAAGTTTCAAGAATTATGATTCAAAGATTTATTAAAGTTTTAAGAATTATGATTCAAAGATTTATTAAAGTTTCAAGAATTATTATTCAAAGATTTATTAAAGTTTTAAGAATTATTATTCAAAGATTTATTAAAGTTTCAAGAATTATGATTCAAAGATTTATTAAAGTTTCAAGAATTATGATTCAAAGATTTATTAAAGTTTTAAGAATTATGATTCAAAGATTTATTAAAGTTTTAAGAATTATTATTAAAGATTTATTAAAGTTTCAAGAATTATGATTCAAAGATTTATTAAAGTTTCAAGAATTATGATTCAAAGATTTATTAAAGTTTTAAGAATTATGATTCAAAGATTTATTAAAGTTTCAAGAATTATGATTCAAAGATTTATTAATGTTTCAAGAATTATTATTCAAAGATTTATTAAAGTTTCAAGAATTGTGATTCAAAGATTTATTAAAGTTTCAAGAATTATGATTCAAAGATTTATTAAAGTTTTAAGAATTATTATTCAAAGATTTATTAAAGTTTCAAGAATTATGATTCAAAGATTTATTAAAGTTTTAAGAATTATTATTCAAAGATTTATTAAAGTTTCAATAATTATTATTCAAAGATTTATTAAAGTTTCAAGAATTATGATTCAAAGATTTATTAAAGTTTTAAGAATTATGATTCAAAGATTTATTAAAGTTTCAAGAATTATTATTCAAAGATTTATTAAAGTTTCAATAATTATGATTCAAAGATTTATTAAAGTTTCAATAATTATGATTCAAAGATTTATTAAAGTTTCAAGAATTATTATTCAAAGATTTATTAAAGTTTCAAGAATTATGATTCAAAGATTTATTAAAGTTTCAAGAATTATGATTCAAAGATTTATTAAAGTTTCAAGAATTATGATTCAAAGATTTATTAAAGTTTCAAGAATTATGATTCAAAGATTTATTAAAGTTTCAAGAATTATGATTCAAAGATTTATTAAAGTTTCAAGAATTATGATTCAAAGATTTATTAAAGTTTTAAGAATTATGATTCAAAGATTTATTAAAGTTTCAAGAATTATGATTCAAAGATTTATTAAAGTTTCAAGAATTATGATTCAAAGATTTATTAAAGTTTCAAGAATTATGATTCAAAGATTTATTAAAGTTTTAAGAATTATGATTCAAAGATTTATTAAAGTTTCAAGAATTATGATTCAAAGATTTATTAAAGTTTCAAGAATTATGATTCAAAGATTTATTAAAGTTTCAAGAATTATGATTCAAAGATTTATTAAAGTTTCAAGAATTATTGTTCAAAGATTTATTAATGTTTCAAGAATTATTATTCAAAGATTTATTAAAGTTTTAAGAATTATTATTCAAAGATTTATTAAAGTTTCAAGAATTATGATTCAAAGATTTATTAAAGTTTCAAGAATTATGATTCAAAGATTTATTAAAGTTTCAAGAATTATGATTCAAAGATTTATTAAAGTTTCAAGAATTATGATTCAAAGATTTATTAAAGTTTCAAGAATTATGATTCAAAGATTTATTAAAGTTTCAAGAATTATGATTCAAAGATTTATTAAAGTTTCAAGAATTATGATTCAAAGATTTATTAAAGTTTCAAGAATTATTACTCAAAGATTTATTAAAGTTTCAAGAATTATTATTCAAAGATTTATTAAAGTTTCAAGAATTATGATTCAAAGATTTATTAAAGTTTCAAGAATTATGATTCAAAGATTTATTAAAGTTTTAAGAATTATGATTCAAAGATTTATTAAAGTTTTAAGAATTATGATTCAAAGATTTATTAAAGTTTTAAGAATTATTATTAAAGATTTATTAAAGTTTCAAGAATTATGATTCAAAGATTTATTAAAGTGTTAAGAATTATGATTCAAAGATTTATTAAAGTTTCAAGAATTATTATTCAAAGATTTATTAAAGTTTCAAGAATTGTGATTCAAAGATTTATTAAAGTTTCAAGAATTATGATTCAAAGATTTATAAAAGTTTTAAGAATTATGATTCAAAGATTTATTAAAGTTTTAAGAATTATGATTCAAAGATTTATTAAAGTTTTAAGAATTATTATTAAAGATTTATTAAAGTTTCAAGAATTATGATTCAAAGATTTATTAAAGTTTCAAGAATTATGATTCAAAGATTTATTAAAGTTTTAAGAATTATTATTCAAAGATTTATTAAAGTTTTAAGAATTATGATTCAAAGATTTATTAAAGTTTTAAGAATTATTATTAAAGATTTATTAAAGTTTCAAGAATTATGATTCAAAGATTTATTAAAGTTTTAAGAATTATGATTCAAAGATTTATTAAAGTTTCAAGAATTATGATTCAAAGATTTATTAAAGTTTCAAGAATTATGATTCAAAGATTTATTAAAGTTTCAAGAATTATTATTCAAAGATTTATTAAAGTTTTAAGAATTATGATTCAAAGATTTATTAAAGTTTTAAGAATTATTATTAAAGATTTATTAAAGTTTCAAGAATTATGATTCAAAGATTTATTAAAGTTTTAAGAATTATGATTCAAAGATTTATTAAAGTTTCAAGAATTATTATTCAAAGATTTATTAAAGTTTCAAGAATTATGATTCAAAGATTTATTAAAGTTTCAAGAATTATGATTCAAAGATTTATTAAAGTTTCAAGAATTATGATTCAAAGATTTATTAAAGTTT
>CM065662.1:2089766-2094766 GCA_033220385.1 Triplophysa yarkandensis | reverse complement strand
CACACACATACATACATACACTCACATCTGTACAGATATACAAACACCTTTGCACACACACACACACACACACACACACAAACACACATACATACTAACACTCACACATACTAATACTCACATCTGTACAGATGTACAAACACCTTTGCGCACACACACACACACACACACACACACAAACACACACTTATAATCATAATTACACGCACATATATACTCACACCTTTATACACATACAAAAAACTTAACACACTCTCTCACATGACTAAAGTTTTTACATAAAACATTATGTCAGTCCCCGTAAAGTGTTTTTGTCTGCGTTTGTGTGTGTGTGTGTGTGTGTGTGTGTGTGTGTGTGTGTGTGTGTGTGTGTGTGTGTGTGTGTGTGTGTGTGTGTGTGTGCGTGCGTGCGTGCGTGCGTGCGTGCGTGCGTGCGTGCGTGCGTGCGTGCGTGCGTGCGTGCGTGCGTGCGTGTAGTTCTGTTCTGCAGGCGGTTCCATCTGTTCTGGTGGAGATGGAGGAGGAGAAAGAGAATAGAGACTCTATGCACCAATCACCAGCAGTGACACACACCGGCAGCACACATACCTTCAGTGCACACGCGTGTGAGGAAGAAGATGAGGAAGATGATGACGACTCTTTCTTTACAAGTATGTGAATACAGTTCTGTGACATCTTAAATGTCATTCATGAGTAAATGTAATAAAGGTGTTAACGTGTGTGAGTGTGTGTGTGTGTGTGTGTGTGCGTGCGTGTGTTTGCAGGTACCCTGGCTTTAAGAATCTTGCGTAAAGATTCATTGGCGGTCAAACTGAGTAATCGGCCTTCAAAGAGAGATCTTGAGGATAAAAACATTCTGCCCATGATGACGGATCAAGAGAGACTTGAATCCAGACAACAGATCGGCACCAAACTCACCCGGTCAGAACAACAACACACAACACAATAAACAACTTTCATCAATATAGTCCTGCTCAAGAAATCACACATGACTTTTGCTAAAATCTCATCTTTGTCTCAGATATTTCTCATGAGATAAAGAGACAGAAATTCCCAAATGTCTTTCTTAGAGATTTATGAATGTCTCAATCCAAGCTCAGATTTGTCTTGAAGAGTCTACAAAATTCATTATTTTAGTATTAAATAAATCTAAAATGAACACAAGCTTTTATTATCACATTTCATTCTCTTCATGAGAAGACTAACACTCTCGTTTCATTCTCCTTTAACGCTTTCATGAGAAGCATCTGAGTCAAAGTTGAGACTTAAATGAGACACCCATTAAGTTTGGTGAGAGTGATAACATCTGTGAGAATATTTGAGATCGTAACGTATTAATAATAAAAATCTTTGTCTGTAGTCGACTCAGTCAGAGACCTTCGGCGGAAGAACTGGAACAGAGGAACATTCTCAAACGTAAGTTCTCACAAACATCACATTACTTCAATAAAATAATAGTTGTTCAGTAGAGGTCATGTGATTCATCGAGCGAATGCAATCGGCAAATAAAGTAGAAATATGAAAAAGAAAGCATCCCATAATAAACTGAAGGTGTTTGTATTTGAACTTTAATGTCTTTCAGCTCGGAATGAACAGGAAGAACAGGAGGAGAAACGAGAGCTGAAGAAAAGACTCTCGAGGAAGGTGTGCAGAGATTTCTAAACCCGGTTCCTATAGCAACAGATTACATTTGTGTGCGTGCGTGCGTGCGTGTGTGTCTGTGTGCGTTTATTATATATGGCAGTACTGTGTTTTAAGGGCATTACCCACAGATCTTTCACACTTTCACACATGACACACACAGAGGGACTGTTTGAGATAATCTTGTATTATCTCATGTGTTCCGTGTATGTTTTGTGTGTTTGTGTAGTTGAGTCAGAGACCGACAGTTGAGGAGCTCAGAGAGGCAAAAATTCTCATCCGCTTCAGTGATTACGTGGAAGTGGCAGAAGCTCAGGATTACGACCGGCGGGCCGATAAACCCTGGACGCGTCTTACTGCCGCCGATAAGGTTCATCTGCTTTAATAACTAATAAACCAAGATATCTGCCAATCATCACTCTCTTGTTGGTCTAAATCTTTAGCATAGGTTTCTAAACAAACAGTGCTTAAAAATATCCGACAGAACTGTCCTAATATTTCAGTTTATGTTCTAAAGAATGAAACAATATAAATATTATGCTGTTTCTCCCACTGTGGTATTCAGTGGGTTCAAGAACTATTCCTGTTACCAGCATTCTTCAAAGTATATTCCTCAGCGGTCATCAGAACAAAGTTAAGAAACAACTCCGGTTATTCTTTGGATAAACTCTCTTCATTTCTCAATTAAAACCACAGACCGATACTGGAACACAAATGATTTTACGGTATTATAAAAGATGAGGCTGTGATGATGCGTTATATTATTTTCTAAATGTTTACCAGGTTATAATTTGTGTGTTTGTGTCTCACACAGGCTGCCATACGTAAAGAACTTAATGAATTTAAGAGCTCAGAGATGGAGGTTCACGAGTCCAGCCGACATCTAACCAGGTGAGGAAACACTGACATCATAATGACATCGTCATAATCCTTTTGTGATATTAATTGTTAATATATAACACTTAATCAATGGACTGTTTCAGGTTTAGCTGTATGGACACTTTTAATGTCTTTCATTTTGGGATTTTCAAGTGTTGCATAGACAGTTTATTTATCTTTAATTTTCTGTTTAGGTTTCATCGACCGTAACTGTGGATTTGAGTTTATGAAAGGTCAACTGAAGCCGTTTAATACGATGAGCCTCTGAACTTACATCAGGAATCACAAAGATGGAATCATGGTTCAGATTAAATTCAGAGCAATAGATCCCGAGTCGTGCCGCACGGGTGAATCTCGACTCTTGTCGGCTGGATCTGATCCGGTGAAGAGCAAGGACAGAGCGGTTTGTGTATGTGTGGACGAAACTGATGTCTGTCAGTGATACGTGCTCTCATTTTATTTTTCACATCTGTTGGGTCTTTCAACAGCAGATATGGGGAATGATCTCAGCACTAAAGAAATAAAACGACTTTTATAAAGCTAAAGCAACATTTAATTTATGATCATGTTCCAATTCTTTGAAGAATCACAGGAATAAATCTAAACCATTGTTGAGTGACAGTAAAGCAATAATGTGTCAAAACCTTCATGTGATGAGAAGATCTTTATTGTTGTTGTGTCATGATTTCTCTTTAATCTCAGTGACTTCTCAGAGGATGTTGAGAATCCCTGCGCTCCGATCAGTGCTTGAATGGAGTGTGCTCTGTAGGGTGTAGGGTCTGGAACCCTTTGTTGGAGCACAATTGCCAAAATGAAACCAAAACAGCTGATTCGTTTCATTAGTCAAGATAATGTCGGTAATGTTTTGGTCTTTTATTTTCAGTCATCACAGAAATGTGACATTTTTTATGTTGACATTAATATTTTTAAAAGACTTTGAGAAAGTTTGTGCGAGGAGCACAAAACATATATTTCCACGCAACATGAAACTTTTGTCAGTGTCCTGTGACAAAGACAGTAGATTTTCACCCATAAACTTAACTATTACAATCAAATGTGTCTTTACATTTCACAGAATTTCGATTTTTGGGTGAATTTTTTTCCCAGAAAGAACATCCGAAGAGGATATGTTTTGACTGATGTATGTGTCTTTTTCTGTCATGGTCAGCTCTTGTGCTGCTATCAGCTCAGATTATTCCAGAAGAGAGCAGAACGTGCATGTTACGTAATGTGCTGTCACTCCTGAATGATGTATGCAGATCCTGATGTAAATGAATCTAATAAAATAAAGAACCACACACATGTACAGCTGTCAGTCCATGAGAACTTTCGTCCGTTCGTTCCTCCTGGAGTCCTCTGTAATATTAAACTGAATGCATGGGCGTCCCACAGTATTTGTGCCAAAGGTCTATGGCTTTCGTCACTATAGCATCTGTATTTTCCTGTGGCATCTGAGGAGAGAATGTCAGAAGCTGTTTAGGATTTTGACAGCATTTTATCTTCATCTTGGAATACTTACAGAATCAAAATATAACACAGGCTGAAAATCTATTCAAAAAACTTTTTTTCTTAAAGTTGCTTTTCATAATGAAAATGAAACCCTACACACAACATCTGACAAGTGTACTCACATTAGACAGGAAGTTAAAGACTCTATCAGGGTGATTCATCCCCATCAGCATGATCTTAAAACTGAGCAGAATCTCCACGGCAACAAACACCAAAATCTTGCAGGAGCCACTGATGACTTTATCCCACACCCTGTCAACCGATCACATAACAAAATCAATCAACCAATCAGAAGGCTCTCCTCAAACTGGAAATGTATTTTTCAGACAGAACAGATTTGTAGTATAGTACGCTATGAGTGCAGCGTGTGTACTGTATATTTTAAGTGTGCACAGAACATCATTCATACTGTAAGATGTGTGTTTGACCTCTGTAGACTGGACTCTGGTAAACAGCCTGCAAAACAGCGTCTGAACCACAGACAGTACGGCAGTGAACCCAGACATCCAGACGACTTCAGATGAGCCAACAGAAAGCTGTCCTCCTGAGACAAGAAGTGCTCCAAACTCTTGGGCTGATAAAGAGAGAGAGAATCCTGAGTTCTTACCAAACTCTTTCTTAAGATCAATCTTGAAGAGTTTTGGGGAAATCCAAAACAGTCAAAACTTAAAGTTGACGATAAAAAACTACATCAACACGTACCAGGTGAGGTATTGAGTCTCCAAACTTGTGATAAAACTGATTGACAAAACATTTGATCAGCCAATAGCAGTCCACAGGGTCATCGACGATCTCCTCCATCGCCCGGGCAACCACCAGAAAAGTTTCATCGCCCTCGTCCTAAACATAAACATTGAGTTCTCTGATCGAGAGAGGATATAAACCCAGAGGAGATGAATACTCACCGGAGGTCTCAGCTCAGATCTTCGAGGAAGCTGTTGGTTCTCCAGCTGATACACGCGGAGGTAAAG
>CM065662.1:2082266-2087266 GCA_033220385.1 Triplophysa yarkandensis | reverse complement strand
AGAGACGACAGAGAGACGACAGAGAGACGACAGAGAGACGACAGATGACAGAGACGACAGAGAGACGACAGAGACAAACATGACATGTTAGAACATCACGGTGGACTGGAGAAGATGTGATGATTGATGACATGTGATTGTTACCCAGTGGATTGTCCTTCAGCAGAATCTCCAGAGACTTCTTCTCCTCCACACCTCTGAATCCCACTTTCTCATAATAAGCTGAGCGGAAGTTTCTCTGAGGATCTTCAGCCATCATCACTGATCTGACACAATAACAACAGATCTGAGATCAGTCTGCAACACACAACTATACTACATATATATATAACATGTTATTTCTCATTAGGGTCTCTTGAGTAGATTCATATAGAATCATGTCATAAATATTTCTTTAGCAAGTGTTGTGTGGAACATAAATCCACTCTTATATTAAAATAAATCACATGAATATGTTTGATGACAGAAACGTGCTGAGGATTCTTTACCTTCATCTGTGATCCTTTCATTTATTCATTCACAACATTCCACGAACCTAACACATGTTATACATTATTATTATTATTATTTGATTTAAAGAAATGTTTTGAACAGGATTTGGCAGCCCTCTGACCTCGGATGAGGTTCATGTCGTCACGTTGATGTACTTCCGGATACAGGTCATGGAGCCTCGAGCGCTCCGCCATGTTGGAACGGGCACGGGAGCGGTCAGCTGAGACATAAAACATTCTAAACAAATTCTGATTAATCTCTGCCTTTTATTTTCATTATAACTAAATAATGTCTAGATAAGGAATCGTGAAAGTTCACTTTTGACAAACTTCGGTTAGTAAATGTAAAATTGTTTCATAATCTAGAAAAAGTTTAATTGTAGGACATTTTAATATGGGATTGTTCATTAACTGTTGGTTATAATCATCAATAAAAGAATAAAACACTTGAAATAGATCAGTCTGTGTAGAATTAATGTACATATTATACAAGTTTCACTTCTTGAATCTATGTTTGTGTGACTGGGACTGTATGTCAGGTCAGAGGTCACATGGTGATGACGTCAGGGTTACAGGGGTGCTGTGCTGTGACGTCAGGGTTAGATTAGATTAGATTCAACTTTATTGTCACTGCACATGTAGGATACAAGGCAATGAAATGCAGTTAGCATCTAACCAGAAGTGCAATAAGCAGTAAATACAGGATATATGTGTATATATACAATAATTATACAGAATATATGAATATAGATAAGTATTATGGACAGATTTACAGGTTAATATACAGGCAGATATACAGGCAGGTGTGCTATGAACATCCTATACATTATGTAAAGTGTATGTACACTATAGACAGATCTATAAACATAATTTACAGTATTATAGTGAATGGTAAAGTGCATTTGAATTTTGTTTTCCATGTGCAAATGGATTGTCCAGTGTTACTGAGTGAACAGTAGTGCATGTAACAACTGGTTATTGTGAAGAGTATATTAAATAAGTAATAGCAGGTGTAGTGTTATAGAGGGGGGAGGAGTCTGTGTATAAGGTGGGGGGGGGGTGGTTTAGGGGTGTCAGAGGGCAGAGGTCAGTAAGGAGACAGCTTTAGGGAAAAAGCTGTCCCTCAGTCTTGTTGTCCTTGTCCGGAGGCTCCTGAAGCTCCCAGAGGGCAGGAGGGTGAACAGTCTTTGGTCAGGGTGAGACGAGTCCTTGAGGATGCTGCGAGCTCGACGAAGACAACGTTTCCTCTGGATGTCCGCAATAGCAGGAAGTGTTGTTCCTGTGATGCGTTGGGCAGTTTTTACTACCCTATGCAGCGCTTTGCGGTCAGCCACTGAGCAGTTCCCATACCAAGCTGTGATACAGCTGGTCAGGATGCTCTCGATCGTACACCTGTAAAAGTTCAACAGGATGGCTGAAGACAGCTGGTTCTTCTTCAGTGTCCTGAGAAAGAAGAGGCGCTGGTGAGCCTTTTTGACCAGGCTGGAGGTGTTAGAGTTCCAGGACAGGTTCTCGGAGATGGTGGTTCCCTGGAACTTGAAGCTGGAGACACGCTCAACAACCATCCTGTTTATGTGGATTGGGTCGTGCGTGCGTCCTGTCTGTTTCCTGAAGTCCACAATGAGCTCCTTGGTCTTGGTGGTGTTTACAAGCAGGTTATTGTCAGCGCACCAAGGGTCCAGGTGCTGTTCCTCCTCCCTGTAGGCAGTCTCATCGTTGTCACTGATGAGGCCTATCACCGTGGTGTCGTCTGCAAACTTAATGATTTGGATCCATACACAGGCTTGCAGTTAGAGGAGTAAAGGGAGTAGAGGAATGGGCTCAGCACACAGCCCTGTGGTACGCCGGTGTTAAGTGTGATGGTGGTGGAGTGGGTGTGGCCTGACCTAACATGCTGAGGCCTGTTGGTCAGAAAGTCCATAATCCAGCTGCAGAGAGGGGTGTTAATGTCCAGGTCTGCAAGTTTGGAGGTCAGCTTGAAGGGGATAACGGTGTTAAATGCTGAGCTGAAGTCAACAAACAACATCCGTACATAGGTGTTAACATTGGGGTTACAGCGCTGCTGTGACGTAAAATTGGAGCTTTATTGTCTTTGTTAATTGTATATGAACACAGTTTCTCTCCCCATGGATGGTAAATTTGGGACAATAAAGACATTAAATATAAGAATAAAACTATTTTTATGATTGGGTTAAACATAATATTTGTTTTTTACACAATTATTTATTCATTATGGTCATTTATTATCACAAAGGGAATTTTCAGATCACTGTCAGCTCCCAGATCAGTTAAGGAGATTGCAGTTGTCTTTAGTGCTCTCTGGATCTATTCAGCTAATCTGTTCTGTTCTTATTGATCTTAATGATTCTCTTGATTTAGTTTATTAAACTACATGATATAGACATTACTGATAAAGATGGAACATCACATTTCTGATATGATTAAGTCAGTCTCAAAGGAAGCCCCTGGACTAAAGTAAAAGGAATTCAATCTTACAGGACATTCATTAGAAGAAAGCCCTGATGATTTCTAAGAAGTATTGTGTCAGCAATAAGATATGTAAAGTTTTATTTAAAATAAGTCATTGTACTTATCCAGTTGTTAAAGGATCTAAAGAAGTTAACGATATATGTATTTTCTGTTCTGTAAAATGAAGAAACTATCATGTATCTTGTCTTGACTGCATCTGTACTGTCAGATGTTTAATTCTGACTTTAAAACTTTTTTCTGGAGATTTCTGGTATTGATCTTGTCCTCCATGCCAAGAATGTTTTATTTTGTATGAAATACCTTTTAAGATAAGTAACTTTACTTAATCCTTAAGTTTTAAATTTCACGGGTGAAAAGGGGCCAAATGTTCATGCTGTTATCAGTGCTTTGAAACATTGAAAGGTGAAGAATTCAAAACCTGAAAGAGCCGTGGATCTCCGGAAACCCTTGAACGCCTTTTTTACCCTTTGTATGCACAATCTTTGTTTATTAATGTGAATATCCTTATATATTAATTGTCATATTAAGGTTGGTGGCCGAGTAGTTAAGGCAATGGACTGCTAATACACTTGCATTTATTCATTTGGCAGACACTTTTATCCAGTGACTATGATACTGTGTACATCCATCACTCGAGTTCTGAGTACACCTGAGATTGAGGACAAAGCAACAGCTCACGAGTCCCGGGTCTGGACTGCTGTTACTCTTCACTTTTGTGTTCCTATCACAGCCCATGATGACAAAAGAAAACACAAAGCCCGTTTGAACAGGAAAACAAGGATTTATTGAATTTCCCAAAACAACTTCATGACTTCAGGCTTGACATCTCTGAGGATGTTGACACTGACAGAAGTTCAGCCGTCCGCACGTTTAGTCCAGCTGGAGTGACGGAGAGAGAGAGAAGAAGTTAAACACTTGTGTAATGAACACTTGATGAATGAATGAATGAACGGAAGAGTCTTACCTTCACAAATCCAATATCTTTAGCGTACTGTCTGAAGCACTGACGGCACATGTTCAGTCCATATTTACGGATCAGTCCATGTCTGTTAGCACACACCCGGCTGTAATAAAACACATTACATTTACATTTAGTCATTTAGCAGACGCTTTTATCCAAAGCGACTTACAAGAGTCGAGGAGACATTGCAAACACACACAACTAACACTAATGCATATAAAGATACTTTAGTTAATCCATTTCTACTAAGTTTAAAACTTCTTTATTTAAATAATCAACCCTTGATGTGAACTCATTAAAGTTTGAACAAGGATGTAAAAGCCCATCCATTATATTCTGCACTAACACACAGTCACTTACACATGAATGACTCATTTTACATTTACATTTAGTCATTTAGCAGACGCTTTCACCCAAATTACAATAATCGAATCACTGTTGAGTTTATATTAAACTGAGCATAAAAACTTTAATAAGATTAAGTTTTATAATTAATATTGTGCATTATTGTGAGCGAGTTCTGCTCAGAAGTGAACACAACAGCATCTGCTCTGAGCGGCCGCCATGTTGCTTTTCAGCATCACGCATGTGCTTCCTGTTATTAAAGCTCATAATTCACGCACGGGTGAAGTAAACCCGCTGAAATCAAAGCGTTCACGCACTCGACACTTTAATCGTGTCGTGAGGAAGAAACTGACCAGGATCTGGAACCCGGGCCGAATTTTCTGGGGCGACTCCAGTAGAGCTGTTGGTGGCCCATGTCGTCTCTCTCGATCGGGATGTCGAAAAGGAAGTCGAGGCACTGCGCAGGCGCACTAAAGCGCGCTCTTCTTCTGCGGCGCGGGTCACTTCCGGTGTGCGAAACGCTAACAGCGCCTCCAGCGGAGACTCACACGCATTACACAACTCGGACACACGACACATATATAAACATATATAAACATATATAAATCTATATAATGCGTTTCTGAATTAAATACAAATACATAAACATGTTTTACGGTCTCTATGTTGTCATTATCGACGCATCTGTAAATAAAACACTGTTTAATGACGGA
>CM065662.1:2074766-2077266 GCA_033220385.1 Triplophysa yarkandensis | reverse complement strand
GAAGATGTCTGAAACTGGATTGATCAAATAGACGGATAGAAATATCAAGATTGACATGTTCTGTATCGCCCAGTCCTCCGTCTCTCTTACATTTAAGCAGTTTTGTACCATTTCACCAATTTAAATTTGTATGTATGAAAGCATGAACTTTCTATACCTGTGTATTTGGAGATGTGGAATGCATTGTGTTTATTATTCAATATCTAAAACTGGGCTATTTTTGATATGCAGATGAACTATTTTATATTTGCTTGAATGTGATGGTTTTACAGGTTGTTCTTCATATTGAACATACTCGATTATAAGAATGCTTTTGCAAGACATTAAAATTGAATTGACGGTCTCTCAGTCGTTCTTCAGCCCTGTTATAGATGCTTTGTCCTATTTCCACCAGCTTCAATTTAGTCTTGTGACAGATCTGTGTCCTCGATATTCACAGACACAAGTGTGAAGAACACGCGTGACGTCCTCGTGTCTATTATATCCAATCAAACTAATCCACATTCACGCTAAGTCATTAAACTGACACTTCAATCCAAAGCAACTTTGGGAAAAAATCAAGATGTCAATAGATAACATTAGGTGAAAAAGTGCTGCAACGAGTTCACTAATCCAAGCAATACCAAATGCTATCTCTGTTTTTAACAACAATGAATCTAATGAAAAAAAAAATGTCTGTATTTTTATGAATTGAACTTTCTTCTGGTACATAAGTGTAAGACTGTAAGGATGCTTTTATTTACCTCGGGGGATATGATCTGTCACATTATGGTCATTCTGAGAGTATTTATGTTTCGTTTACTGGCACTTCGTAATATAGAATCTGATCAAATGCATTGTAAATATTCATTATGACTGGAAGTATATATTGCTTTTATTCCTAGTTTTCCTTTACTACTATATTTACAATAGTATTGGCCATGGCCTAGTGGTTAGAAAGGTTGAGTCCTAACCCTAGGGTTGTGGGTTCAAGTCCTGGGCCGACAATATCATGATTTAGATGCCCTAACTGCTCCCTGGGACCCGCAGCAAAAATGTCTGCCCACTGCTCAGGTGGTGTGTGTTCACGGTGTGTTTAGTGTGTGTGTGTTCACGACTGTATGTATGTTCACTGTTGGTGTGAGGGTTCACTACCGTGTACGTGTTCACAGTTGGTGTGTGTGTGTTGACTGTAAATGTAAGGGTTCACTGTTCTATGTGTGTGTGTGTATGTGTGTGTATGTGTATGTGTGTGTGTGTTTGTTCACTGCTGTTTGTATGTGCTCACGTTGAATGGGTTAAATGCAAAACACAAATTCTGAGTATAGGTTACCATACTTGACTGTATGTCAAGTCTATATATAATATAAACCTATAATAGTATTAATAAGTTGCTTAAGAAGAGACAAAACTGCATATTTAAGACCATTTTAATTTTATATGTAATAAATTCATCTGTATTAGAAATACAAGTATATCTATCTTGTATAATCATTATATTCCAATCCATCATAAATCCTTAATTTACAATATTTACATGTTCAATAACCCGTTTCATCAGAAACAATATTAAAATAAATGTTCTAAAAGATATTTACTTCTTCTTACACTTTTACAGCATTATACAGGAAGTTCACAATGATAAAGCCATTTTCTTCTAATGATTTAGTGCAAATGATATTCTCCAGGACTAAGAGAGGAAACGTCACGCATCTGTATCTTACAGCATGTGTTTGTTCCAGTCGCAACATCATCAGTGCAAAATCACAACATGTGTTCTGAGATCTGTGATCACCATAAAAATCACAATGTGGAATGAATGAATGCTTTGACTACAGCAGTTAAAAAAGAACATAAGAGTGCAAAGAGATATTAACAACTTACAGGGAATTATGAATGAAAATACTGAAGATGCATCTTATGAAATCAGTCAAAGCAAAGCTTCTAATTGTGACATTTTCTTTCAAATAAACATAAATGTAAAGAAGATCAAAAGTCTTTAGTTTTTGTGGCAACTTGTTGACTTTTGACCCCTGATGTGTTACTGTGACATATGACAATCAGTCTGATGCTTCTGGAGGTCTGCGCTCGGCTCACGTCAGTCTGTCAGTCAAAGCAGCTACACTACTGTCCCGCTGGGAGAGTTTGTGGGGTTTTGAGACGTCAAAAGACCCTAAAATGAGACTTTTCTTCAATGACACACTCCTTTAAAACATTCAATTAAATGTGAAGATTAAAGCAAAGAAAGAAAAGACTTTTTCTTTCATTCATTAATGAGTGACCAGACCATGAGTCAGTTTAGTCCAAAAACAAAAAGTCAGCACAACTTAGTATTGGAACACACATTTTGATGTTAAAAACCACTCACCACTTTTCCGGGTCGTGCCCACGTGCAGATGAACCCCTCCTGACAGGCCGTGACCAGACAGTCGTCCAGGAAGATCAACACAGTGAGACGCTCATGAGCGATTTTCTTACACACAAGCGGTTCCAGTAGAGGGATTTCCTCCATGCGGGGACA
>CM065662.1:2059766-2069766 GCA_033220385.1 Triplophysa yarkandensis | reverse complement strand
CTCTCTCTCTCTGTCTCTCTGTCTCTCTCTCTCTCTCTCTCTCTCTCTCTCTGGTCTCTCTCTCTCTCTCTCTCTCTCTCTGTCTCTCTCTCTCTCTCTCTCTCTGTGAATTGATCTTATGTAAGAGAATCTGCTGGAAAAGCAGTGGGAGGAGACAAAAATCATCTAGAAAGTTTTAAAGGTTTAATCATGCAAAATGTACTTCTAGAGGAACAGAAAAACATGTAAAACCGCACATCAACATGTTTCCTTTATAACGCTGCTCACTTTAATGTGTACTTTATTCTTGCAGGATGTACATGAGAAAAAGACATTGTGTTCCATTCCTATAGGTTATGTTTAAAGAACAATGAAATGCAGTATAACGATATGAAGAGTATATTGTTGCAGATTGTTCTTAACATTATTTAGAACGCCTTTATGAAAAATGACTTTGCATAATGTCACAGTGTTAAAGTACTACAACAGTAATATAGTATTATACAAATAGTATATTTCAAATGTACATGTTCCATAAGAATTGTCTATAAAAGTGTCTATGTGAGATTTATATCATCTTAAATAAATCAGTATCTCCATTATACAACACATGGTAAAGATGGAAATAATATTTAATATTTGGTCAATCATCATACTTTCTTAATAGAGTTTTTTCATTCGTGTTTAAACACAACTCAATGGCTCAGGCCCAGTCTGTCCTACAAACACATTAGTGTGAATGTTGGGAAGCGGTGTAAGAACAACTGCGTGAGGTTCTGCTGCAGCAGCCAATGCGCTGTTGAGATTTTGGTATCAGGAAGGTCCATGTGGCATCCGGAAAGTTCCTGTCTTGATTGACAGACACCTCATGTGCCCCTAAAAGGACAAATGGAGTATATGGTAGTAGACACCCCCCGCCCAGACACCAAATGCACTGTCCAGTGGTCTTACTTTAGCCCTCTCTCTTTAGCCGGCATTCTTTCTGGAACTTTCTCAAAGGGAGTTTCTAGAAACGTGGCTCACGAGTATATAAAGGCTGACGAAGGCCTATGGTTCAGAAGCTAAAACGAAAGCAGCAAACACAGCGAACGCGGATCCTCAAACTCCTAGAACTCAAGTGGAGGACACCTCTACAAACCAACAGACTTAAAGACACGATATACGCATAGAGACGTTTGTTACAGGACTTCATTCTCAAGGTAAGAAGATCAACACTTCATGATACATTTGTGCAGCATTTACAGCTATTTCAAAGTTTTTTACATTAACATTTACATTTATTCATTTGGCTGACCTTTTATTCAAAGCCACTTTTATGACTTATTATGCAGTAGTCAATCATCAGTGTAGAGTAAACAGGGATAAGATGTCTTACTGAAGGACACTTCAGTCATTGTCTGCCGGCACTTGTGTTCGCAACCTTCTGTATTCATTTACATTACATTTACATTTAGTCATTTAGCAGACGCTTTTATCCAAAGCGACTTACAATAGTCGAGGCATACAGGTCCAACTCTGTAACCACAAGACCAAGGGTGACCCTGTGCCTTCACTGATAGACTTTAAAATACAATATCTCCCGTGCAACTTATTTCTCAATAAGATTACTAGATTAAAGAATATTTCTTAAACAAACAAAACAATTAAAAGAGAATATCTTGGTTTGACATAATTGAACCATTTGCTGTCTTGTCTTCACGCTCCTCCCCCCATGTGACATGTGACATGTGCAGTGACAGGTGTTGAACATGTGTTGGCAATTTTACAGCTTTAGAAGAGAAAGATCAGCCAACCCTTCACTACTGTTACTGTCACTAACAGATATTGATCATTTACAATTAAAAAAATCACGTAGAAATTTCAGGAATACGAATCTTAAAGATCAGTGTAAGAACATACGACTATTCTTTATTCTTCTTAAAGAAGAATACAATACATAATGATTGAATTTGACCGTTTAACTTTTTAGAATATTGCTTTGTAATATAATATCGCAATTTGTAGATGCCTGAAAACGCCACACAACCCATGATGGAAGAGGAGGCCGAGACCTTCGCCTTCCAGGCTGAGATCGCCCAGCTGATGTCTCTCATCATCAACACATTCTACTCCAATAAAGAGATCTTCCTGAGAGAGCTCATCTCCAACTCCTCTGATGTACGTTTTTGATTGAAAACTTTATATCCAGTTATGATAAGGTTCTTTTCAATGAGTCTTACATTTCTTACATGGTTTCAAACAGGCTTTGGACAAGATCAGATATGAAAGTCTCACAGACCCAAGTAAACTTGAGTCATGCAAGGACCTGAAGATTGAGATAATCCCAAATCTGGTGGAGCGCACACTTACCATCATTGACACTGGAATTGGTATGACCAAAGCTGATCTCATCAACAATCTGGGCACCATTGCTAAATCCGGCACAAAGGCCTTCATGGAGGCCCTGCAAGCTGGAGCTGACATCTCCATGATCGGTCAGTTTGGAGTGGGATTCTATTCTGCTTACCTGGTGGCAGAGAAAGTCACAGTTATCACCAAACACAATGATGATGAGCAGTATATCTGGGAGTCTGCAGCAGGGGGATCCTTCACAGTGAAGCCAGACCTTGGTATGAGCTTTGAGAAGTTTTGATTTACATTAAGCAGATTTACTTATCAAGTCTTAAATAATTCTTGATTTTAAATTTGCTTTGGCATGACAGGTGAACCCCTTGGACGTGGTACCAAAGTCATTCTCCACCTTAAAGAGGACCAATCTGAATATGTTGAGGAGAAACGCGTCAAGGAAGTTGTGAAGAAGCACTCTCAGTTTATCGGCTACCCTATCACACTCTTCGTAAGTGTCTTTACTGTTATACCTAAAACAAGTTTATCCAAATGTGAATTAATTCTTTATGGCATTTTTTTTTCAGGTTGAGAAAGAGAGAGAGAAGGAGGTTGACCTTGAAGAAGGAGAAAAGGAGGAGGAGGTGGCTGCCGGAGATGATGCGGACAAACCCAAGATTGAGGACTTAGGGGCTGATGAGGATGAAGACACCAAAGATGGTAAGAACAAGAGGAAGAAGAAGGTAAAGGAGAAGTACACTGATGCTCAGGAGCTCAACAAAACCAAACCCATCTGGACTCGTAACCCTGATGACATTACCAACGAGGAGTATGGCGAATTCTACAAGAGTCTGAGCAACGATTGGGAAGATCACCTGGCTGTCAAGGTGAGCGGCTGTTTTAGTCATAATTCAAGAGTTGAATGTTGACCTGTGGATGACTGATGAAGACAATGATCTGGCTTGTCATGACAGCACTTCTCAGTTGAGGGCCAGCTGGAGTTCCGTGCTCTGCTGTTTGTACCCAGAAGAGCCTCTTTTGACCTTTTCGAGAACAAGAAAAAGAGGAATAACATCAAGCTGTACGTGCGTAGAGTCTTCATCATGGACAACTGCGAGGAACTCATTCCAGAATATCTCAGTAAGTGTCTCAAGAGTGAATCAGAGGAGATTTTGCTTATGAGTTAAAGGGTTGAAATTTGTTATTGAAATCAATTTTTGTTCATCAGACTTCATCAAGGGTGTGGTGGACTCCGAAGATCTTCCTCTGAACATCTCCAGAGAGATGCTTCAACAGAGCAAGATCCTGAAAGTGATCCGCAAGAACCTGGTCAAGAAGTGTCTTGAGCTCTTCACTGAACTCTCTGAGGACAAAGATAACTACAAGAAATACTATGAGCAGTTCTCAAAGAATATGAAAGTATGTTTGATTTCTGACTACATAACAATACTTTATACATGTTCAATGCGGTTTTAAAATATGACGTCTTTTTTAGCTCGGTATCCATGAAGACTCTCAGAACCGCAAAAAACTATCTGAACTGCTTCGCTACTACACATCTGCTTCTGGAGACGAGATGGTGTCTCTCAAGGATTATGTGTCCCGCATGAAAGACAACCAGAAGCACATTTACTACATTACAGGTTAGTCTCGCAGTCAAAACTACACATCATAACAAAAGTGTGACTTATATAAGTCAGTTTACAGAACTTTCTGTTTCTTTCTGAAGGTGAGACCAAAGATCAAGTGGCCAACTCTGCATTTGTGGAGCGTCTGCGGAAAGCCGGTCTGGAGGTGATCTACATGATCGAGCCCATCGATGAGTACTGTGTTCAGCAGCTCAAAGAGTACGATGGCAAGAATCTGGTTTCAGTAACCAAGGAAGGTCTTGAGTTGCCCGAGGATGACGATGAGAAAAAGAAGCAGGAAGAATTGAAGACTAAATATGAGAACCTGTGCAAGATCATGAAAGACATTCTTGATAAAAAGATAGAGAAGGTAAAAGCTCTAAGTATGCTGGACTGATGTTTAAGGTTACTATCAAATGACAGAGGTAAACATTAACATGTGTTTTCAAACAGGTCACGGTCTCCAACCGTCTGGTGTCCTCACCCTGTTGTATCGTGACAAGCACATACGGCTGGACGGCCAACATGGAGAGGATCATGAAGTCTCAGGCCCTGAGAGATAACTCAACCATGGGCTACATGACTGCCAAGAAGCACCTTGAGATCAATCCTGCCCACCCCATCGTTGAGACCCTCAGAGAAAAGGCGGAGGCAGACAAGAACGATAAAGCTGTGAAGGATCTGGTGATCCTGCTGTTTGAGACCGCTCTGCTTTCTTCTGGATTCACTCTGGAAGACCCACAGACTCATGCAAACCGCATCTACAGGATGATCAAACTTGGTCTCGGTAAGTTGGACGACTGCAAGTGTCGTTTTATTTATTTGTTCATTGGGAAACATGTTTCATTTAACCATGCTTCCTAATTCCGCTTCATTGTCTCCTCGTCTATTGGAAGTCGCTTTGGATAAAAGCGTCTGCTAAATGACTAAATGTAAATGTAAATGTAATTCTCCATCTGACAATTAAAATGTTGAGAAATGTAATGTGTTTTTCAGGTATCGATGATGATGACTCCGCTGTGGAAGACGTTACCCAACCGGCTGAAGAAGATATGCCTGTTCTAGAAGGAGATGATGATACTTCTAGAATGGAGGAAGTTGACTAAAGGCTTTTAGTGTACATACCACTAAATTGTTCATGTATTAATTATAATTTATTGTGTCAATTTAATTTTTTTAATCACATTGTCTGCATCAAAGTCAAGCCCCTTGTATCTTTATTACTTTAGCTTTTCTGTTTCTTTTCTGTTTTTGTGTACAAATTCACACAACTTGTTGAACTTTTGTAATGAAATGTTTTTGTAAACCTGACTGAAGAGTTTTTAATAAAGTAGCATTGAGCAAACATCATCTTGAGTGCTCTTATTATTGAACTTCTGCCACTCTAGAAACTTCACTGTCTTCTTCAGCTCTAACGCTTCTGATTGGACAAGAGTCGATGATTGACAGGCAGGGTAGCCCGTACGTGTGTGGATGGGCTGTAAGCCCCGCCCTCTGCGCTATGGGAAGATTCGAGAGATTTCTGGATTGCGCGTCCTCGCGCTCTCTGACTGAAGGTATAAAAGCGTCACCGGTGCGCCGGAGCTCAGTTGCGTCCACTGAGAGAAGCTCCACACACCTCTAACTCACTCACTTTATCAACATTAATACTCAAGGTAAGACTTTATTATTAGAAAGACATCATTATCTATTCTTCAAAGAGTCTCAGGTGCTTTTAAGGATTATTTCTCATGATATTCATTATTGTGATTGATTCACAAGATGTTCTGAGGTAATTTAACTTTAATCCTGAGAAGAAGCATTCGAGTATAAATGCATTTTAAAGATTAAATGTTTTTATTTATTAAAATGGTCATATTTGTCAAATCATGAGGTAAATATATAATGAATGAGGTTGTTTTGTCATAAACGGATGAGTTTTACCTCAGAGGATTTACCTCAGATTAAACAAGCATTATTACTGTTAATAAACCTGATTACATAATGATATGATTGCTTTATTATGAAGTAAAAGAAGATAAAATATGAAGATAAAGAGCGCTTTGATGAATTTAACAAATAGAATATTTAATACTTAAATGTTAGGAGTTCAGGAATTCAGATGCAGGTGTAATTAACTTCATTTATGACATATTTGTATCTCGTCTCTTTTTAAACTCTTTTACTCAAATAAGTGAAATAATGTTGTCAATATTAATGTGAATGGTGATTTGAGTAAATTCTAGAAGCTTGTAATGTCCAGATCGAACCTGCAGGCGGCGCTCTCTCCCCTGAACTTCCGGTCATTCATTCACTTTACAAACTGATCTATAATCAGTGTAAAACTGCCAATATTATTCTAATATAGAACATAATCATCTTAATATTTCCCTTTGGATTAACACGGTGATATGAGCTGGTGATGTTGAACTGACACTACTTTATATTGTCTCCTCGACTATTGTAAGTCGCTTTGGATAAAAGCGTCTGCTAAATGACAAAATGTAAATGTAAATGTATAACACAACCATGTGACATCTGTACGTGTTCCATTGATGGTTTGTGTCTTCTGACAGATGCCTGAAGCTCACGACCAACCGATGGAAGAGGAGACCGAGACCTTCGCCTTCCAGGCTGAGATCGCCCAGCTGATGTCTCTCATCATCAACACATTCTACTCCAATAAAGAGATCTTCCTGAGAGAGCTCATCTCCAACTCCTCTGATGTACGTGACTGTGTCGTGATGAGAGATTAAACAAAAGCATGAGCAGGTTTTGAAAATAATTCTACACATAATGGAAGTATTTCATGGGTAACATACTGAATAATTGAATAAAAGGAAAACTTTCATTTTGAGATAGTTTAACGCATTTCAGAGAGGTACTGCTAGAAGTGTTCAATTAGTTTAAGCGTTCATTTTTATGTTATTTCAATGATCTAAACCTCACTTTCATTGGCTAGTAACAATACATGATCTTGTAGAATAAAATGATAATCGTTGAGTTGTTTTTCTGCAGTCTTGAAGAGTGTTAAATAATTTGCGAGACTTCATTAATCATGAAAACTTGAATGTTTTCGTCTTAGGCTTTGGACAAAATCCGATATGAAAGTCTCACAGAGCCAAGCAAGCTTGATTCAGGAAAAGACCTCAAAATTGAAATCATTCCAAACAAAGAGGAGCGCACACTTACCATCATTGACACTGGAATTGGTATGACCAAAGCTGATCTCATCAACAATCTGGGCACCATTGCTAAATCCGGCACAAAGGCCTTCATGGAGGCCCTGCAAGCTGGAGCTGACATCTCCATGATCGGTCAGTTTGGAGTGGGATTCTATTCTGCTTACCTGGTGGCAGAGAAAGTCACAGTTATCACCAAACACAATGATGATGAGCAGTATGCTTGGGAGTCATCTGCAGGCGGCTCCTTCACAGTTAAAGTTGATAGCTGTAAGTGTCAAACTACTGTTCATAAATCTGCGATGCACTGACTTGTCTGTAAAAGTATACATTTATGATGTTCTTTGAATCTTTTTAGCTGAGCCCATTGGCCGGGGCACAAAAGTCATCCTACATCTGAAGGAAGACCAAATAGAATACATTGAGGAGAAACGAATTAAGGAGATTGTAAAGAAGCACTCCCAGTTCATCGGCTACCCCATCACGCTCTTTGTAAGTAATGATTGTATTTTATTCACACTCTCTCTTCGTCGATTCAATAAATAACTGATAGCAACTTGTTTCTAAGGTCTCTATTTACTCTATATATTTATACAGTTGGAGAAGGAGCGTGACAAAGAAGTAAGTGACGATGAGGCAGAAGAGGAGAAAGAAAAAGAGGAAGAGGAGGGAGAGAAAGACAAGGACAAGCCTGAGATTGAGGATGTAGGCTCCGATGATGAGGACCATGACGACAAGAGCTCTGACAAGAAGAAGAAGAAAAAGAAGATCAAGGAGAAGTACATTGACCAGGAAGAGCTCAACAAGACCAAACCCCTTTGGACCCGCAACCCTGATGACATCACAAATGAAGAGTACGGAGAATTCTACAAGAGCCTGACCAATGACTGGGAAGATCACCTGGCTGTCAAGGTAAGCGTCGGTGTTAACTGAGCAGATCATTTTAGTATGTAGAATGAATGGCGTTTATTGTCCAAGGTTCTGAATAGTAAGCATGAGACCCAGTATTCTAATAATGGATGTGCAGTGTTGATGTTGTCCTTAAAGTATGTCCACAAACAGGAATTTAACACTGATTTTATTTTCATTGATCCCGCAGCACTTCTCAGTCGAGGGTCAGCTAGAGTTCCGTGCATTGCTCTTTGTTCCTCGCAGAGCTCCTTTTGATCTTTTTGAGAACAAGAAAAAGAAGAATAACATTAAGCTATATGTGCGCAGAGTTTTTATCATGGACAACTGTGATGAACTCATCCCTGAGTATCTTAGTAAGTACACCAATGTTGCCCTATAACAACCATAATACAGTGGCGTCCTTAATGAGATGCTGATTAAAACAATCTTTTTGTTCATCAGACTTCATCAAGGGTGTGGTGGACTCCGAAGATCTTCCTCTGAACATCTCCAGAGAGATGCTTCAACAGAGCAAGATCCTGAAAGTGATCCGCAAGAACCTGGTCAAGAAGTGTCTTGAGCTCTTCACTGAACTCTCTGAGGACAAAGATAACTACAAGAAATACTATGAGCAGTTCTCCAAGAATATTAAGGTAGATTTTTACTTTCAGCTTTAAATCATGTTTTTATGATTTGTCAGTAAAACACATATTATTGTGTGGGAATATTTGGTGTGAACTTGACATTTTATTATGTGTGTGTAGCTGGGTATCCACGAAGACTCCCAGAACAGGAAGAAGTTGTCAGAATTGCTGCGTTATTACACATCTGCTTCTGGAGATGAGATGGTGTCCCTCAAAGATTATGTAATGCGTATGAAGGACACACAAAAGCACATTTACTACATTACAGGTAAAGACCGCTGCACACTCACTCATACGTGTCAGTTACATAAAGAGTAAAAAATAGCTAATGTTGTTATGACTTTCCTGTAGGTGAGACCAAAGATCAAGTGGCCAACTCTGCATTTGTGGAGCGTCTGCGGAAAGCCGGTCTGGAGGTGATCTACATGATCGAGCCCATCGATGAGTACTGTGTTCAGCAGCTGAAAGAATTCGAGGGCAAGAATCTGGTTTCAGTAACCAAGGAAGGTCTGGAGCTGCCCGAGGATGACGAGGAGAAGAAGAATCAGGAAGAGAAAAAGGCAAAGTTTGAAAACCTCTGCAAGATCATGAAAGACATCTTGGAGAAGAAAGTTGAGAAGGTAACAAGCAGTTTCAATAAATGATGTGACAACCCAACACAGATTCTTTTAGATTTGAATTTATTTGTCCTTGTCACACAGGTTACTGTCTCGAACCGTCTGGTCTCCTCACCCTGCTGTATTGTCACAAGCACATACGGTTGGACGGCCAACATGGAGAGGATCATGAAGGCTCAGGCCCTGAGAGATAACTCAACCATGGGCTACATGGCAGCCAAGAAGCACCTTGAAATTAATCCAGACCATCCCATCATTGAGACTCTCCGACAGAAAGCAGAAGCAGACAAGAATGACAAGTCTGTAAAAGATCTGGTGATCCTGCTGTTTGAGACGGCACTGCTGTCTTCTGGCTTCACACTGGATGATCCACAGACACACTCCAACCGCATCTACAGGATGATCAAACTTGGCTTAGGTGAGCAGAAATGTGTATATCATGACAGAACAACCTTAAAAAAAGAAGCATTTAGAACCATTTAATAAATGTGCTTGTATTGCATTGAGTATGAGTATGAAGCATGAGTAAAGTTTGTGGCTTTATTTAATATTGATTACATTTTCATTCTCAATTCTGAATTTGTAATGGCTTCAGGTATTGATGAAGATGACTTGACCACAGAAGAGCCCACCTCAGCTCCCACTGAAGATATGCCCCCATTAGAAGGAGATGATGATACATCTCGCATGGAGGAGGTCGACTAAGAACACAGCATTACTGCTTGCTGGTTCACATTTGTAGCTCTGTAAAAAGA
>CM065662.1:2037266-2052266 GCA_033220385.1 Triplophysa yarkandensis | reverse complement strand
CGCACACTCAGACACACACCCACACACACACACACGCACGCACACTCAGACACACACACGCACGCACACACACTCAGACACACACACGCACGCACACTCAGACACACACCCACACACACACACACCCACACACACACACACACACACACACACGCACGCACGCACGCACGCACGCACGCACGCACGCACGCACGCACGCACACTCAGACACACACACGCACGCACACACACTCAGACACACACACGCACGCACACTCAGACACACACCCACAGACACACACACACACACACACACACACACACACACGCACGCACACTCAGACACACACGCACATTGTGTTGACATGCATCAATACTTTCATTAACACAACCCAACACAACACAAGTTTTTTTTTCATATAGCTGATTTAATACATAATGGCAATTCAAAGTGCTTAACATAAGAGGAAAATGAAATAGATAATAATCCTGACAGTAAAACAAGGAACTTAATAAACATTTAAATTGATTTTAAAAAGGAAATTACAATTTAGAAATGAATCAAATTGTTCGACATAAACACATGCTTGTTGTGTTGACTGAATGAAGGTCTCTGTTACATGAATGAATAAGTGCATGGATATCTTGTGAAGCTCATAGAAACAGGTTGGGGTGTAACAGGGATTTCTTGTGTTGTAGATGTTCCTCCGGGCGAGCAGGAGAAGTTATTCCTGCAGAAACTGCATCAGTGTTGCGTGCTCTTTGACTTTCTGTCTGATCCTCTGAGTGACCTGAAATGGAAGGAGGTTAAGCGAGCGGCTCTCAGTGAGATGGTGGAGTACATCACTCATAACAGGAATGTCATCACGGAACCCATCTATCCTGAGGTCGTTCACATGGTGAGGACACACATCTCAGAAATGCACACTTCAACATCTAACACCGGACCTGGGATGTTAAACTGCAGCGTTCTATATCAACTGCATGAACAAAGCCATCACACAAGAGTTCTTTCAAACACATCAACACATATTCAGCAGCCATTGGCCGATCAGCATTATTTAAATCAAAGTTTGAGCCCAAGGGTTCATACACGAACTGGGAGTTGTGTTTTAAACAATGCTAATAGAAACTTCTTTGTGTTTCATCTCACTTTAAAAAGCAATGCTTGGTTTGTAGTTCATTATTATTTGAAAAGAAATCCTGTCAATCATCTTGCTCGGTCTCGTCATGTGATATAAACTTATGAACTCAATTTTCTGAAATATTGAGCAGTGGTGTTGTATTATAATTTAATTCTTGGGTGACTGAACACTGGTACTGTTGACGGAGAAATGTCGTCCAGTTATCTTCAAGATGTCCTGAAGGTCTCGTGTACGATCTGTTATTTTTCCGCGCTTTGGTTATTCCAGCACTAAATGACATCTCTTTGATATTTATTAGCATCCGCACCTCATGTTAAACAGAAGCTCAGCCCATCCATGTGCAAATGGACTCATTCCCCTGTGTGTGGAAATAAACATGTTAATATATTCTTCATCTCATCCCTTAAGAACACAAACACACACACTTTGATGATTAAAGCCAACAACATCAAAGCACATGAGTGATGCCGAGTGTACAGTACACACCGCTCACTCGCTGTCGGTGCATAAACCACACCAACACGTCATGTGCATCACAACATCTTTAAAGCCATGTTTGAGAATTAAACACTTGTTTTATTCAGGGCTTAGTTAATAATCAAGCTATAAAAGAAGGCCAAAGAAGGTGTTCATTTGTGTTTTATATCGGTGATTTGTGATTTAGTGACACGGTTAATGTTTGAGATGGTTTGTGTGTTTTAGTTTGCTGTGAACATGTTTAGGACATTACCGCCGTCTTCTAACCCGACCGGAGCCGAGTTTGACCCAGAGGAGGACGAACCCACATTAGAAGCAGCCTGGCCACACCTACAGGTGAATACATTCAACGCATGAATCACAATAGGAATATATGTCTTCATACTTACATGACAAACGGTTGTCTTTATTTCCACAGCTTGTTTATGAATTTTTCCTGCGATTTCTAGAGTCTCCAGACTTTCAGCCAAACATAGCCAAAAAATACATTGACCAGAAGTTTGTCTTACAGGTATGATGATAGGATTCACATTTGTTTTTCATGTAAAGTTACCAAAAACCTAAATTCTGTCATCATTTATTCTCTCGCCTGTATGGGACTTCAGTGGAACCCAAAGAAAGGTTCAGTTGTGTTCTGGTGAATAGAGAGTTGGACTTGCGGGTTCGATCTCAGTGTCAGCAGACAATAACTGATGTTTCTTGAGTGAGACACCTTACCCTGTTTACTCTACAGTGATTATTGGCCATTGAATAATACTGTAAGACACTTTGGATAAACGTTTTGGTGGAACATTCTTCAAAATATTTCCTCCTTCTTCTGAAGTTCGAAAAACCGGAGGGTGAATAAATGGCCGAATTCTAATTTGTCTGAACTAAGCCTCAAGTTATTAAATGTATTTCCTCAGTTTGGGTGTGTCTGTGTGTATTAAATAGTATTTGTGATGAACTTTTAGCTCTTGGAGCTGTTTGACAGTGAAGACCCCAGAGAACGGGACTTTTTAAAGACCACTCTTCACCGCATCTATGGGAAGTTCTTGGGCCTCCGAGCTTACATCAGAAAACAGATTAATAACATTTTCTACAGGTCAGACACATGATATTATTGGCTCGATTACACTAAACTTTCATTACGCTGCTAGAAAAGAGAAGTCGTGTCAAAGGTGGAGGATGGTTTTGATGAACAGAAAGAACAGGAACATGAAGATGTTTGTGATTTTCTTCAGGTTCATCTATGAAACAGAACATCACAACGGAATCGCTGAACTACTGGAAATATTAGGAAGGTACCAGCCATTTTTGGGATTTCTATATAAACATTGATGATGATTTTTTTTTACTTTGACTCATTCATATCTTTGTCATCAGCATCATAAATGGCTTTGCTTTACCTCTGAAAGAAGAGCACAAGATCTTTCTCTTAAAGGTTCTGTTGCCTTTACATAAAGTGAAGTCTCTCAGTGTGTATCACCCGCAGGTACGACCTCAGTCTCTGGTTTAATGATTAGGGTCTTCAGTGTGTGTGTGTGTGTGTGTTAATGATGTGTGTGTGTGTGTGTGTTTCTCTGTAGCTGGCATACTGTGTTGTCCAGTTTCTGGAGAAAGACAGCACACTCACTGAACCTGTGAGTCCAGCACCATCTGCTGCTAACACACACTCATTTGGTTTTTATGGATATTTGTGGATGATGTTCTGGTGCTTTATCAGGTGGTCATGGCTCTTTTGAAGTACTGGCCCAAGACTCACAGTCCAAAGGAAGTGATGTTTCTGAATGAGCTGGAGGAGATCCTTGATGTCATCGAGCCTTCAGAGTTTGTGAAAGTGATGGAGCCGCTTTTTAGACAGCTGGCCAAATGTGTCTCCAGTCCTCATTTCCAGGTCTGCAGATATAAAGTAGTTAATCGTGTGATTTTGTGACACATGTCTGGTGTTTTATTGTAACCTGTGTTGTGTTCAGGTGGCCGAGCGAGCGCTGTATTACTGGAATAATGAATACATCATGAGTTTAATAAGCGACAATGCTGCCAGAATCCTGCCCATCATGTTCCCATCACTATATCGAAACTCCAAAACCCACTGGAACAAGTGAGATTCTCACTCCTTTACTTGCAAATCACAACTCTGTTAAGCGTTTCAGTTTCTGTTCTGCTTTAACAGGACTGTTTTAATCTATTCATCCAGTAATCAATTGCAGAATAAAGGTTTATGTTTGCATAATATATGTGTGTGTACTCTGCATAAAAATTATGTGAATGTGTTTATAAATACAAAGATATTTAGCAAAAATTATATTTTACTTATTGGTAAAATTAAAGAAATATTTATTCATATTTCCTTATGTGTATTGATGGGACAGGGCAAACTATGGCGATCTATACTCAGAATTTGCGATCTGCATTTAACCCAGCGAAATTGCAGACACGCACGCACACACAGCAGTTAACACACACTAATTGTGAACACACCTGGAGCAGTAAGGGGTTCAGTGACTTGCTCAAGGGCATCTAAGTCATGATATTGCCAGCCTAAGATTTGAACCCACAACCCCAGGGTTAGGACTCAGATTCTCTAACCACTAGACCATGACTTTAGACATCAGACATCAGTCACATAATCAAGTGACTAACTACTGTGCCAGCAGGAATATGTATATATTTCCTGTTTATGTTTATTAATACCAAATGATTATGCACAGACACAAATGTTTAATCTGCAATAGAGTACTCGATTAAAACAGACTCAATTTTTAAAACAAGTTGTACCTGTACCTCAGGAACATTATGTTCACATTTATAATTTTCAGAAAATGTAGGAACACAGACAACCGATTTTGTTGAAAAAATAAATTGGATTTTTTCTGATAAACAATCTCTCTGTTGTTCTCAGGACGATTCACGGTTTGATCTATAATGCTCTGAAGCTCTTTATGGAGATGAATCAGAAGTTATTTGACGATTGTACTCAGCAGTTCAGAGCCGAGAAAAACAAGTAAGATTCTTCTCATGAAGTGTGATGATGTCATTGATGGGACTCGTGTATCTGAATACTTTGTGTTTGTTTGAACACTAGAGAGAAAGCCAAATGGAAGGAGCGTGAGGAGGCGTGGATCAAGATCGAGAATCTAGCCAAATCAAACCCACAGGTGACCACTAGAACGGGGTCTTTAGAAAACCCTAAAGAAATTTAAAGACTAAGCAAAATTGTAAATGGAAACATTAATTAATATTTAAATTATTTTTTACATGTTTCATAAATGTACATACAAAATATTGGAATTGTTTCCCTTCAGGTTCATACAACCAACGTTATTCAACATTACTTAAAATTAAATGTTATAAAGTCTGTCATCTACTATTTATCTTACATAGTTTAAATGCTTCTTAATAATACGTGTATACTGTATATATAGTTGGATATGTATTTTAGAAAGGGTCCTCACATAAGGTTTATCATATTTGGGAGACCCTGGCATCCTAAAGTTTAAATACACCGGACTTGAATTTTCTCTATCTGAATCATTCAAACCAGACCACCAATCAATGTTAATTCTATCTTTATTTTTGTGTAATAATATCAATAGATGATGACACATTTGTGTTCTGTGCTTTAGTTTCTAATGTACATCGACCCCGCCAACTTCAGCAGTCCCATGGACATGGAGACGGACGGGCTGATGCTTGATGATGTTATGATGCTGAAGAAGAAAGTGGAGGAAGAAGCCACTCAGGTAATGATACGTCTTCAGTTCAAAGCACATGTCATTTTATTTGCTCTCTTCATCAAATAAACCAAAGACATTCTGTATAAAACCTGAATGGGCTGCATGTATTTTATTAATGTGTGTGTGCATGCGTGTGTAGATTTACAGAGACCAGCGGAAGGAACGGCCTCTGATGAGACGTAAGTCCGAGTTGCCTCAGGACGTATCGACGGTGAAGGCGCTGGAGACACATCGACGCGCTGAGGACATGATCGGCCAGGATGGCCAGTAAGCACCGCAGACGCCCAAAACCAGCCCAGTGTCACCGTCCCCCACGGAGCTGCGCCCAGGCCAGCCCAGAAGAGCGCTGACAGCAGAGACACTAACAAACCCGGTTCTGCCCTTGGGAAGCCAACGCACCAGTGCCCGTCCAGTCATCTCTTCTCTCTTCTGTTTGTTTGTTTCTGTCTTTTACACATGTCATGTGCCTGTAGCAGCTCTCTTCATACTGTCGTGCTGACAAACAGGTTCATTTAATGCAAGAGCACTTGAAGCGTGGCTGTGTTCGGAGTAAGTGATCGAAGGATTCTCAGGTTTTAGGGAGGCAGTCGCTCTCGGTCATGTGTTTCACTCTGGCTGTACGTTCTAGAACTGACTGTATTGAAATTTCACACATGCTGGTTTGTCCTTTGATCTCGCCAATGCGAAAATCCTTCCATGACATTTCTTTGAAGATTTTAATAATATTTTTAGAATTGGCAATAAGTTCGTCCAGGCAGGTTTTGATTGGTTGTTCAAACAATGGTTTATTATCTTTCTCCTGACCCATATGGGCTTTAAACAGGCAATATTTAACATTTTCATCTTCATTTTCCATCAGCCTTTATTTGCATCGAGTGCCTTTTTTACCAGAGGACATGACAAACAGGCTTTTACTTGTGTTTTGTACTGTATATGTTGACTCGCATCGCACAGATGTTTCTTTCAGAATGAATAGTCATTGGTGGGACCCAACTTAGCCCAACAAAAGACAAAGAAACTTTCCTGACAAACTTGAACGTCTTTCATCATCATCATCATCTTTTGTTGGTTTTTTTAGTAATGATTCCCTTTGAACCGTTGTTTGAACTTCCATGGAGTTTCTTCTGATTTAAACTACAGCGCAGTTTCTTCCGTTTCTTGACCCACAGAAGCTTGTCGATGTTTGATATGAATGTGCTACATGAAATAGATATAGACAACGCATTCTTTTTCTCTATTCTCCCTGTCTTGTTTTTAATTTAAGTTTCCGTAGAGCTAAAATCTAAAAAACATAGCCTAAAAAGTTCTTTCTCTTCTTCCAGAGTGTTAATAGCAGAATTTCTTCAAGCTGGAAACATTTCTTGTGGTGATTTTTTCAGTTCTTGATATGAGAATAACATACAAAGTGTCCTTTAGTATGACCCCACCCTCTGGATCTGATCTTGTACATATGATGTACTGTAACGATTCATCTGTTATTGAATGGTAGATCTCTTTATTTTGTACAAATGTTCTTCTCGTGTACAGATGAAATGCGTTATTAGCCACTTGCAGACAGAGTTGTGTAACTGCGTTAAAAAGTTTAGGATGTAATTTCTAAAGTGTTTTTTAAAATCTTTGTAATTCAGATGTTTTCTGTCTCTGCATTGGTTCAGCTGTCTGAAGAGATGATTATACATTAGCCTTTATGTGCTTTATTCAGTCTCAAGTGGTTTGTCTATATACAAGAAATAAAGAAACCGTGTTTTATATTTTCATCTTAAAGAAATGTGCCAGTTGAGTTCAATGTTGTGTGTTTTTTGTGTAGTTTTGTCTTCAGCGGATGACATTAGCAACACTAAGGTCAAGGGTCGATCCCAATATACACAATAATAAACTAATGTAAACAATTTTTTAATTTTAGTTAGTTGGAAAATCACATGTGTTTCACACCAAAAATATTGTAGAAGTTTTGCTTGTTATTCTAATGCTGTTGATTTAAAAGTTTGAAATCATCTCAATTACATTAAATATTGTTTTATATTATCACACAACATAAAGATCTTTTACATTAAATATTGTTTTATATTATCAGACAACATAAAGATATTTACATTAAATATTGTTTTATATTATCACACAACATAAAGATCTTTTACATTAAATATTGTTTTATATTATCACACAACATAAAGATATTTTACATTAAATATTGTTTTATATTATCAGACAACATAAAGATATTTTACATTAAATATTGTTTTATATTATCAGACAACATAAAGATCTTTTACATTAAATATTGTTATATATTATCACTCAACATAAAGATCTTTTACATTAAATATTGTTTTATATTATCACACAACATAAAGATATTTACATTAAATATTGTTTTATATTATCACACAACATAAAGATATTTTACATTAAATATTGTTTTATATTATCACACAACATAAAGATCTTTTACATTAAATATTGTTTTATATTATCACACAACATAAAGATATTTTACATTAAATATTGTTTTATATTATCACACAACATAAAGATATTTTACATTAAATATTGTTTTATATTATCACACAACATAAAGATCTTTTACATTAAATATTGTTTTATATTATCAGACAACATAAAGATATTTACATTAAATATTGTTTTATATTATCACACAACATAAAGATCTTTTACATTAAATATTGTTTTATATTATCACACAACATAAAGATATTTTACATTAAATATTGTTTTATATTATCAGACAACATAAAGATCTTTTACATTAAATATTGTTATATATTATCACTCAACATAAAGATCTTTTACATTAAATATTGTTTTATATTATCAGACAACATAAAGATATTTTACATTAAATATTGTTTTATATTATCAGACAACATAAAGATCTTTTACATTAAATATTGTTATATATTATCACTCAACATAAAGATCTTTTACATTAAATATTGTTTTATATTATCACACAACATAAAGATATTTTACATTAAATATTGTTTTATATTATCACACAACATAAAGATATTTACATTAAATATTGTTTTATATTATCAGACAACATAAAGATATTTTACATTAAATATTGTTTTATATTATCACTCAACATAAAGATGATTTACATTAAATATTGTTTTATATTATCACACAACATAAAGATATTTTACATTAAATATTGTTTTATATTATCAGACAACATAAAGATGATTTACATTAAATATTGTTTTATATTATCAGACAACATAAAGATGATTTACATTAAATATTGTTTTATATTATCAGACAACATAAAGATGATTTACATTAAATATTGTTTTATATTATCACACAACATAAAGATCTTTTACATTAAATATTGTTTTATATTATCAGACAACATAAAGATATTTTACATTAAATATTGTTTTATATTATCAGACAACATAAAGATCTTTTACATTAAATATTGTTTTATATTATCAGACAACATAAAGATATTTTACATTAAATATTGTTTTATATTATCACTCAACATAAAGATGATTTACATTAAATATTGTTTTATATTATCAGACAACATAAAGATGATTTACATTAAATATTGTTTTATATTATCACACAACATAAAGATCTTTTACATTAAATATTGTTTTATATTATCAGACAACATAAAGATCTTTTACATTAAATATTGTTTTATATTATCAGACAACATAAAGACATTAAACATTAAATATTGTTTTATATTATCAGACAACATAAAGATATTTTACATTAAATATTGTTTTATATTATCAGACAACATAAAGATATTTTACATTAAATATTGTTATATATTATCAGACAACATTAAGATATTTTACATTAAATATTGTTTTATATTATCACACAACATAAAGATCTTTTACATTAAATATTGTTATATATTATCAGACAACATAAAGATCTTTTACATTAAATATTGTTTTATATTATCAGACAACAAAGATATTTAACATTAAATATTGTTATATATTATCAGACAACATAAAGATATTTAACATTAAATATTGTTATATATTATCAGACAACATAAAGATATTTTACATTAAATATTGTGTTATATTATCACACAACATAAAGATCTTTTACATTAAATATTGTTTTATATTATCACACAACATAAAGATATTTTACATTAAATATTGTTTTATATTATCAGACAACATAAAGATATTTTACATTAAATATTGTTTTATATTATCAGACAACATAAAGATATTTTACATTAAATATTGTTTTATATTATCACACAACATAAAGATCTTCTACATTAAATATTGTTTTATATTATCAGACAACATAAAGATGATTTACATTAAATATTGTTATATATTATCACACAAAATAAAGATCTTTTACATTAAATATTGTTTTATATTATCAGACAACATAAAGATATTTTACATTAAATATTGTTATATATTATCACACAACATAAAGATATTTTACATTAAATATTGTTTTATATTATCAGACAACATAAAGATGATTTACATTAAATATTGTTATATATTATCACACAACATAAAGATATTTTACATTAAATATTGTTTTATATTATCAGACAACATAAAGATATTTTACATTAAATATTGTTATATATTATCACACAACATAAAGATATTTTACATTAAATATTGTTTTATATTATCAGACAACATAAAGATATTTTACATTAAATATTGTTATATATTATCAGACAACATAAAGATATTTTACATTAAATATTGTTTTATATTATCACACAACATAAAGATCTTTTACATTAAATATTGTTTTATATTATCACACAACATAAAGATGATTTACATTAAATATTGTTTTATATTATCACACAACATAAAGATCTTTTACATTAAATATTGTTTTATATTATCAGACAACATAAAGATCTTTTACATTAAATATTGTTTTATATTATCACACAACATAAAGATATTTTACATTAAATATTGTTTTATATTATCAGACAACATAAAGATATTTTACATTAAATATTGTTATATATTATCACACAACATAAAGATATTTTACATTAAATATTGTTTTATATTATCAGACAACATAAAGATATTTTACATTAAATATTGTTATATATTATCAGACAACATAAAGATATTTTACATTAAATATTGTTTTATATTATCACACAACATAAAGATCTTTTACATTAAATATTGTTTTATATTATCACACAACATAAAGATGATTTACATTAAATATTGTTTTATATTATCACACAACATAAAGATCTTTTACATTAAATATTGTTTTATATTATCAGACAACATAAAGATCTTTTACATTAAATATTGTTTTATATTATCACACAACATAAAGATATTTTACATTAAATATTGTTTTATATTATTAGACAACATAAAGATCTTTTACATTAAATATTGTTTTATATTATCACACAACATAAAGATCTTTTACATTAAAAATTGTTTTATATTATCAGACAACATAAAGATATTTTACATTAAATATTGTTTTATATTATCACACAACATAAAGATCTTTTACATTAAAAATTGTTTTATATTATCAGACAACATAAAGATATTTTACATTAAATATTGTTTTATATTATCACACAACATAAAGATATTTTACATTAAATATTGTTTTATATTATCAGACAACATAAAGATATTTTACATTAAATATTGTTTTATATTATCACACAACATAAAGATCTTTTACATTAAAAATGGTTTTATATTATCAGACAACATAAAGATATTTTACATTAAATATTGTTTTATATTATCAAACAACATAAAGATCTTTTACATTAAATATTGTTTTATATTATCACACAACATAAAGATATTTTACATTAAATATTGTTTTATATTATCACACAACATAAAGATCTTTTACATTAAATATTGTTTTATATTATCACACAACATAAAGATATTTTACATTAAATATTGTTTTATATTATCACACAACATAAAGATATTTTACAGTAAATATTGTTATATATTATCAGACAACATAAAGATCTTTTACATTAAATATTGTTTTATATTATCACACAACATAAAGATATTTTACATTAAATATTGTTTTATATTATCACACAACATAAAGATCTTTTACATTAAATATTGTTTTATATTATCAGACAACATAAAGATCTTTTACATTAAATATTGTTTTATATTATCAGACAACATAAAGATATTTTACATTAAATATTGTTATATATTATCAGACAACATAAAGATATTTTACATTAAATATTGTTTTATATTATCAGACAACATAAAGATCTTTTACATTAAATATTGTTTTATATTATCAGACAACATAAAGATATTTTACATTAAATATTGTTATATATTATCAGACAACATAAAGATATTTTACAGTAAATATTGTTTTATATTATCAGACAACATAAAGATATTTTACATTAAATATTGTTTTATATTATCAGACAACATAAAGATATTTTACATTAAATATTGTTTTATATTATCACACAACATAAAGATATTTTACATTAAATATTGTTTTATATTATCAGACAACATAAAGATGATTTACATTAAATATTGTTTTATATTATCACACAACATAAAGATATTTTACATTAAATATTGTTTTATATTATTAGACAACATAAAGATCTTTTACATTAAATATTGTTTTATATTATCACACAACATAAAGATCTTTTACATTAAAAATTGTTTTATATTATCAGACAACATAAAGATATTTTACATTAAATATTGTTTTATATTATCACACAACATAAAGATCTTTTACATTAAAAATTGTTTTATATTATCAGACAACATAAAGATATTTTACATTAAATATTGTTTTATATTATCACACAACATAAAGATCTTTTACATTAAATATTGTTTTATATTATCAGACAACATAAAGATATTTTACATTAAATATTGTTTTATATTATCACACAACATAAAGATCTTTTACATTAAAAATTGTTTTATATTATCAGACAACATAAAGATATTTTACATTAAATATTGTTTTATATTATCAAACAACATAAAGATCTTTTACATTAAATATTGTTTTATATTATCACACAACATAAAGATATTTTACATTAAATATTGTTTTATATTATCACACAACATAAAGATCTTTTACATTAAATATTGTTTTATATTATCACACAACATAAAGATATTTTATTTAAATATTGTTATATATTATCAGACAACATAAAGATATTTTACATTAAATATTGTTTTATATTATCACACAACATAAAGATCTTTTACATTAAATATTGTTTTATATTATCACACAACATAAAGATATTTTACATTAAATATTGTTTTATATTATCAGACAACATAAAGATATTTTACAGTAAATATTGTTATATATTATCAGACAACATAAAGATCTTTTACATTAAATATTGTTTTATATTATCACACAACATAAAGATATTTTACATTAAATATTGTTTTATATTATCACACAACATAAAGATCTTTTACATTAAATATTGTTTTATATTATCAGACAACATAAAGATCTTTTACATTAAATATTGTTTTATATTATCAGACAACATAAAGATCTTTTACAATAAACATTGTTTTATATTATCACACAACATAAAGATATTTTACAGTAAATATTGTGTTATATTATCACACAACATAAAGATCTTTTACATTAAATATTGTTTTATATTATCAGACAACATAAAGATCTTTTACATTAAATATTGTTTTATATTATCACACAACATAAAGATCTTTTACTTTAAATATTGTTTTATATTATCACACAACATAAAGATCTTTTACATTAAATATTGTTTTATATTATCAGACAACATAAAGATATTTTACATTAAATATTGTTTTATATTATCAGACAACATAAAGATCTTTTACATTAAATATTGTTTTATATTATCAGACAACATAAAGATCTTTTACATTAAATATTGTTTTATATTATCACACAACATAAAGATATTTTACATTAAATATTGTTTTATATTATCAGACAACATAAAGATATTTTACATTAAATATTGTTTTATATTATCAGACAACATAAAGATCTTTTACATTAAATATTGTTTTATATTATCACACAACATAAAGATATTTTACATTAAATATTGTTTTATATTATCAGACAACATAAAGATCTTTTACATTAAATATTGTTTTATATTATCACACAACATAAAGATATTTTACATTAAATATTGTTTTATATTATCAGACAACATAAAGATATTTTACATCAAATATTGTTTTATATTATCAGACAACATAAAGATCATTTACATTAAATATTGTTTTATATTATCACACAACATAAAGATATTTTACATTAAATATTGTTATATATTATCAGACAACATAAAGATATTTTACATTAAATATTGTTTTATATTATCAGACAACATAAAGATATTTTACATCAAATATTGTTTTATATTATCACACAACATAAAGATATTTTACATTAAATATTGTTTTATATTATCACACAACATAAAGATATTTTACATTAAATATTGTTTTATATTATCACACAACATAAAGATATTTTACATCAAATATTGTTTTATATTATCACACAACATAAAGATCTTTTACATTAAATATTGTTATATATTATCAGACAACATAAAGATCTTTTACATTAAATATTGTTTTACATTATCACACAACATAAAGATATTTTACATTAAATATTGTTATATATTATCAGACAACATAAAGATATTTTACATTAAATATTGTTTTATATTATCAGACAACATAAAGATATTTTACATCAAATATTGTTTTATATTATCACACAACATAAAGATATTTTACATTAAATATTGTTTTATATTATCACACAACATAAAGATATTTTACATTAAATATTGTTTTATATTATCAGACAACATAAAGATATTTTACATCAAATATTGTTTTATATTATCAGACAACATAAAGATCTTTTACATTAAATATTGTTTTATATTATCACACAACATAAAGATATTTTACATTAAATATTGTTATATATTATCAGACAACATAAAGATATTTTACATTAAATATTGTTTTATATTATCAGACAACATAAAGATATTTTACATCAAATATTGTTTTATATTATCACACAACATAAAGATATTTTACATTAAATATTGTTTTATATTATCACACAACATAAAGATCTTTTACATTAAATATTGTTTTATATTATCACACAACATAAAGATCTTTTACATTAAATATTGTTTTATATTATCAGACAACATAAAGATATTTTACATTAAATATTGTTTTATATTATCAGACAACATAAAGATATTTTACATTAAATATTGTTTTATATTATCACACAACATAAAGATATTTTACATTAAATATTGTTTTATATTATCACACAACATAAAGATATTTTACATTAAATATTGTTTTATATTATCACACAACATAAAGATATTTTACATTAAATATTGTTTTATATTATCACACAACATAAAGATCTTTTACATTAAATATTGTTTTATATTATCACACAACATAAAGATCTTTTACATTAAATATTGTTTTATATTATCAGACAACATAAAGATATTTTACATTAAATATTGTTTTATATTATCACACAACATA